>JACTOM010000075.1:76912-406255 GCA_015832385.1 Elymnias hypermnestra | reverse complement strand
CTCCACTGCGGATTGGCAGGCATAGTACACAAGTGCACTCTCTATTCCTTCACTCTCATAGTCCGATGTGACGGGAATCCGACACAACCGGAGAGAGATCAGGCGCAGGACCGACGGCTTAACGTGCTCTCCGAGGCACGGGGGTGGATCACACTGCCAACTTCCCAACTTCGGGCAAATATTGAGAAAATCGCAACAGAAAACTCAATATTGGTTTTTGAATTGGCCCGACTCGGGACTCGAACCCAGGACCTCATGTCTGTGGCCGAACATGCTAACCACTAGTCCAATGAGGCAGTCTAAAACCATTTCTTGATTATTAACTTCTGTTTGTATTTCGCTTGTATTTGTTGACTTTACAAACATAGTTTTAAATAAATTCATTCTGTGATTCAATAAAATAAAATTACACAATCAAAAAACACTAATATGAACGGAATTTGAATATATGTGAAATGAAAAGACAATCTAAAATAGTGTTCAGTCAGATTGTTTAATATATGAAGAATTACGTCGATGAAAAAGGGCTCCATAAACGAATACAAATTCGCTACTTTAGACTTTTAAAAGGTTAAACAAAAATCGTGTAAATAACAAATTGATATAACATCTTCTGTGTTTGAATATGAATTTACAACGATGGTCATACATATGGATTTCTCAGTGATTAAAATTTTGTATGATCTTTTTTTATTGCTGACAATTTAGCGCTTGTTGTGGACAGTGATGATACAGTCTAAGATGGAAGCGTGCTAATCTAGTAAGAAGCGATATACCGCATATGGTTTCTACAGAGCATCGTACAGGAACACAAATGTCTTTGTTTGGCCGTACGTCCTTGCTGGTAAGGTTGTAACCAGTCCAGACTCAAACAAATTAGGAATTCGATTTTTAAAATTTTCCCTACCCAGGATCGAACCAGGTTTTCTGCAAAGCGAGTAGTCGCAGCACTGCACCAGCGAGGCCATAAAATTTGTAACTTTTTAACCAAAGCAGCAGACTGCAGTTTATGGGATGGATTTTCTCTACTATCTTTAATGAAAGTACAAAATTCAACAGCATATGATTATCATACCGCATGAAGTCTTTCGATGGCTTTAGTCCTCCTCCTTCTCCATAGCTTCGACAGAAACACAGGCGCCAGTAACGGAAGAACACGATGACGCATGGTTTGGGGATTTATTTTGATTATTAACTGGTTGATAATTAAACACTGACACTATCTTAGCTTAAAGCTATTTTTCCTTGCGCTGATTCAAACTCTCTATTATCTTTTGTTTATAAACCTCCTTGCAAACTATCTATGTAGACAGTAAACGAACGACAGGGTAACGCAATACTTTGCAATTCTTTTTTTTATTAAAAATATCTTGTTTAGTCTCTTATAAGGATTCTCCGGCCAGAGTGCCATGCAAATACTGAGTCTTGAAGGCTATATTCTGTTAGCAGTACGTGTTGTTTGTTTTTTCCTGCGTATTTTAATGTGGGAGGCGTAACAACAACCTAGAGGTTTGTACTTCATATTCATGGACTTCGTGAACGTCCTCCTCACAAATTATTATAAAAAAATCTCAGTTATTTCTTTATACTTTCCCGACCAATAAATTTAACCAATAAGTTTCTTTATTTAGAAATCTATGCAAATAGTTCAAAGAATACTATAATTTTAACCAGAGTCCAGTTTTAACATTGCCGTATAATTATGTTTGGGGCTACTTTCAGAATTACGAGAATGTAATTAGAAGCCTCTTTGAACAGCAAAGGAATTTGCTCGACGGCTAATTTTTCCTTTTCATTAGGGATTAATTAATTACCTAGTAAAATAAGCCTTTGTATCGTATAATCGAGCTCATCTTGACAAAAATATGATGCACTATAACTTATATGTATAATAATATTAATATGTAATAATCACTGGCTAACACTACTAAAATCGATCAGTTTATGTCAATAAGTCATTGGGAGAATGTTACATCTATTTGAGTCACAAAGAAAATTGGTTCGTCGATTTTTACCGGATTTATGAGTATATATCAGTGGTACACACATAGGTCTGTACATTCAATTTTGTAAATATTTATCAGAGATAAAGAGATTAGGCATTTTTTTTTAATCCAGTAATAAATGATATCTTTGAAAATACATTTTCTATAAATACTTAGACAATAGAAACGCGTGGGAGTGAACGAACTGCTCTAATTGCAATTGAAATATATTAAACTAATATGATATTATAATGATGATGGTAACAGAAAGAAACAAAATACCCAACTGAGTTTATTGTGGGCTCTTCTCAGCACAGGGTGTGAAGGAACCTTCGTAACTTTAAATTTTAAGTCGTTCTTTAATACCATTACAGAACGAGTATTACAGTACATCAGAATTAGTGTGTGGAAAAAATTTGACGATTCAAAATTGCTGTAATAGGCCTACTTGAATAAAAATATTTTGATTTGATTTGAATGAGACCATGTCGCAAAGTTGCTTGTGGGATACAAAGTTACATTAAAGAGTTCAACAAATCTATGTACAGTATTAATAAATATTTATTAATACTGTAGTGCTGTAATAAGCCTACTTGAACAAAGATATTTTGATATTGATTAAGAAATTCCGTTCAAAGCATTTCCAGCCGAATCATATAATAAGACATCATTTTTATGTCTAATAAAATAACTAGGACCAGCATAAATATTAGAGATAAAACTGATGGATATTGCGCTGGGTACCGAATACCGAATATTCAGCCAACCTTGAAGCCGTATAGCCGAATACTCAGCAAAACTTAGACGAATAGCGACATTATTATTGAAAGCTTTATTGTATTTTAAAATTATTGCAAATAAGATAGGAAAAAACATGTTGAAGATAAACGACAACACGCATTATAGAAAATTAAAAAAAAAACTAATAATATTACCACAAACTCAAAATAATTCTTAAGATACCGAAGAAAAATATCTTCGATAAAAGTAGATCACATTTTTGATGATAAACGATATTTTTATATAAAACATGACGATCATACGTAGCATTGTACATAGCGAAAGATTTTTTTGTTGTTTTATTAAAAATAAATTATTTTCTATGTTAAATAAAGAGTTTTCAATCTTCACGTCCCATATACTTGAAATCCGGTATCCGGCGAGATACTCGTATTTTAACATTTGGGTTGGATAAGCCGGATACCTGATAGTCACCGAATATCCGTTTTGTCTCTAATAAATATGTCTATACCTCAGCGTATCAATATATATCTGTGGAACAAACAAAGTACTCTTTCTATCCAAGATATATAACATTACACCACAGAATCACAGGCACATCTTTAAAATCAATGATATTATTCTCGAATAATTAAAAATATTTGCATAACACAATCGCACGACACACATCCGACGTTCAACCCAGTTGTTGACGCGATAAACTTTAACACGCAAATCATCCGAGCGGCCGTAGGATGACACAAGCCGGTCATACTAGCGTCCGTGCTCACGACAACAAAACAAATCAGCATCAATAATAACAACCGTCGAGAGCAATGTCGCATACACGTGCCGTAATCGGCCCCAGTGATAAGAAATAATTGACATGGTTATATATTTTATTGCTATTGTTTAAACTTAATCGTCCACTAGTTGGGATTGATAACGCGGATTCTGTTGAAGAGAATATTACGTAATACATTTTTGTATTAATTCGTAAAGCGATATCATCAGATTTCCTCTTATGATTAATAAGCGCGGTACGATATACGCACATGTGAAAGTGATATTGAAAGGAGAGTGAATGCAGGATTTATAGTAAATAATACTCTGTGTATGGTGCCAGCACTAATGTATGGTAGTGAACGTTGGGTACGGCAGATGAATCACAAAAGTAAAATAAATGCGGTAGAGATGAGAGTATTAAGAAGCTTGAGTGGATTAAAACTGAGTGACAGAGTAAGAAATAGTGTGATAAGAGAACGTTGTGGTATAAAAGAAGACGTAGTGACTAAAATTGAGAAAGGTATGCTTCGATGGTTTGGGCATGTAGAGAGAATGAATGAAAGGAGACTGACGGACTTGTATATAAAGGTTAAGTGCAATGAAAGAAGCGAAGGAGATATGCAAGGATCGCGGCAAGTGAAAGGACGTGGTCTCTGCCTACCTCAAAGGGAATGAGGCGTGATGATATGCGCCATATTTAAGTGTTTGTAGTTGTTTTAAAGTTCTTCTATCTTCAAACCGCTATTATCTTTATCGGATTGCAATTATTAACCTATTCAAGGACACTTACCAGTCATTTGGAAGCATCAAATTTCATATAGCTTATCACAAGTCATGATATTTCTAAAAGTTACATCCAAAGTAGATGATACTAAAATGTAAAATATATATATTTTTCACATTATACATTCCATTAAATTGCAATCTAAATGTGTACCCGAAAAAGCAATTATGTAGCAAAAAAAATTTGTCCCTAATTTACCACGATCAAATTAATTGCGATCATAAAAAAAAATCGATTCCATTAATCGACTATTAAATAATAACAGTACAAAAAACACAATAACCTCACCTTTTATCGGCTGAACAAGTCGAATCGATATGCTTTATAAATAAACAGGGTGGTATTAACGTCATAGTTGTATATGAGTAGACGTCACATGGACGAAATATCGATCATGAGTATCGTGGAAACTGAATGATTGATGATAATTTGGAAACCGCATAAATAATAACTACTAAATAATTTAAAGAGGAAAATGAAGTGAAGGCTGTAGACAAATACAATATTTTTTTACATTTTTTATACTGTTGCTTAATGTCATTGACGTAAGCAGATTCAACATGTATTAAATATCGATTCGGAATATCTAAACGTTGGAAGTTAAGAACTGTCTCCGTAAGTGAAGTTTTTTTTTAAGACAATCGAGAAAATTACAAATTTTAAATATTATACGAATTTTCACACAGCGGATTCATCAGCTACGTTTAAAAATATAAATTTTAATTTGAAAAGCTTCACTGCGTTTACAACTGACTTAACACCCTAACCTTCTTTTTGCAAGCCCTTAACCTTGCTAATATTAAGGTTATTAGCAATCAAAATTAGGGTCTTCTCTCTGGCTTCATTTGGGCCGGTTTTTAAACTCTTATTTTCGATTTAATTGAACACATTTTCTGTTTAGTTACAATAGAAATTATTAGGAAATAAACGGAACGCAACCATGTTGATGAAATATTAGGAATACAAACAGATAACATCAAACCACGTCACAAGTGTGAATATAATAGAATATATATGTCAGTGATTCAATGCATGGAAACAAGCTTAGGCACACTATAAAAGCCCTTAAAAGCACTGAAAATAGGATTGAAACAAATCAATTGAATTCACTACACAGACGTAGCAAAATACGAGCACAATGGAGTTTTCAAGTGTGTCCAAACGTCACTCAGCTTTCTAGACTTGCGGCTTTTGTTTCGCTACAGCTAACTTTCTAGTGAGAGAAAATAGAGGCAAAAATGTAGTCCAATTTAAAATTTGTTTATACCAGCGCCAGCTTTAAATAACAAAGGCCTCTCTGAACATTTTGTAGCGGTCATTACAATTCTATATTTTGATTCAAAAACTATCCACTTAATTGGGAAGGCCTTTGTGGCGCAATGGTGCGAATGGCAGACATCTTCAATTCGATCTAAGGCATGGCAAGTTTAGGGAACTTGCTGCTAAGCAAGCAAAAAAGAAATCCACTGCGGTAAAAGACTGTGTCGAAACCATTGGATTGAGTATATCTTTGTCCAGATTATGGCGCTTCCATTTTAGACTTTATCACTTAACATCAGTTGAGATTACAGTAAGTAATAAATAAGTTCGTTTGTTGTATTGGCGTAATAATAGAAAAAGTGGTTTCCATGGGACATACGTGTAAAATGTAATAGCCAGCGACGAAAATAGCAAACATCCTCTTATTATATTTTCCGGCAAATCGACATGACCAAGAGACATAGATTAAATGGAAGAAAGACCAGCTTATCTCAATTCCAAGGCAAGGTGTAACTGAAGTGAACCCTTGGACATCAAGGTTCGCAATCAGATGAACCAAAGAACTGGTGGCTAGAATATTAAAGTACAATAAATCTAGGGAAAAGCCAAGCAAGCTTTAATATATAATATATTATACAACCATTTAAAGTTAGCTCAACAAAACGTGAGAATTCATTAGACAACTAGACGTGAAAGGCGACACGAGCACAAAGGCTCCTTGAAGTATGTCAAAGTTTTACTGTTTTCTCAACCCGCAGGCTATTGTTCATCTACTGGCTTTATTTTAAAGCTATACTACATATAAAGCCCGATAAAACCTACCCATATGATTAGCTGTTAGGTTGAGTTAGGATGTTTTTTCCTTTATCGTATTATCTTGCGAGTGATAAATTAATTATGAAAAATAGCACGTCTAACAGGACCCGAGCCACGAATTTCCTCAAGTACAAATTATTTACTATGGAGCTCATGGTTAACATCTTTAGAGAATGGAGATTACTAGATGCCAGAAAATTCAATTTTGTATCGGATTCAACCGAAAACTGTTTAACTCCAATGCTTTAGAGCAGCATTTTGATGTCAGACTCCAGTTTTCTGGTACGCAAAAGCATTTATAATATACGGAAGTCAAAATACTCTAAGTATAGAGAATTGTGCAGTCTTACCATCCAGACAATGCGACTAGACAATTCCTACGCATTTTTTCCAATGAATACACATAAAGTCAAAGGTCATTACGCTTCGACGATTGCCGGTATTATTTCAAAATACCTTTGTTTTGTAACCATGATAAAGACGTCCAGAATTTAAATTGTTTAGAAATAGGATTTTAATGGAGATAAATTCTGTATAGACATGTAAGATATCCACGCCACGAAAATAAATGAAAAACTTTCTTATATCAACTAATGCTGTCTAAATATGCCATTTGTAGTTATTTACACGATACTTCAATAGCTGAAAAAAATATAAAAAATATTCTTTATTCAATTAGCTTTTCTCATAACGAGTCATTGAAAAAACTAATCGAATGAGATGAGTAAAGGCCTAGTTCAACAATTGAAAGCATTGTGATCGGAAACTGGCATAATTTGCATCTGAAGACAGTGTTGGTAGCAGTGGCGTAACTATAGGGTTGCGGGGCTAGCAAAATGCCGCAGGCGCCTGGCCCACGAGCGCCCCGGCCCTAGAGCACATGGACAAGACTGGTTATGCGACTTGGATATTCTGCCTATTGAAAATTCTATGGCCCGATCTTTAAACATTGATTATGTAATAGACATTTTTGCAGAACAGAAAGCTCGAAAAAAAGATTTTTCTTAATAAATACCTCGTTGAAATTGAATTGTTATTTTTATTGCATTGTAAATGAATGCAGGTTTCCTGAAGATGTTGTTCCTTCATCGAAAGACTAGCAAATGGAAGATAAATCTGATATCTCTTGATTATGGCTGGTGTGGGATTTAAAACTCATTCCCTCTCGCCTAAAAAAAGGAGCCCTATACCCAGCAGTGATACGTATAGGGGCGTGAATGTGATTTAATAAAAATGTAATAGTTATATATATATTTGTGGTAAAGTAAAATCTGTATATTGATAAGATTATGAATGTAAGTATCTAATGATCTTAAGGGAAGTAAATAAGAACTAAGTGAAATAAAACTTTTATGTTAACGAAAATAAATGTATAGTCCAATTTAGTGGACTTTCCACTGCCACGAGATCGGTATACATGCTTAGTATTTAACAAAATGGAAGAACAATGATAATACCCCGTCTGGGTCATCCATTCCAAAAACTAATCGTTCTATTTCTACGCCATTCAGAAATTGATAAGAGCTAATTCATTTTGACATAGCTTTATATAGTTTTACAACAGCACACAGACAAGCACTCACTGGCACGATAAAGGAAGGGGAAATACAAAGGGGAATGCTGACGCGAGATAATCGGACGTTCAAGCGTTCGATCACCGAAGTGCCATTGTTTGTAACGGAAAGCCCAAGATACGAACTAACCATTATATTACATGCTTCCAAACTCTACCGCTACATAACACGAACATTTTGTATAACACTACATCTTCAGCGTAATATTTCCAGTTGCATTCTTAAGATTCATCGTCAGTTGCCTTATATTTCGCAACAGCTGGCTAAACGTTGAGGTAACACTATCTGCCATATCCCGCAATGCAGAACTAAATATTAAGAAATTCAGTATATTTTTCAATCCTAGATTCTTTATAATAAAATTAACAGTAAATTCAAAATATACTCAATGAAGCGGACGGAATTAAAACGATTAATAACACAATTTTTATTTACATTAAATTACAATGAAACTGAACATCTATTAGTAACGGCGATTTAGTATAGAAGAAAAATTGGTATTAAATATATATATCCTATATACATACAACTTTCAGCCAGGCAAATACACTCTTACACTTAAACACACACCCACACCCACACACACACACACACACACCCACACGTCACCATACATATATAAACACCCGTACATACACGCACGCAAAAACATCCATACTCACTAGCGCGCGCGCATTCTCACATGCACTTTTATACACTAGATATACGTTCTGCTACTTTTATAAATTGATAATTTTACCTAAACTATGTAATTTTCATTTGTTATTGTACTGAATACGGGTCTCAAACTCAGTACAGGGGCCCTTTCAACTTATTTGTTCATATTTATATACCGCAATAAAACATTTCTATTTTTTTTTTTTTGGAAGTTCCTTATCGCGCGTTGTGAAAGGGGGCTAGACGAAAAAAATTCTTAAGAAAAGTCGTCACCACACTTTTTGCTATAGTAAGCTGTGCGGCGTCGCATGTTTCTCTGTCTGTCTGTCTGTCTCTCTCTCTTATAGAAAGTGAGCCAGATATTTTCATTTCTATTTCTAAGTTTTCGGTCGACAATGCCAAAGCTGCCTAAGTGCGTATTTCTAAGTTTTCCGTCGACAATACCAAAGCGGCCTAAGTGCGTTTTTCTAAGTTTTCGGTTAACAATACCAAAGCGGCCTAAGTGCGTTTTTCTAAGTATTCGGTTAACAATACCAAAGCGGCCTAAGTGTGTTTTTCTATAATTAGGTTAACAATACCAAAGTGGCGTGAGTGGAATCTTTTATATTTTGAAATGTTTTTTATTATTTATGTATAGTCTTTGTATGATGGCTATACAGTGTCTAATGTATAGTCTACGTGACGATGGTTATTGTTTATAAATCATTTTAATTAAAACAAAGTTGATAACTTTGTTAAGTAGTTTTTTAATCTATAAAAAAATCATAGTAAAAAATGTATAATTGAGAAGCATGAGTAGATTAAAACTGAGTGACAGAGTAAGAAATAGTGTGATAAGAGAACGTTGTGGTATAAAAGAAGACGTAGTGACTAAAATTGAGAAAGGTATGCTTAGATGGTTTGGGCATGTAGAGAGAATGAATGAAAGGAGACTGACAAAAAGGATTTATGAGTCAAGAGTGAATGCGAAAGTTGGAAGGGGAAGACCAAGGCGAACGTTCCTGGACCAAATCCAGGACATTTTAAATAACGGCCAGGTCAAGAGTACTCTAAACCGACGAACTTGTATGAAAGGTTTAATGAGAATGAAAGAAGCGAAGGAGATATGCAAGGATCGTGGCAAGTGGAAGGATGTTGTCTCTGCCTACCCCTATGGGAATGAGGCGTGATGCTATGTATGTAAAAAAAAATGTATATCCGAATAATAATTTTCTCTATACCTCGAATAGAACTTAAAATTCATATTTTTGTAACAAGGAACTTCGTTCCTATCCGGTGTCCCACGACACCACACGTTTTATATTATTTTATTTATATACATATCTGTATTAGTGGTATAAAGAGAAAAGATATCATTCTCTGTTTCCGGATAAATATCACGAGTATTTCAATAGAATAACATAGGCTATGTATTATTGTTTTAAAAGATTAGATATCCATTTAAAAATTGCAATTATTTGCTGTGGAACATTTTATAATAAAGCACAGTTATGATATAACTTCTTTTTCATTCTTGAAGTTATATACTACTTCTCTATCACTTCCTGTGATTATATATGTAGAAGTGTAACTTGAAGGTAATTATTTTACGTATGAAACGCATGATTAGCATCACGAAGATGCGTAGCGTT
Source organism: Elymnias hypermnestra (assembly GCA_015832385.1). Taxonomy (NCBI): domain Eukaryota; kingdom Metazoa; phylum Arthropoda; class Insecta; order Lepidoptera; family Nymphalidae; genus Elymnias; species Elymnias hypermnestra. Next base: position 396,042 of record JACTOM010000075.1, on the reverse strand, counting down.
TTTTTATGCTAATTCGTTAGAAAGTTAGGTATTTTCAATATTTACAACTAACATGTGGCATTTTAATTTGCAACTCGTCATTTAATAAATTATTCTTCATAAAATATACAATAACACTATTTCATAATATCTCTTTTATAAATTTAAAATTGAAAAACAAAATTTTATCAATAATCATTTTTAATAGTGACAAAAATCATTTTTATTTGCAATTCGTATCTTCATGCCAAGGATCGTGGCAAGTGGAAGGATGTTGTCTCTGCCTACCCCTATGGGAATGAGGCGTGATGCTATGTATGTATGTATGTATTCGTATCTTTCTTTTTCCCACCCTCGGCCTCGGAAATGTAAAGAGTTTAGATTTGTATAAATATAAACAAGACTTAACAATTAGTTTACCAAAAAAGTTTCACTTCTGACATGTGTACTTTATAAACACGCACTTTTAATTTTTTTTATGTTTCTCGTCTTATTGTGCTCTATATCCTTGACCCGTGAGTTATCAAGTTACCAATTAAGCAATGTTTTTTATAATGTGGTGTACATATCCATCTGCCGGTAAAACGTAAAACAAAATATCAAATTTGCTCTTTTTTAACAACGTAATTTTTTACATTACGGCGTATACATATCAGAAAAATATGCATGTCCATAATGCATGCTAATTCTAGTAAAATTGACAACTCATTTAAGGGTAACTGTATACGTTTCTATAATAAACTCCCACAAGATGTTCTAGAACTGTCAATTAATAAATTCAAAGTCTTTGTCAAAAGAAAGTTGATATAAAAATCACATTACAAGTTGCAAGATACTTAGACGATAGAAACGGGTGGAAGTAAACGAATTGCTCTAATTTAGATTGAAATATATTAAAGTAATATGACATTGTAATGATGATGGTAACAAAAAAATACAGAATACCCGACTGAGTTTGCTGTGGGCTCTTCTCAAATTTTAGATTGTAAGTCGTTCTTTAATAAAACTTCCACAAGACGTTCTAGAGACGTCACTTAATAAATTCAAAGTCTTTGTTAAAAGAAATTTGATTGAGAAATCATATTATAGGTTGCAAGATTCCTTGGACTGAGTTTGGTGTGGGCTCTTCTCAGGACAGGGTGCAAAGCAACCCTAGTAACATTACATTTTAAGTCGTTTAATACAATCATCAGACGTACATTAGGGTTAGTGTGTGGAAAGAGTTATATTTGACAATTCAAAAGTGCTGCAACAGGCCTACTTGAATAAAGATATTTAGAATATAAATTTAACGTCTTATATAAAATATAATATCGTCTAATAAAATAATAAATGAGATACCGTGAGACAAGGTCTTAGACCTTTGAACCTGTGTATATCTCATACACAATCATCAATAACGTATTCAACATACACTAACTAGTAACATGATTGATGTGGTCCGCCCGATTGTCGCTAAATAATTCAAAACCCCAACTAACAGTAGCTTAATCAATAATATGAACGTCCATGACCAGACGGTATTGTTGAAAAACTTTTATAATATACAGAGAAAAACACGATATGTGACCCTACCGAAGTGAATGAATAAAATATTAATAAATATGGACAAATTCATAAATCCAAAGATCTCTAAATACAGATCTGCCTAACACACAGTTAAATGCTGTTTCAATTGTTTTACTTGTGGATTATATTTGTTCATTATGCTGAGGTCTTTATAATTACATCAGCAAAACGTTTACATGCACTACATCCGGTTTAAAGCAATTCCGGAAATTCTCAAATTTAAGAAGTCGTCGTGAAAACGACGACTGTGATTGGTGAACTTATTATTTTTGAGTGGGGCATTTGGTATAACACATGTAGCACATGGAGAAAGAAGCAATAATCGCCTAGTGACAGTTCTGAGTTTGTATCAACGTTAGTATTGTGTTAAAAGTCATTTAAAGTGTGTTATATAATGACAATAGGATTACTTAACCTACAAATTAGTGAGCGACTTTAAAAATATATCTCATAAAACTTGTATAAAACTATATATACTCGTATATTCTTGTTGTTTAATTTACAGATTACGAATACAATAAACATTTAAAATATTTACATGTATTTTCATTTATAAAGAAAAATGACAATATAATAACATACTTTAATATTTAGGACTTAATATACTTTTAATTAAATGTCTATGCGAAAAATTACAAAAAAGAGTGTGTGTGTGTGTAATTTATACTTCTTTAGCGTAACAAGATTAAAATATTTTCAAAACTCCAGGGTGTCGGGTTTTGTGACGGTGTAAGCGTGCATCGCAAAAAATTTGCTGTCATCATCTCTAACGCTCCAAAAGAAGTACAACTTCAAAAGTGCGTGGGTACAAAGTACACATGTCAGAATATATTTATACAAGTCTAAAACTTTAAGTATTCCGAGACTTAGAGGGAGGAAAAAAGGAAGACAAATTAGGAATTTAATAAATTTAATTGTCATTAAAATATAAGTGTAGAAAAATCTCAAATGACGAATTGTCAACAAAAACGCCTGGTGTTTTTTTGTCAATTTAGAAATATTTTTAGTTTATATTTTATGAAAAGTAGTATATTAAATGATTTGTAACTATGAAGACTAATTAACCTTCAAACGAATTGGGATAAAAAACGCTACACATCTTCGTGACGCTAATCACACGTTTCTGTTTCATCCGTAAAAATTTTACCCTCAAATATGTCTTTCTGTATCTTTGGATCTGGTATACTTCGGTAAATAATTAGTAACTTAAGAGCAGTAAGTTTTTATTTAATTTCAAGCGATTTTAATAGATTTACGTAACCAAAAAGTGTCGGAGAATTATTCTTGAACGTTTAACAATTAATAAAATAATTTACATCTATAAAAATTCGTATTTCACAAAGAATAATTGTAACAGTAACCTTCAATCAAATTACAAAATTATATATTTAATATCGTCACGTCAAAGGCTTGGCCGCTTTGTGTGACGTCATTAATATGTAAAAGGTTTGTAAAGCCATGAAACATCGAGTAGTATTTCTTTAGCGGCTTTAATCAAATATTTCAACTTTGGTATGGCACAATGTCCTTAAATTTAAACTATTCTATTAAACTAGCAGACATGGCCACTCGTTGCTGTGGCTAAGGTTTTTAATAGACAAATAATTTGCAATAAAATAATATTGCGACTATAAATTAACATGTAAGCTATCCTATCATTCAAGTTGGATCAAACTGCACACTGTGTGCAAATTTGATTTAAATCGGTTAAGTAGTCTAGGGAGTCAATCGCGAACAAACAACGTAACACGTAATTTATATATATTAAGAAGATAATGTGGTTTCATGAAGTTCTTAATGACGTCAACTTACAGGTGAACGTGTCAACTGATCGTTATATGGAAAAAAATAATCTCGACAAATTGTATTTGCGGTCTTAACGATATGCAAGATGTTAGGAGTCCGCTGCCGAAAACAATACCAGTCAATAATAATGATTAATGACACCTTTGATGGTGGAACGCAAAATAATCGATCCAGATTTAAAAAAATCATCTTTTTAAAACGTTTTATTAGCATTATTTACGCACCATCATGTTGGTACAGCTAAATCAAAGGAAAGTTAAAAAAAAAAACATAATTTTACTAAATAAAAACCGGCAATAACACAATCAGCTGACGCTCGGGTCAACGACCGCACGCTGCCTCCGCCGGTGTGCATGTGAAAGAAACAACTAAATTGAGCTAAAGTACGAAATAACACACTTATAAAACTGTACTAACATCCATTTCATTAAATTTTTAACTGATGGGAGGCTTCGGCCGTGGCTAGTTACCGCCCTATCAGTAAAGACGTACCGCCAATAAAGAGATTTGCGGAGGCGGAGAGGGATCAGGCGCAAGACCGACGGCTTAACATGCTCTCCGAGGCACGGGGATGGATAACGCCACCAAATTTTTCCCAACTTCAGACAAATATTGAGAAAATCTTAATGGAAACCTGAATATCGATTTTTGAATTGACCGGACCTAGGATTGGAACCCAGAACCTCATGTCTGTTGTCGAACATGCTAACCACTAGACCAATGAGGCAGTCTTTGCATTGCAATGAGGCATTGTTGGAAATGTTGCTAACATTTAAATGGATATCTTACAGTATTTTTAGTTATTTTGCATGTATTTTTTTAGTTTTTGGACTAGTATAACTATTTGTGCATGTGGAGTATGCTTTCAAATGATTCCACATATTTTGTAAGTACTTTGAAATGTCATTTATTTAAAAATTAAATGTGTATTCGCTAGTGCGCTAATAAAATAAATATCTACTAAGATAACGTAAACAATATATTTATAAAAAGCAACTCTTTTTTCTTTGTTATCGATAAACTTGAGAACTACTGGACCGATCGGTATGAGACCATGACCATTCGACGCGGAATTAATTGTAGAAGGTTTTAGGCTATTCATTTTTTGAATTCCATCAACCCTTTACCATTCTTTTTTAAATTCATGTGGACAGTCATTTGTTTATGGTACAACAACTCGAGCGCACAAAGACCGGCAAAACGTCTTACGTTACTTCAATGCTTATAAACGCGTTTCCATACACCCTCCCACGCATTCACCCACGCACTCTCACACATCCACCCACGCACTCCCACTCATCCATCCACGCAGTCCCACGCATCCACCCAAGCACTCCCACGCATCCACCCAAGCACTCCCACGCATCCACCCAAGCACTCCCACGCATCCACAAGGTTGTGACATGAATTATTAGACCGTTATCTATAGCAACGGTTTTGTTGATTCATTTCTAGGTAATGTTAATATGGCATTCATATATGCTATTATCTTTTGTTTAAAAATTATTCATCTTTCATAGCTTATGTAAAGATGTCATTTATTAACGCTATCTTTTGTTTCAAAACAAAAAATATTCTGTGTGTCATTTAATCGATTGTGTTTTGTTTGGTATTTGTAAAACTGAAAGCTGCCACATTCCAAATCTTTTTGACAGAACGAAGTCTGCTAGTATGTTTATATATCGGAGAAATTCTACAAGTATAATCGCTTCCTAAGAGATTTTTATGTTATTTCTTTGTTATGTATTGCCTTTCAATAAATAATTTATTATTATTATATAAAGTCTTGTGATTCTAATTTAATTTTTCTATTTGTCACTAACATAGCTATATGTTGTTTGTATTCTAATAATTTGGGCCACATGTTGTCTTGAATAAAAAATGATTATTATTGTTAAAACCGAAAGTTAGGGTTTATTTTTTTTAATTGGTTGAGTGTTATAACATTACGTAAATATTGTTACACGCCAACGGTGATACACTTGTCAAAATTTTAATTACAAACTACAGTTGTAGACTACGACCACTGTGTCGTCGGGTAAAACCCTGATTAGAGACAAACTAGTTATGGTTTTTTTAAAGCTTTATAACGCGTTGACACAGTATGTATCAATGTACCGGGGTGCGGGGCGACACTGGCTCGGAGCGGACCATAGAGCTATAATAAACCCGGGACCAATGAAGCTTGTAATGCTCAACCTGCGAGCGTGAAATATGTGAACCCGTACGACCATAATACTAAAAAAATCTACAAGTATCGCTTTAATTATTACACAATATATTTTTCTTGTTTACAAGAACACAATGTTAAACAATGTAACTTTTAAATTGTGCTTGGAAGGCATTCAGCTGGTACTGTTAAATCTGAATAACTGTATGCGATATTTAAATTGTGTGTAGCCAGTGATGACCTACGGCTCCGAAACGTGATCGCTGACTATGTGCCTCATACGAAAGCTCTCTGAGAGGCCTATGCTCGGAGTTTCTCTACGAGATCAAATCAGAAATGAGGAGATCTGTAGCAGAACTAATGTCACCGATATAGCCCTAAGAATCGCGAACCTGAAGTGGCAATGGGCGAGGCACATAGTCCGACGGACCGATAGATGTTGGGGCCCGAAGTTGCTGGAATGGCGACCCCGCACCGGGCGGCGCAGTGTAGGTAGACCCCTCCACAAGGTGGACCGACGACATAAAGAGGGTTGCCGGTAGCCACTGGAGCCAGGCCGTGAAACCTGGACGGACTAAACTGACTTGAAATTCGTATTCAGCGGGTCGACAAACATGCCCCTAGATAGGTGGCACCCGATGTACAGAGAATGTTTTTTTGTGTGTCGGGTGTTATTTAAGCGATAAAAACGTTTGGACTTGATACCAGTTGCACACAGAAGCAAAATATTACTCATTGTAAGATACACAAAACTATCTCTAAAATAGTAACCGTTTGGTTTCTTGCCGGTTTCATCTCAGCGAAATCAACTTTCCGAACAGGTGGCAGATTTGTTATAGACGGACAGACTACTGACGATTCAAAATTGCTTATATCAGCAGCTTATAAAGAATATTATCAGTACATAACTTATTAGTAATAAAATATTTGTCGGGTTGAGCATACGCAATTCGAATAATAAACCTTAATCAATTTTGGGTTTACCTCCACATAGTTTTAATAAATCAGTTAATAACATCCATTTACAAAAGGCATATTATAGTGTTGAGGATTATTTAAGCAACAAAGATAATGTTCAAAGGAGTAACCGTTGAGTTTCTTGCTAGTGTTAGCGATCATGATTATTTTATTTGTGGTTTGCTATTAAATTACTATATTTGTTTATTATGCTCAGGTCTTTATAATTATATCAATAAAACGTTTACATACACTACATCCGGTTTAACACAGTCCGGAAATTCCCAATTTTAAGAAGTCGTCGTGTTCACACGGTGACTGTGATTGGTGGATTTAATTATTTGGAGTTGGGCGTTTGGTATAAGAGGTGTAGCACAGGGGAATGAAGCAATATTCGCCTAGTGACAGTTCTTAGTTTGTATGAACGATAGTATTGTGTTTAAAATCATTCAAAGTATGTAATATAATAATGAAGAGTAGGAGAATAGTATTACTTAACCTGCAAATTAGTGAGCGACTCTAAAACTAGTTTCTTCTCAGCGGAATCAACCTTCCGATTCGGTGGTAGATTTGTTTCCAACAGACAGACTACTGATGATTCAAATGTGCTTTTTGAGTTTACTTGAATACAGAATATTTCCAAACAACCATCATAAAGATTTAAAAAAAGAAACACTTTAGACCATACGATTGAAATAAAATGTTACTCTCTCTATCGATCTCGATCACAAATTGCGTAAGGCTTTCGTCACGTATTCACCAACTTATTTCCCAAGTCAATTGTGCGTAAAGAAAGTCTTTATTTTACTGATAAATAATTATACACACTTACTAGCTTAGTTGGCGGCTACTACCAAAATCTTATTAAGTGTTTTACCTTAAAGTACTCATGTTTAAAGGTACCGATCAAATGCGCTATCTTCGGCTCCCGGCTTACCTGTAACAAAGTAAAAAATGTACATTAGCCATTTTCTTTAAATAAATCAAAACAATATCATGAGTATTTTACGACGTCATAACCTAAAACACAGACGTAAGTCGTAAAAGCACTAACAATCTCCTTTTATGTATTTCGTCTATCTCTTTTCAGTCATATTTAGTATAAATACAAATGGAAATTCGTAAAGAGAATAAAATAACTGAAATTATATCGTAGATTATTCCATTTCTTGTTTCGAATTATTCGTCGAAATTGGAGTTACTAATTTCCAGACTATCCTGGGAGGCCCCCATAGAAAGGACAGAGGGTAGACGGTGTAAGTAGAAAAGCAGGAAGACAGACTATTTTATCCAAACCGAGGCAAAATATACGAGTATACAGGCAGCCTCCAAGTGTCGTATTATCGCAAGTAAAGCGAAGGTTTAGGATATCCGTCTTCCGGCGAGATGCAGAGAGAAACTTCCTGTATATATTCCTTGACTGAACTTTCTTTAAAATTTTTATCGAACAAATGTGATGCCAGTGTTAGGAACTATCCTGTACGCAATAAACAAAATAAACTGTATAGATATTAACAATAGCCGTTTGTTAAGATTGAACATGAAATATTTAAAATTTTATAAAATATCCATGTGTTTCTGTATGTATGCATGTTTGTAACGTTTTCACACAAAAACTGCATTTTCCTTGAGCGACATACGCTATATTAATTTCTCAAAAAATAGGGAACCCCAGGAAAATGCATTAATGCAACCCAAGGTGTGAAACAAAAAATCTGATATCGCGTGTGCTGCGAACACTATTGAAGATGAAACAAAAAATGTTCTACAATATTATAGAACGTAGATAGATAGAGAGATAAACACTTTATTGCATACTTTTAAATTACAAAAGTAAAAATTAAAACTTAATAACAGTAAAATTATATATATCCAAAAGCATGTAACGGGCGGCCTTATCACTATGTAGTGATCTCTTCCAGGCAACCCCACTGAGAGATCCTGACTGAGAGGTCAAACAATCTAAAAATTAGCGACCAGACAGATAAAATATTTTTACGCGTCTTTTAAAACTGCCCAATGTTTGACAGTTGCGAATTTCTACAGGAAGTGCGTTCCATAACCTGACTGCTTTAGCTGTAAATGAATTGGCATACGCCCGTGAGCTGCAAAAGGGGATATCTAATTTATTATCATTTAAGGATCGTAAACATAATTGGGAAGGAGGATTAGCGCCGTGAAAGGAGATACCTTCTTTCAAGTATGCAGGAGAACAGGGGAGGTAAAGAATATAAAAAAAGAAGGGAGAGAAGATGAAGATCACGCCGTTGTCGTATTGGCAGCCACTGAAGTTGGGATCGAAATTGCGATACGTATTAATATCAATAAAAAAGTCCATGATACCACATGCCCAACTACTGTAGTTATGCCATTATAACTACTTTTTGCATTTTAAAGGTTAATAAAATTGCTAACAATAATCAAACCATATTATTCATACCATATATTCAATATAATTAATTAAATTTAAACTAATAACATCAGTTACATACAAGGATATAAAAAATAACAAATAAAATTAATTTAATCAAATAATAAGCCGCATCCAAATTGCTGTCCATAGGGTGTGTTCCTAAAATACTGGCAACATTACCTCTTTGGATAGCTAAGCTGATCCTTTGCCCNAATAAAATTAATTAAATCAAATAATAAGCCGCATCCAAATTGCTGTCCATAGGGTGTGTTCCTAAAATACTGGCAACATTACCTCTTTGGATAGCTAAGCTGATCCTTTGCCCGAGGTAAGCGCCAGCTTTGAGGTCACTGGTGGAATCCAGTAACCGCTTAGAAAGATGTTTAAAAAATATTTTTGCTTCAGAGCCCCATGGTCCCATAGTTTCGACGCCAAATGGCAGAAATATATTTCTGCAATTTTTTAATTTCGGCGTCATTAAAGACCATATATTTATTAAAGACCGTTTCAATACCTTTAAAATATTTTTAAAATTATCAAAATGGGAAATTCCATTCAAAGGATATATATAACAAATTTAAAAATGGCAATCTAAAGAAGATTGTAGCGACCCTTATAACTGGGCCTGCGACTGGTGAGTTTGTTTATATTCCAAGGATAACAATGATACCCACTGATATACCCCTAATGATTTATTTTGATCATGCTAATAATTACTGGATCGATATTATTCTACCTTTGTATTTATCCTTATCATATTAAATGATATTTTATTAATACCTGCCAAATACTTTTTAATTTATTACATTTTGACCGTTTTGTTTTTATTTTTAACAACTTATAATAAAGCTGAACCATACTGGACAGATTTAAAGAATTCTTTCAATACCTGTAGAGTATTTTTAAATTGACTAATGTCGAACATTCTACGAAAATGATGTGACGAGTTTAAAAATGTATTAATTAAATATATATTCGTTGTAAAGTGAAATCTGTATATTGATTAGATTATGAATGTGAGTATCTAATAATCTGAAAGGAAATAATTAAAAACTAAGTGAAATAAATGTTTTATCTGAACAAAAATAAATATACGAGGTGTGTTCAAAAAGTATCGCGAATTTTGAATTTTCGCGGGTTACGTATATTCGAATTTCGAATTTTTTGTGGCGTTATGTTGGTACTCATGTCTCTCACTTATGCCGACAAGCTCGGCCATTTTGAATGTTCATTTAATTGTTGACAGCTGCTTTGCTTGCACGTGTTTTGGATCGTCTTCGACTTTTACCTATTCAAAAAAATGGATCAAAGAACCTGTATTACCACGTTTGTCAAGCAAGAATAATGAAAATTGAAACACATCTATATTATTTTATATCCTTTACGGTTAGAGGAATGTTAAGTATACAAACCATTAATACAAAAAGTATTCATTCAAATGTATCCACGACAAAGAAAACTGTTACAAGCAACACTTGAGGAAATGATGTCGTAAGTTGTTCTAGCATCAACTTCATTATACTCGAAAATGTCCAAACAGCCCTAGAAGGCAGTTCGCAAATTGCACGTATGCCTTCAAAGCGTCCTACATAAATACAAAGTGCATTTGCATGGGTTAACAGGCTCTTTCTGTAATGCACTGTCTAGAGTCAATTCACAAATATTAGCGAATGTCTTTTGAAATCGTGCCACAAGAATTTTGCAAACATTATATTGGGTAGCAGGTACTTTAATTTCGAGTTTTAACATATGAGATCGACGACCCAATAAATCTTCTATCAGAGGTTTTTTAGAGGTTCACTTACTGGGATAGGATACACTACTAAGTTTGCTGGTGCACTACCACATCAGTAACTTCGGCCACTTTATAAAATTTACTGATATTTTACCAGAAGTCTTTCGAAATATGTTACAAGATTTTCGCAAGGATTTTATTTTTTAGCCAAGTACTTTCATTTAGAGTCTAAACCTCTAAGATATAGCCTAATTTTAGTCTGAATTTACAAATAACAAATTGTAAAAAAGCGTAATCAAAATTTTTACGTTGGTTATCTCTGAAATAACTCTAGCAGCTTGCTAGCAGAGATTCCTGGTTTGATCCCCGATCCCCGGCAGGACGATTTTATGAAATTGTATTTTTTAATTTGTCTGAGTCTGCGTGGGGAGGCTTCTGCCGTTACCACCCTACCAGCAAAGACTTACGGCCAAAACGAAGAGATTTGTGTTCCGGTGCGATGCTGTGTAGAAACCGTAAGGGGTATATAGCCTCTTACCAGATTAACACGCTTCCATCTTAGACTGTATCATCACTTAGCATCAGGTGAGATCACAGACAAGCGCTAAACTGTCGGCAAAATAAAAAAAGCTTTGATCATGCCACATTTACTTAGTGGGAATGAGTGGTCCTTCCAGCATCCAATATTCTGGCATAGGAACATCGTACGAGTAACTTCGAATACCCTAACGGCCACTATAAATTAGGATTAACAGGCTCTGTCTCTAAAGCACTGTCCATTTCCTAATATTATAAGATGTTTCTTATAAGAATTTGGCATGGATTATAATTTGCGAGAAGGCAAACATGAAACACTTAAAACAGCACAATTTAAATCAGAAATAATAAGTGGAGGGAAAGGTTTCAAAATAAGGACATTTTTCTTATTCTAACCGGATGTTTAACCTAATTCTTTATACGTATATCTATAACAAAACATCAGTTTTTATTTCGACGCTTTCAATATACATTTTGAAAAATAAAAGCATATTCTTGATTATCTCAAGACGAACATCTCTTCATTTGTGCAAACGGCCTGTACCATTGCAAATGTGCGAAGGAAAAAACCTTTTATTAAGCCCCGAATCAACCATTGAATTGTATTGCCTTCACAATACGACCTTTCTTGCTCTGTTTTCTCGCGAAAGTAAAGAAAGGTTGAATAACCGGCAAATTGTTATCCATTATTCAAGGATTGTCCTGCTCCGGAGTCTTAATTTCCTTGTCTTTATTTAACTGGCAGAAAATGGGACAGGACGTTCTTATGCCACTATATGTTTTACAGGATCTGTATACTTCTTTCCTTGCGAGACATCGCTCGTAACTGGATCCTTCATCACGACAACGCGCCGTGCCACACCGCCCTCAGCGTGTCCCGGTATTTGGCCTCTAAAGGGATCGCCGTGTTGCAACAGCCGCCTTATTCACCCGACATGTCACGCTGTGACTTTTTTCTGTTCCCTAAAACAAAATCGGTGGTCGAAGGAACCCATTTTGAGTCAATTACGGACATCCAGGTGGCCGTGACGAGGGTACTCGCGGACATCCCAGTCGAAGCGTTCCAGAAATGTTACCAAGCATGGGGAACGCGCTGGAATCGCTGTATAGCTACAGCCGCCTTATTCACCCGACATGTCACGTTGTGACTTTTTCTGTTCCCTTAAACAAAATCGGTGGTCGAAGGAACTCATTTTGAGTCAATTACGGACATCCAGGTGGCCGTGACGAGGGTACTCGCGGACATCCCAGTCGAAGCTTTCCAGAAACGTTACCAAGCATGGAAAACGCGCTGGAATCGCTGTATAGCTGCCCAAGGGGACTACTTTATAGGGGATGGCAGAGTTGTAGAATAATTTTCAAATATACTGTTTTTATGGAATCAGTCTCATTACTCAATTGTCATACCTCGTATATCATTTTTTCTCTCCCTCAAATCTCTCTTATCATTTCCTTATTTGTTATAGCGCCAACTTGCTTCGTTAGCTCAGGTCTGACTGATGACTATAACACTGTATGACAGTAAAGACAAGTTAGGTTTAGCTTGTGAATACCAAAAACTTTTCCTAAAAGTCGATGTCACGTGATAAGTAATGGAATTCATTAAACTGAGAGCATGTAAAGTATTATATTAATATTTACCAAATATCTGCACTTAACCCCCATCTTAGGATTACTTCTGGATTTCGTATTTCACTTTAATAATGTCATCGCACATTACTAACACTTAAAACGTCACTTTAACTATACCACTGCGTTATTGACTCCACAATTTTGCTATTGTAAACCACATAAAGTTAATACAAATAAAGCTGGTTATAGATAAACAAAATAAATAAAATAAAGTTAATATAAAAGTATGTTAAGCTCTTCCTCAATATTTTTCTAAAGAAAGATCGACAAAAATGTGATTAAACGGAGACATTTGAAAAATGAAAGAGGGAATTCAATTTTTTCGCGATAATTGGAAAGGCAATTTCTTTGAAATGTTATGTCAATGAAAAAAAAAACAGACTCATTTGTTTCTATTCAAAATATTAAACGTAAACTCATTGAAAACCTCTCAAAGTGATGAAAATAAATTAATATAATTTTTAAGTTTAAATCAAGTTATTCGGTATGTATTTAAATAGAAAATGTCTTTTTCAAAGGTATTTATGATTGAAAGCATTAAAACTTTTACGATATTTCACTGGAAAGAAATAATACCATAACTATTTCACATTTTACTTCCACCGGAATTTAAAATAATAATTTTTTTTTATTGCTGACAGATTAGCGTTTGACTGTGATCTCACCTGATGGTAAGTGATGATACAGTCTAAGATGGAAGCGCGCTAATCTGTTAAGAGGCGATATACCCCTTACGGTTTCTACACAGCATCGTACCGGAACACAAATCTCTTTGTTTGGCGGTACGTTTTTGCTGGTAGGGTGGTAACTAGCCACGGCCGAAGCCTCCCACCAGTCCAGACTCAGACAAATTAGAAAATACAATTTCCTAAATTCGTCCTACCGGGGATCGAACCCGGGACCTCCGCTAGCAAAGCGAATACTCGCACCACTGCGCCAGCGAGGCCGTCGAATTTCTAACAAGAAAACCACGTGACGAAAAATAGTAATATGTCTTAGTTAAATATGTATTAGGAGTTACACCAAGACTGCCTCATTGGTCTAGTTGTTAGCATGTTCGGCCACAGACATGAGGTCCTGTGTTCGAGTCCCGGGTCGGGCCAATTTAAAAACCAATATTGAGTTTTCTGTTACAATTTTCTCAATATTTGCCTGAAGTTGGGAAGTTGGCGGAGTGATCCACCCCTGTGCCTCGGAAAGCACGGTGAGCCGTCGGTCCTGCGCCTGATCTCTCTTCGATTGTGTCAGATTTTCCGTCACATCGGTCTATTTGAGTGAAGGAATAGAGAGTGCATTTGTGTACTATGCCTGCCAACCCGCAATGGAGCAGCGTGGTGGGTCTATGCTCTAATAACCCTCTCTCGTATGAGTGAAGGGGCCTGTGCCCAGCAGTGGGACGTTAATGGGGTGCTACTTACTTTACACCAAATATTGGAATTTAATCATTAATTGTCGATGTAACCAAACCAACCACTGAAGATACTTAAAAACTATTTATTATACCAGTAAGTAGTTAAAAAAGTAAAAAAACTGGATATGTGGAATATTTTGAAGTAACGGTGTATTTTTTATTAGCTTTTATGGAACTTCCTAGAGAAAGATTAAATCTGCTATTTCGTTATATTGAAGCGTGTTCTACTAAGATTATAAGGTATAGTATATACCCCCAAATTTGTCTCATTCAACAATTTCTCTAAACATTATTTAGTTTATGATTCGAGCTACGAATATACAATCAATTCTGTTAAATTACACAACGATAGGTAACAAGGTTGTGTCATTAATATACAATTATGTATATCCTTTCGCGGAATAATTCAATTACTGTTTATTCAATTAACTTCCTCTGAGAACGTCTCATTGTCAACTGCTGATTAAATAAAAAGACATTTAAATTTTAAGTACGTTCAAGTGAAATGACGTGGAACTAAAAAGTTATACCTATCATCTCTTAAAACCAATTCGTTCAGACGTGTACATTGAAATTAGATAGGAAAAATAGTTAAATTTGAACTCGTCGACACGTTTGTGCTTGTAGGATAATAATTAGCTACGACTGCAAGTTTCTCATGAGTGCAAAGCTAAACTTTTGAAATTTGCCAAACGAAGAACTAATCTGGGATCCCTGCTACCCACATTACGCTAGCAGAGTCGTGATTTTTTTTTTCAGTATATTAGCCTATGACTTGTAGAAAAGTCATGTAGATGGAAAATAGACAGATTCTAATCCTTTTTTTATCGCTGGGAAATGCTTTTACGCACCCCGGAAGAATAAGAATTCTTCCAACCGGGAGTGTGGGACTCGCTGAAACCAGAATACCCACTAAAACCCAGCGTATTCCTCGTCATCCTTGGATGAGATCAATAGAGGGTCCCAATTCGCATTCCACTCTAGTAACCTGGATGATGCAGACTATACCAGTCTACGGTTTACTGAGGGGAATAGTGGAGCTCATACCTGAGCCTATTGCCAGTCAGCCTCCTTCGACGGAGAGGAAGAGCAATAGCAGCATCCTCCCTTTGCCTCTCATTAGCCTCCTTTAGCGAGATGACGCTCTCGCAAAAGAAGGCAACCATCCTTCATCCAAACTCGCTGGTGAGCATCAAATCAATTATGCTCTCCAAAGAGAGGTCTCCTCGGACCAGCGACAAGAACATATGCCGCTGGGGCGCCCACGGAATCTCAGGTTGGAATAATATAATAACCTATAGGAATATCGTCACGTGGTTATTTTTGCGATAGCTCCTAACGTATTAATTTAAATAATAATATAGTGATAAGAAGCGTAGGATCTAGTACGACATATATTGAATAACATTTTATATATCCGTAATAATGTTCATTTACACAGCAAAAAGAACAGAACGCGCAATTTTAGTAAAAGAAATGAAAACAAACTTTTCATGCCATATTTTAGAGTGAAGAAGGTTCAGAAATCATTTGTCATATTTGGGAATCAATTTTGGGTTTGCCTCCATATAGTTTTAAGAAATATGTAAAAAACGTTCCCTTCCACTTGCCACAACCCTTGCCATATCTCCTTCGCTTCTTTCATTCTCATTAAACCTGTCATACAAGTTCGTCGGTTTAGCGTACTCTTGATCTGGCCCTTATTTAAAAGGTCTTGCATTTTGTCCAGGAACGTTCGCCTTGGTTCTTCCCTTTCGAACTTTCCCATTCACTCTTGACTCATAAATCCTTTTTGTCAGTCTCCTTTCATTCATTCTCTCAACATGCCCAAACCATCTAAGCATACCTTTCCCAATTTCATTCACTACATCTTCTTTTTCTATTCTATTACAAAACACATCACGATGTTGAAGATTATTTACGCGATAATGATGCTTGGACTTGATTCCTGGTGCTCGTGAAACACATTGTTACCTACAAAAACTATATTTAATGGAGTAACCATTGAGTTTTTTGTTGGTTACCAACGGGCAGACTAATGACGATTGAAAAGTGCTTTTTGAGCCTACTTGAATAAAGAATATTTTGATTTTGATTAACGTATCTAACACGATAGTTATTATTACTGTATAATATATAAGGATATACTCTATATAATGAGCAGACACGTAATGGGCTTTCTCGTGTGTCCTGTTCACTGTCAACATGGTAACACAAGCTAAGTGTAAGTATATTTAGTTACGTAGCGTGTCCGCCTTCCGTAGTGCAGTGCATTATCGATCGCGTTCAGCTCGCGCCGCAACCATCGAACTGCGAAGTATTTGATATTTTGTTATAAAACACAATTTTCAGTAGTTAATCCCTTGTGCATAGATTAAAAAAGCCATTATTGAAGTAAGCTTTTACATATAGTTTTTTTTTCCACATATGATTCCCAATACACACATGATGACTGTATTAAAGAACGACTTAATACCTTAAAATATGACAAACTTTATCCGATGATCCTTGTTTTCATCATCATTGCAATGTACTTCATTAAGATTAGAGTAATTCATTCATTTCTACGCTTCAAATAGAACGTCTTCTTGGAGTTATTTCTCTTAAGCAACCAAAAAGTTCGTACGGTTTTGAGTTTCTCAACAGGTGGGCCTGAAAATGATCATGGATAAGACGAAAATTATGTCTAATATACATGTACCGCCACACCCAGTCATGGTTGAGAACTCAGCTCTCGAAATCANCGGTTCTGAGACGTGGTCGCTGACTATGGGCCTCATGCGGAAGCTCAGAGTCACTCAGCGTGCGATGGAGAGGGCTATGCTCGGAGTTTCTCTACGTGATCGAATCAGAAATGATGAGATCCGTAGTACATAGTCCGAAGGATCGATGGAAGTTGGGGCCGAAGGTGCTGTAGGCAGTGT
The DNA here is from genome assembly GCA_015832385.1 of Elymnias hypermnestra. Classification (NCBI taxonomy): domain Eukaryota; kingdom Metazoa; phylum Arthropoda; class Insecta; order Lepidoptera; family Nymphalidae; genus Elymnias; species Elymnias hypermnestra. The sequence continues at coordinate 378,909 of JACTOM010000075.1, read as the reverse complement.
AGGTAGACCCCCCACAAGGTGGACCGATGATACAAAGAGGGTCGCTGGCAGCCGCTGGGGTCAGGCGACGCAAGATCAGGCCTTGTGGACGTCATTACGTGAGACCTATTTCCAGCAGAGGACATCCATCGGTTGAAGCGATGATAGCGACGACGAAGAAGTGTCATTAAAAATATTAGATATAACTGTAAAAATTTTGGTAGAATATGACCGTGTCAAATGCAATAAACCGTGCTTGTTTATTTTATGACTTATTTACAACATTTAATGATACTTCTTAATACCAGCTTTGAAATGTACAAAACATTTTACCCACTTCTTCATCTAGCTTGCAATATACTGTTCATATCAGTAAACAATAAATGAAAACCGCACGAACGTTAAAATATCTTTTATGTAACCATTTAGTAAATACTCAGTTTGACGATTACTTTATACTGAGTATATAGAATTAACTGGTGATCAAAAAGTAACCGTCTTTTTCATTTAAAATACCATAAAAACCACGCATAACAATAATACGAGATTCCATGCCAAATTGATTTACGGGCTTTGCTGTGTATACGTCACGTGAATAGTGGTGCTTACGTAACTACATTTTATACGTTATTAATTATGCCGTGACATTTGTACAACATTTTACTTGAAATGTTTAGTATTTAACAAACGTATACACATATTATCACTTCTTTAATTTGTATGTATTTATTTTATGTTATACTTTATTGGTAATCAAACAGCGTACAATTTTGACTTTTTTTTACATTACATTTATCGCTAAAAATAAGGCCATGACAGATTGCGTCTATTTACATAAATAAATATTAACAGAGTAAAGCTAACTTAAGTAATAAGGCAAATAACTTTTTGTGATTGTGTGTGTGTGTGTGTGTTTGTGTATATGTGTGTGAATGAATGAGAGAGAGAGAGAGAGTGAGCGTGTATGAATCCGTAACCATGTGTGTGTATTTATCAATGTCTAAATACCCCTAATGAAAAACTTTAATATATTTAACTTTAACTTTATATAAAGTTGTCTATTACATCAGGGTGGCATTATAGATTTAGACAGATTTCTTCCGGATGCCCTATTTTAAGGAGAACTCGCTATATCGATTTTTATATAAAAAAATAAGTTTTATGGAAGTATCCGGAAAATGTTTAATATATATGAGATATCCAGGTATCTATTGACTCATCACGATATCTCTGGAACCATGACACTTGAAATTTCGTAGGAATGCCGAGTAGTAGTCAACAAGAACGGATTTTATAAAATTCCACTCGCAAGGGGGGTTGCGGGAGTGTTAATTAAAATTCAAATTTGCACATTTAAAAACTTCAAGCTTCACATTTACAAACAAAAAAACACGTGGCACTTTTATTTACAATTCGTCACTTTTAATAATTGATTGAAAATTACGAACTATATCTTTTATGGTAATGTAAACTTGGTCAGAATTTGTTTTTGACATAATGGAAACAATCAAACATAACTTTTAGAAAATTCCACCCTAAAAGGGCAGTTCGTCATTTTTACAAATAAGAAACATGCCCGCCTAAAATTTGCGTAAATTAATGAAAATGCTACCAAAAAACATCAAACACAGACAAAGTCGCGGGTCCAGCCAGTGTTTAATATGTGCATTAACTTATTTTCAAATGGTTGCACAATTTGACGCGAACACTGGTTTTCTTGTAGAGTGTGGGTAATTGGAGAGTTAGTCGTTAAAAGGTATTGGAAGAGGACACAGCTCTTGGAAATTGTTCATTGTTATAATATTCGGCCGTCTCGTCACTAAGGTAAGTAGCAGCCCATTAACGTCCCACTGCTGAGCACAGGCCTTCTCACTCATATGAGAGAGGGTTTTTAAAACAGAGACTCACCACGCTGCTCCACTGCGGATTGGCGGGCATAGTAAACAAGAGTACTCTCTATTCCCTTCACTCTCCTAGTCACACGAAATATTCAGAAAATCCTAAAAGAAAACTCAATATCGATTTTGATTTGGCCCTACCCGGGACTCGAATCCAGGACCTCATGTCTGTAGTCTAACATGCTAACCACTAGACCAATGAAGCTGTTGTTCTCGTCACTAGTTGTATATAAAAGGTCAACCTGCAGAAGAAGACACAAAACAGGCGAAGGGAGCTTATGGAAGACTGTGCTCCATAAGATCCTCTTGCAGAAGAACGGGGCACGCTAGGATATTCTGTCCACTTAGTCTCCGACAGCTAAACCAATGAGTCGTATTCATCCAGGGCGCCAGCGCTGAATACGTTAGCGGACATCTGGATCTTAATTACCTAGATGCAAGGGGTTCCGTTGGGTTTTAATGGGTATCCTGGTACAGCCAGCGAGTCCCACGTGTAAGTTTATACTTCATCCGGCCGGCTTGAAGCGTTTCCCAGCGAAAAAAAGTAGGACAACTTAAGTGATATCAATGGAAAGTCCAACAGGGCTTAATTTGGCAGTTCAACTTCACAACCGAGGAAAGGGGACAATAATTCATACGACATCTGTAGGTTTTGAAAATGAAGTTGTAAAAAATTGGCCCGTAATTTTTAAGATGTGTTCAAATGACATTAATTATTTCTTTGTATGACTAATATAAAACAAGCGCAGTTGCGGTTAGAGTACTAGTCCTCTTTTATTGCTGACAGGGCAGCGCTTGTCTGTGATCTCGTCTGATGGTATGTGATGAGGCTTACAGTCAAAGACGGAATCACACTAAGCTGGCATGATATGATTTACCTCATATGGTGCCTTATATAACACCGTAGTCTTTGTTAGTAGGGTGGTAAATAGTCACGACCGAAGCCACCCACCAATTCAGATCCAGGCTAATTAGAAAATGCACTTTTCTTAATTTGCCCTGCCGTGAATCGTATCCCAGATCTCTGCCAGTAAGTACTCTCGACGAATATATACGTTTTGCCCCGTTTTAATTCCCCAGAAGTAAACTACTACTTAAGAATGAAAATTTAGTGAGTTTCATAGCCGATGATGTGTATATGTGTATAGATTTACAATCCTAGTGTGGTTTTGTGTTGTTTATTACACGGAGTGTACATCGTTCAATTTAAATGAAGTCCGATCGAAATGGTACACTATATTGATTTCATAAGCACAAAGGTTTATTTTACTCTCGTTACATTTTCAGGAACAGTTTTAAGAGACGATCCACTTCGCGTGGTTTCTATACACCATTGCAGCAATAAAAAAAATTTGAGACCATCTATGAAATACCAAAACAATGTAAATAAATACAATATTTGAAGTTTTACATTTCAATACATTGTATTTTTTATATTAGGTATTTCACAAAAAGTATACTAAGTATATTTCTGTTTAACTAATTAGACACGTGTACGTGGTCACTGCTTTTTATATTTCTAACGATAAACATCTTTATTATATTTATTTTATTATCTCATTATCTGCACCTTGTCGTCGACAATGGTTTAAAAAAAATTACATATGGAGAATTATATAACATATACAAAATAATATGACAATTCACATACAGGTGAGTTTTTCCTATCCAACAAATGGCCATTTATACTTTATATTTGTTTGATGTTGTTTTTATATAGTATTGTTTTAATTTATATCTAATATTCTTCTTAGTTATGACTTCCCTCATTGTTGTTATATCTAGGTAGTTAAGAGTTTTTGGTCGTCAGGTCTTCGGACAGAATACGTCTACTGTATATTTTTGGAATTTCCATTATATTACATATATAAACAGAAGTAAAAAGGGCCTATCACTCATTACGAGATCGGTATTATTAAATATCTAAAATACCGAGATAAAAGCGGGTAACACCGCTTGGAACAGCTAGTAGTAACGCGAATAGTTATAAATAAAAACGTGTTTAAGCAAATAGTTAATGGTTAAATTTCAAAGCAAATTGCAAGTAAACCCACAAAATAAAACCTAATTTTTGGAGAGAATTAATATAAACAAACATAACTAATAGCATTACATTACAAATAAATGACATGAATGATTTCAAAAACGAAACTTAATTGATTCTATAGCAGAAAATATTTTGTTCATATTAACTAGAACCATCGCAAAGTGAGGCCTTCATCGAGAGTTAAAAAAGCACCTATTAAAATACAATAAAGTAACTTTCAAGCCAAATTAACGTGTATTTCAGTCTGAATTTTAAAAACCGACTAATTGGTATTTTTACTATACAAAAAAAACTCGCCCGGATTTCCGCCGTTTTATTCGAGAGAAAGAGGAAATAATCCGATGAAAAACTAGGATATCCCTTTGTGAACGTTAAAGGAAATAAATTAACTTGTCACTGCGCGGATTTCGGTATCACTAGAAACTTAAATCATTTCAATAACAAAAAGATCAACGAAAACGGAAGCAAAGACAAAACAAATCAAGTAAAAACAAAATAACATCACTAGCACCCTAGTAACTTTCTTCACTTCACCTTAGCAACACCCTTACCCTTTTCCTGGCCATGGTACTTCAACTGTTATAGAAAAATTACATCACTCCCGCATAGCAACGGACGTCTATACGCGATGGCGTCCCAAAACACACTGCGGGACATGTTCGCGGTGACTTCGCCCTATTTTTTTAAGGGTAGTATGCAAAATGCCATATCACAACGACAAAGTTTAAACTATTTCCCGCTTTATTTGTATACAGTGTAAGGGGTTTTTCGCTAATACTTAAAATGATGGCATTGTAAAGGTGCGAATGCATTTACCCTTAGCCGGTTGCGTCACAGCCGCGCTGACGGTTTCCTGTAGACGCCGATACAACAAAAAAAACCACGCATTCGTATTGTTAACCTTGAAGCTTCTCAAATATATAATGATTAATTTTATAAGGGGCTCCTATAATTTAAAAAAAAAGCGTTTACATTTCTTTATTCATCATCGAGTGCCTTCTAAAAATGAAGTTTGGCAGTCACTCGATGTAAAAATCTTCGTGGGCAATCTCTTTAATTTCAATAGGCAGTGGCGTAACTATATTGAGGCAGGGGTGGCACATTGCCACAGTCCCCTAGCCCAAGAAGGCCCCGGCCCTAGAGGTACTCGAAGCATATGGGACAAGAAACATTCTATGGCCCAATCTTTAAATTTTGATTATGTAATAGACACTTTTGCGGAAAGCTTTAAATTGTTATTTTTATTTCATTGTAAATGAATGCAGGTTTTCTCAAGATGTTGTTCCTTCATCGAAAGGCTAGCGAATAGACGATGAATGCGAAGTTTCCTAATGATAGCTGCGTGGGGACTATAGTTCATTCCCTCTCGCCTATGAAAGAAGGCCTATGCCCAGCAATGGGACGTATATACGCTGGTGAAATCAAATTAATGCAAATGTATAAACCCATGCTCTCGATAATAAAATTGTTATTAGTATTGGATAACTACTTAAGTAGTACTATTAAAATAAGTACGTGACGATTTTTACGGTAGGGCCCCATCAAAGGAATTTGTCACGGTTCCCAGATGATATAGTTACGCCAATGTGTATAGGTATGACCTGTTTACTCCTGTTTATCATCCATCCATTGCTACTGCGGTCTACCAGGTACTTTATTTCCAGACATCCTGCCCTCTACGATCAAAAATGGGTACTCAAATAGAGATGATCCTTCCTTAAAGATGTCCAAGCAACCTTTCTTCGCAAGATAGTCTTTGATTGCATAACTCAAATATACTTTATACGTGAAGTCACTGAAAATCCTTATCTGAGTTTGTACGTCTAGATCATTGGATAGATAGACCGTAGATAAGATTGGATTTGAAATACCCGCAAAGCAACAATAAAGAAAATAGAATTCACTGATTGAATCTTCCTTTTAAGTAAAAGGCGCAGTACACGTCCGTTGCAAGAACAAAGACAAAATCACTGTTCCGAGGTCGTTGATCAATTTACTCTCATTTTGACGAAATTACGAAAGATCGTACTAAATTTAATACGAATATTCAAAACTGAGCTCTTAGGTCACAAAGTTTAATAATTTGATGGGGTAAAAGTAAGTAACTATATAGGTTACATGTTAAATTACTTAATATCTTATGTCAAAACTGACTTTGTGCGACTGTGTTACCCTCGTAAGGCACGATCACACGGAAATATGGGGGAAATCAGTTATGTAACAAATCTAATTGTGTATCAAACCCATTCTTGAATCGATCTGAACTTACACAATGTTTTTTTTTATCAGAGTCTGTTTAACCGTTTCGGAGGATTGCAATCGCATGCACACACATACAGAATAATTATATATATGAAGACTTTAACCTAAATAAACCGCTTCTGTAAAGAAGACATATAAGTACGTGGATAATGTAGTCTGATAAAAAATATACTTAGCCTATATCGCGCTCAACAAGGTGTTATTAATCCCATAAGATTGTTCGAAGAAAATAAATATTTCACCCTCACTTTATAAGGCGAGAGAATAAAACGTCACATTATCTGAAAGTGTCAAAGGGTAATTTAACTCTTAGTTAAAATCAATAAAGTGCAAAGTCCTTTACCAGTTTAAAGGTATATTCACTTCGTTCTTGTTAAGGTCACGCAACACTACTAAGCTAAGCGATGAACAACTTCATACCAGGAAAATTGCCTTTGATGATATTTCATTTGAATCAATTGACAACTGTCAATTCGATCTGTTTGCCTAATTCGGGATATGTATATAATAGTGAAAATAAGATCACTCACTGTCTTCATCATGAGATTTCTAACTAAGAACAGGTAAACCTAAGAACAGGATATTTTTTAAAAAGGCAATTTCAAATTGACATCATCAAAATCTAAACTACATACAAATAATACGAAGTTTTATATAATTATTTTATTCAAAACAGGCGGTTAAACGACGGAATATAGTGAATTGAACCTTCGTCTAACGAAAGTAATATCAAGAAATAATGATAAAATTTGTTTTGTTTGTCAAAACCGCAAGCTATTGCAGACCATCAAAATCAAGAAAGTTGCCAACCTTGGTCATGTTTTCAGACACAAAAGATATGCCCTCCTACAACTGGTAATTACGGGCAAGATTGCCGGAAAACACGGTGTTGGGCGCTGCTAGAAATCGTGGCTCCGCAACATTCGTGAGTGGAATGGTATCACAAGCGCTGCCAAATTGTTTCACCTCGCCCCAGATTAAGACAGTTTCTCACAGCTGATATTCGTCGCTTCAACCGATGGACGTCCATTGCTGGACATAGGTCTCGCGTAATGATGTCCACAAGGCCTGAATTTGTGCCGCCTGGCTGCAGCGGCTACCGGCGGCCCTCTTCATGTCGTCGGTCCACCTTTTGGGGGGTCTCCCTCCACTGCGCCGCCCGGTGCAGGGTCGCCACTACAGCACCTTCGGGCCTCAACGTCCATCGATCCGTCGGACTATGTGCCCCGCCCATTGCCACTTCAGGTTCGCGATTCGTAGGGCTATGTCAGTGACATTCAACCTCCAGTAATTGGAGAGAAACAGAGGAAGGAAAAGAAGAAGAATCTCTGAAGTACCCTCATGCCCCAAATCGTCTCCCTGACTTAAGAACTCTGTGTCCCGCCCATTGAAATTTCAGCTTAGCGATTAGTTATACTCTCATTTCTAATTTGATCATGTCTCTCAAGCGAGTGAACAGATGGTAATAGTACTTTTACTGTCCGTAGCCACACAGTAGTCACACAGAATAACTTAGACGTATGGCCCACGTCCATGTCGTCGCAATCAGGCTCGTAAAGTAATCACCCAAATGACTTGAACTACAGCATACAAATTCCTTTCCCAACGTGGTGTATCACAAAGAACGAGTTTATAGTTATTGCTGCCGGATCGAAAGCAACGTGGGAAACATCGCATAAGTAGTTGGCTATAAACATATTATAGCGTATTGAGACGACGTCTAACCTAATGCTATATAAGGCTTCCTACACAAGGCTTCAATACGTCACCGCGACTTGATATATTTGCAATAGCTCAAGAAAATATGCACACAGCATAACAAGTATTTATTGTGCAATATCGGCCATTTATAACTAATAAGGTATAATGTGGTTATATTTAGATTTTATTATGCGTTGATACACTTTTGTCGTCTATTACTGTATTTATGTGCAAACCGGTGTTTTGATTGACCGCAAACTCTACGCGTGTGCGTATATTTTAATTTTAGACAGTGTAAATTAAATTTTTAACGGTTTTACAATTGAAATAATAAAAAAAATAATCAATATAAAAATTTTAATTATCTTTATTCAAGTAATCATTAACATTTTTTCATGATCAACAAGTGCCGTAACTGTTATTTTCTAAACTTACCCAATTTAAGGGGAGAAGATAATGAAGTACAGCTTTACAGATTCATAAAGAGTTCAGCATGAATCTGATAGGTATTAACTATTAATAACACAAATTAGTTATTTTTAAAATGGTAAAATATTATGGTAACTTTTACAACACGAAACACGTACAATTTTTTTTGTTATTTGGACACCCATTGTAAAATATATGTCTTGGAATTGGAATTGCACTTGGAATGCTACGTCGGAAAAAAATAAATGATTAACTTTAATTTGGTAAAAGGTAATTTTACTCCTTATAGTTCCTGCACAGCATCGTAACATATACTTAACTTACGTAACGCATACTTTGCTTGAAGGGACGTCTACGCAAAAGCAGGATAAGCAGTTCATTGTCGCCCCACTGCTGGTAACATGCCTCCTTACTCGTAGGAGAGAGGATTTTTAGAGCATAGATCCATCGGGTGGCACAACTGCAGGTTGGCAGGCATACTTCACAAAAGCACTCTTTATTCCTTCACTTTCATAGTCCGATGTGACGGGAATTCAACACTCGCGGAGAGAAATTAGGCGCAGGACCGATGGCTTAACGTGCTTTCCGAGGCACAGGGTGGAGCACACCGCCAACTTCCCAACTTCGGGCAACTACCTCGATATTGGTTGCATTTGCCCGACCCAGGACTCGAATCTATAGCCGAACATGCTGATCACTAGACTAATGAGGAAGTCGATCAATAAATGAATCGAAGCCGGGACCTCTGCTAGCGAAAACAGTATTCGTTCTATGGTTTTCAATAAGCGTGTACTTAAACAAAAATAATTACTAATAAATTAAGTTAATGAATTATCGTCTTAGTATCGTATCATCACGTATTATCAGATGAGATTGTAGTCAAACGATATGTTATAAAATAATCGATATACTTATTTTTTTATCATAATAACAAGATAATATTATAAAAGCCCATCACAAACCATGAAGTGAGCACCCGTTTAAGTAAATACTTGATCTGTGTTTAAGAGAACACGACAGATGTGAACATATCTTGATATTGAACATGTATAGTCATAAAAGAATAAAAATTACAACTAATATTATAAAAATGAAATATTTGCAATGTTTTCACATAAAAACTACTGAACTGATTTTATAAAATATTACACCATTAGGAACCTGTCTTCTCATTGGGTGACATAGGCTATATTACTTTCTCAAAAAATAGGAATCTCTAATAAAAATGTATCAACGTAACCCAAGATGTGAAAAAAATTGTCACAAAAGATCTGTCATCGCGTGCGCTTCCGAAACTATTGATAATATAACAAAAAAATGTTCTACACTATTGTAGAACGTATTAATATCTACAAAAAAGTCCGCGATACCATTTGTCCAACTACTGTAGTTATATGCCAAACGACTACTTATAAACATCGTAAAAGGTAACCGAAAAACGCCAACAATAATCAAACTATATACACCGGCATATTGTGCGGAACATAAAAAAAAAAAAAATTTGATATCAGAATCATAAACGTATATGATACTGATTTTAAACCTTTTTTTTATGTTCCGCTAAATATGCCGGTGTGTGTTATTCATAAGACCTAAATACAAAAATGATTATAATCAGGCATTCCATTTAAAACATATATCTAAAAATGTCAATCTAAAGCAAATCGTCGTCGTCGTCGTCGTCGCTTCAACCGATGGACGTCCACTGCTGGACATAGGTCTCACGTAATGACGTCCACAAGGCCCGATCTTGCGCCGCCTGGCTCCAGCGGCTACCGGCGACCCTCTTTATGTCGTCGGTCCACCTTGTGGGGGGTCTCCCTACACTGCGCCGCCCGGTGCGGGGTCGCCACTCCAGCACCTTCGGCCCCCAACGTCCATCGGTCCTTCGGACTATGTGCCCCGCCCATTGCCACTTCAGGTTCGCGATTCGTAGGACTATGTCGGTGACTCTGGTTCTACTACGGATCACTTCATTTCTGATTCTATCACGTAGAGAAACTCCGAGCATAGCCCTCTCCATCGCACGCTGAGCGACTTTGAGCTTCCGCATGAGGCCCATAGTCAGCGACCACGTCTCAGAACCGTAGGTCATCACTGGCAACAGGCACTGTTCTAAGACTTTGGTGTTCAGGCACTGAGGGTTATCGGACGAAAATATCTGGCGTAGCTTCCCGAACGCTGTCCAACCGAGTTGGATTCGGCGGTTGACCTCCTTCTCGAAATTGGACCTACCTAGCTGGACTGTATGTCCCAGGTATGTGTAAAGCAAATAATGTTATAATATGTGGTAATGTAGTAGTATAGCGATTGCCATATTCATTTTTTTCGTAGTTTACCATTCTATTCACATGTCCTCATACACACATATAGACAGAATAGTCTTTATGTATAGAATGACTGTTTTTATTCGTTAGCACAGCCTCATTGGTCTAGTGGTTAGCATGTTCGACTACAAATATGAGGTCCTGGGTTCGAGTCCAGGGTCGGGCCAATTCGAAATCGGCATTGAGTTTTCCATTAAGAGTTTCTAAGTATTTGCCCGAAGTTGGGAAAAATTTGGCAGTGTGATCCACCCCCCTGCCTCGGAGAGCACGTTAAACCGTCGGTCCTGCGCCTGATCGTGTCGGATTGCCGTCACGTCGGACTATGAAAGTGAAGGAATAGAGAGTACACTTGTGTACTATGCCTGTCAGTCAGTGGAGCTGCGTAGTGGGTCTATGCTTTAAAAACCCTCTCTCATAAGAGTGAGGAAGCCTGTACCCAGCAGAGGAACCTTCATGGGCTGCTAATTTCCTTTTTTTACCTTATAGTTCTTTTGGAATATTCAATACATATATTTGTATATCTGTGTTTCTTGTTCCTATTTAATATTTACGTAGATAAAATAATTAAAATTGGGTATAAATTATTGTAAGTGATGATATATTAAATATGACTCTCTCACGCTCCCGTAGTCGAGGAAAGCCGACTCCACACGAACGAGCGTCACATAACCGAGCGTAACACCTCGGTGTCAATCAATTCACTCAAATTACACATACACAGTGCGACTAATTAAGTTTTTACGGCAAAATGATTAACCAGATCAGTGTACATATAATTGTTAGCATGAAAACAAAACCTAACACAATGTAAACAAACATAAACCCAGCTGGTTTAGTCAACAACGCGTCGCGTCACACCTTGAGTCAAGGCCGTGTCGAAATAGACTTCGGGATTCACTATTTACCTCTAATATTACATAAAACTGATAGAACCCTGAGTCTATGACTTTATGCATACTATTTATTAAGACTTATGCGTGAGATAAAAAATGCCTTTTCGTGTAAAACAGTTTCCATTTTATACAACTGTGACATAAATTAGAACGAAACAAGTAAATGAATGGCAATATTTTGATAGATGGGGAACAAGTGGAAGAGGTGAAAGAATTTGTATACTTGGGATCTAAATTTACAAAAGATGGAACATGTGAAAGTGATATCGAAAGGAGAGTGAATGCAGGGAATATGGTAAATGGTGCTCTGCATGCTTTTATGAATAGCCAGATGGTGTCTCAAAGGGCTAGACTGGCAGTGCATGCTGGAGTGTTGGTGCCAACACTTATGTATGGTAGTGAAAGTTGGGTATGGCAGAAGAATCACAAAAGTAAAATAAATGCGGTAGAGATGAGAGCGTTGAGAAGCATGAGTGGATTAAAACTGAGTGACAGAGTAAGAAATAGTGTGATAAGAGAACGTTGTGGTATAAAAGAAGACGTAGTGACTAAAATTGAGAAAGGTATGCTTAGATGGTTTGGGCATGTAGAGAGAATGAATGAAAGGAGACTGACAAAAAGGATTTATGAGTCAAGAGTGAATGCGAAAGTTGGAAGGGGAAGATCAAGGCGAACGTTCCTGGACCAAATCCAGGACATTTTAAATAACATTTTAAATAAAAAGAAACTTTTCAACCTTCTACATTAGGTTTTAATAGATGATTTTTTTATATTAATACAATTTGAATGAAATTTTATTATTTGGCGACACGTCTTTTGCTGGTAACGGTAGTAACTTTTACTAATCAAGACCCAGGCATTTTGCGATGCTGTCAAGTGGGAGATGTTGGGCGGAAGTGGCCCTCTTCTGCGACACTGTCATCTCGCTAAAGGAGGCCCACGAGCGAGATAAAGAGAATGCAGTAGATGCTCCCTCTCACCGCCGAAGGAGGCGGGATACTAGGCGCACCTGCTCCCACCTCCATGAATACTCAGTCGGACTCATCTGGGGCACCAGGGAAGAATGCGCAAGCTGAACCTCCGGTGTCTCACTTACGGATGAAGAGGGTTCCGCTGGGTTTTAGTGGGTAATGCGAAGTCTCCTCCCTCGCTGAGTCCCACACTCCTGACCCATTCTGGTCAGGGTAAGTGCGTAAAAGCATTTCCCAGCGCAAAAAAAAGGCAAATGCTATTTTCGTAATTTGTTTGCCGGACATCGAAGCCAGGATTTCTGATAATGAATGGAAACTTCGCACAATTGCCCCAGCGAGGCTGTTGCAATAACGTAACGAACTTAAATGGATTAAAATTACGTGCGTACAAAATAAACATGTCAGGAGTGAAATTTCTTTGGCAAACCAATTTTTAAGTCTAGTTTATATTTATACAAACTTAAGATTTCCGAGACTTAGGAGGGTAAACGGAAGATATGTTAGGAATTTAATCGTCATTAAAATATTAAGTTTCCAAAAATTAATAATAATGAATGTATTGAAATCTCAAATGACGAACTGTTTATAAAAATGCCACGTGTTTTTTGTCAATATTAGAAATTATTAATTAAATTTCTTTATTGAATTTAAAGATTTAGAAAAGAGAACTTCTGAAGTATTTATATTTTCTGAAAAATAATGTATTAAAACTACTTAACTTCAAATGAATTTGCATAAAAAACGCTGCACATCTTCGTGACGTTAATTACGCGTTTCTTACGTAAAAAATTTACCGTTATGCGCCTAAAGAAGCATCACTGCAACAATACCAGGAGTACAATACAATAAGATGCAATCATTCGCACCATTGTGCCAGCAAAACCGTCGATTTGACGTATTCATTAAGGAAAGCCAGTGAATTTGAGAATGGTTCTTCAAGACTAGTTGAGTAATGTAATAGAAAAACATTCCATAAGAGCTCGTAAGCGCACAGAAATGCGTTATCTTAATGCCTTTATATGGCAAAACGTGGACGAAAAACCCGCTTTTCAGCGCGACCTTGCCGTGACGCCGCGCCCGGCTCGTTAACAAACCGGCGACGTTCATTACAATTTTTAATTATTTCCACTGTAGGGGATTCTATGAATTTTAAGTGAAATTTAGGTATAAATTTCAATAGTGTATTTGGTAACTATTGTGAATATAGTTTAGCAATAAACTGTCAATATTTCGCGCCAACTGGGCGCGAGAGAGCGCCTCTGCGCTGCTCTATGAGCTCAGAGCAATGTAGTCTATAGACTATCGGTAGTCTGTAATCGTAAGACGGAGAAAGAAGCTAGTCTCGCGGGATTTTGCCTTGATTGATGAAAGTGCGGTATTTCACGCGTTTTGGTTTGGTGCCGATGGTTAGACGTCGCGTTTCGAAGCCCTATCGACGGAGTGCGGCGGGCAGAGCGCGGCTAGGTTATTTCCGCCCACGCGGTGGCCCCAGTTGGATTTTGCTGTTGTTTTCCTGTTGTTCCTGTGCCTTTGGAATGTAAAAGAGGACCTCGTCGCCGACAGCAGCTTTCCGCGACGCTTTGGCAGGTTACAGACACATTCCACCCACACACATACAAATACACAACATCCCACGTTTCATTCAACTGCCAGGGTTCGTCGCCGTCGAGGAGATCGGCGCCTGGAGACCAGGTAGGTGAACAATTCACTCATATCTGCTCGATACCTAAGTGGATTCTACCTTTAACTTTCTCCCGCCGTCTCAGGACCGATTCGACCTGGACGTTTATGGGCCATGCCAGGGTCACGGTCGGCGTGAACAACATCATATCACCCATATATCATCGAGATAAAATTCGAGTGTAAACTTCTTTACACACGGACGTGAGGTAGATATTACAATCAGGGCTGAGAACAGTGGCCTCCTGCTGCGAGGCTGTCATCCTGCAGAAGGAGGTTCTAAACAGGCAAAGGAAGTCTATGGCAGACGCTACTCTCTCCCGCCGGAGGTGTCAAAGCCTCAAGTCAAATTTACCCGGGGCACCAGAGCTGAATGCCTCAGCGGATATCTGGATCCCAACATCTGTATGAAAGGGTTCCGCTACGTTTTATTGGGTACCCTGGCACAGCCAGCGAGTCCCACACTCCCGGGTGGAAGTTTATACTTCGTTTTCGTCACTCCGGTCATGTCCGATTGCTGTCACGTCGGACTACGAGAGTGAAGGAATAGAGAGTGCACTTGTGTACTATGCCTGCCAACCCGGAGTTCTACCTTATGAGTGATGAAGCCTGTGCCCAGAAGTGTGACGTTACTGAATTGTTATCTTAACATAAGAGCTGTCTGTTTAGTAGCAGCTTATTAATGTCTCACTGCTGGATACAGACCTCCTCACTCATAAAACAGAGGGTTTTAGGGCATCGACACACCACGCTGCTCCACTACAGATATCCCGGAATTACTGCTGGGATACACAGGTTTTCTCATGATGTTGATACGCCTAAAAGCAGAACAATGGCTTGGAAAGAACAGTCAAGCACGTATCTTTTTATAAAGAGAATTTAAAAGGTTCCTGCCCAGGAATCACAACGATTTCCCTAAACTAAGCAATTTTGGCTGTCAGCCTAAGTGAATACGAAACTCCAACGCAATTTCAACAAGATAATTTATGCCAGAAAAGCCACAGTAATAAGTGGCTGGTATCCGCCCGTGTATACAGTTCAGTGTAAATAAACAGTCATGTTGACATATAAACTGATACTAATTGAATTTATATTTATTTAAATTAAGCCATATAAAAATTATATTTCATACAAAAAAGTACTAACGCCTTTCATCTATATTATAGTTATGTACATCATATAACATATTGCAAATAATTATAATGTTTTACAAATTTAAAGGTAAATTAAATAAACTATGAGTTTATCGCCTGTCCAGGTTTCATGAATTATCTTTCTGCCTCCAACAAAGTTACTGTCCTACTGCCTCATTGGTCTAGTGGTTAGCATGTTCGACTACAGACATGAGGTCCTGGGTTCGTGTCCCGGGTCGGGCCAATTCGAAATCGATATTGAGTATTCTATTAAGATTTTCTCAATATTTGCCCGAAGTTGGGAAGTTGGCGGTGTGATCCACCCCCGTGCCTCGGAGAGCACGTTATGCCGTCGGTCCTGCGCCTGTCTCTCTCCGGTCATGTCGGATTTCCGTCACACCGGACTATGAGAGTGAAGGAATAGAGAGTGCACTTGTGTACTATGCCTGCCAATCCGCAGTGGAGCAGCGTGGTGGGTCTACGCTCTAATAACCCTCCCTCATATGAGGGAGGAGGCCTGTGCCCAGCAGTGGGACGTTAATGGGCTGCTACTTACTTTTTTTTTTACTCCTACAAAGAGATATTTTCACACAAAAGAATATTTTGCAATTATTTTTAATCCAACTTTGCACTTCGTATAACAAATATAGTTATAAAAACTCCTTACCGTTCACACAAGAACTTTCTGAATACACGGCATTCCATGCTTACCTGTAAAATAAAAAAAAAATCCTGTCTGTCATATTGTTTATAAGAATATAAAAACACGTAACAAAAAAATAAAAATCTAGAAGACATTTTATTGAGTAGGTTACTATTATTTTATGTAGTTAACACCGAAATTAAAGAGTAGCGTAAACGTCTAGACTAAATTAAAAACTAAAGAAAAGGAAATTTTCCATCTTAATTAGCTTATCACTTCAATGTAACAATATTTAAAAGAGGCAACACTTAAACAGTTTTAATACATATTATAATGTATATATTACTAATTATTGTTATGTATATAGCAACTCAAAGAGACGATAATAATTGTTAACTTATTATTCTAAGAATATATGGCCGTAAACCTTAATCATTTTCTTTTACAGGGTTAAAATGTAGGTTAAGTAGCAGCCCAACAACGTCCCAGTGCTGGGCACAGACCTCCTCACTCATATGAAAGATGGTTTTTAGAGCATAGACCCAACACGCTGCTCCACTGCTGATTGTCAGACATAGTACATAAGTGTACTCTCGATTCCTTCATTCTCATAGTCCGACGTGACGGCAAACCGACGGCTTAACGTGCTCTCCGAGGCACGGGGGTGGATCACACCGCCAAATTTTTCCCAACTTCGGGCAAATATTGAGAAAATCTTAATAGAAAACTCAATATCGATTTCGAATTGGCCCGACTCGGGACTCGAACCCAGGACCTCACGTCTGTCGAACATGGTAACCACTAGACCAATGAGGTAGTTTCTTTTACAACTAAGATAAAATGCAAATGGCACACGACGTCTCAATTTCTTTAAAAACCGTTTTCTGTGCCTCGGAGAGCACGTTAAGCCGTCGGTCCTGGCTCCGATCTCTTTCCGGTCGTGTCGGATTCCCGTCACGTCGGACTATGAGAGTGAAGGAATAGAGAGTGCACTTGTGTACTACGCCTGCCAATCCGCAGTTGAGCAGCATGGTGGCTTTATGCTCTAAAAATCCTCTCTCGTATGAATGAGGAGGCCTGTGCCCAGCGGTGGGACGATAATGGGCTGCTACTTACCTTTTTTTATATATAACATACGTATTTACTTTAAAAGTATATTTCTCATTAGGAGCGTTTTAATTCCTGCTCAACTTAGCGTCATCAAATCATATCAAGCGAGCAGAACTTAAAATTAAAAGTGCGAGCGTACAAAGTACACATGTCAGAAGCGAACTTCTTTGGCAAAACCAATTTTAAAGTCTTGTTTATATTTGTGCAAATGTAAAACTTTACAATTCCGGGACTTCGAGGGACTTAATTTAATACAAATAATTTATTGAAATCTTAGATAACGAATAGGAAACAAAAATTCACTTGTTTTTTGTCATTATTAGAAATAATTGATTAAATTTTGGTTTTGAATTTGAAGTTTAAAAAAAATATTCTGAAATATTTACTGAATTATTTTAATATTTTATGAAAAATCGAATTTTAAATAACAAGTGGCAAATAAAAATGCCACATCTTATTTGTAAATATTAAAACTACCTAGCTTTCAAACGAACTAGCATAAAAACGCTGCACATCTTCGTGGTGCATCACGTGTTACATCCGTGCAAATTTTACCCTCATGCACCTAAAGAAGTTTCCCTTCAGAAATTGATTTCATAATAAATCTAAACATTAATACTTTTATCACGAGATTAAATAAAAATAAAGCAATACTAAGTTTAATATGTCAAACATAATAGATTACCTACTGCGTTACCAGAGTATAATAAATATGACGTACCAGCAATAATGTCTACATTACAAAGTTATTAGCTTTATCTATCAAAAAAATATCTCTGGTATCATGGGGGTTCACAAAATCTCAAAAACAAGAGCTAAACAGAGTCCAAAGACATCATACGTGTACATTCAACGGAAAATTACTATGTCTCCGACTTTAACTGTGTGTAGCAACACATAAACACTTTAAGATTGGATCGTTTAAGGCAATTTAGGGAGAGGTTTAGGGGCGCGTACAAAAGATAGAAAAAAGGGTCTAAGCGATTTCTATACTAACAGACCCAGCTAATACACTGCCGTTAGAGAGATACCCTAGAATTTATAAAGACATTATATTTTATTAGGTTACATAAATGAAGCTTCACCTTACAACCTTTTTGGCGCTAATGTCAGAAAGCTAAATGTATACCATTATAGTAGTACTCAAAGTCAAAACTATAAACGTTAAAGTGTAGCTAATGATGGCGGCAAGTAACAAATTAGCATATTCAAAGAGTTCCAATGGCGACAAGTAAGTTTTTAGTAACCGGTAAGTATATATGTATGTCGGAGAATAAGAGAGAAGGAAGCACAAAGCATAGGGGCGTAGGGTTCTCCGCCGACATCGTCATTAATGGCATCCATAATTTAATTTCTAATACTGTGGGCGTTCGTGGGTAATGTTGGTGCAATTAAACACTTTATTAATTAACTCGGATTATAATGTTCCCCATATCAATTTACACAAACTCATTAACAATAATAGCTAGGAACGCGACAGTTCCAACAGTCGACCGCTTCAGCGGAGCGCTGCCCGAGAACTAGCGAGAGACTCCCGCCGGACTGCCACTACTGACTCTGTCCTACGCCGATATACAGATGGCGCCATTGTTCCACAGACACCTGTCCTCCGACATGTATATCCGAATTATTAATCTATCACCGGACTAACGCGTTACCAATTCAAATTGTAATTTGATAGATTTTATGATCGCGAACGACCTGACCTGCTACGGTTTTAAATAATTAACCTTCGAAAAAATATCCGTAAAGAATATTTTGATATTGCTGCAAACCGCAAAAATCTAGAAAATACTACATTGGATGTTTTAATATAATTAAAGGATGATTAAGGAACGATCCAGTACATAAGATGCTATAAATAAATCCGAATCTCTTCATTACATCAGATTAGATCACAGTCGAGTCACTAATTTTTACGCATTTGGCTTAAATAATAAATGACTGAAACCTTAAGCTAAAAAGCCTGCTTGAAAACTTTAATCTTTTAAATAGTCTATAAAATCTGAACTTTAAAAATTTTAAGCAACTTAAAAACGTAACTATCGAACCTTTATAGTTAGAATGAAAATATATATTATTTCTTCTCTACTTTTAATGAAATCGACCTAAGTCACACCTAATTAATCTCCTACCAATAAAATTACTCTTATTCGGCTTGTTAGAAGATGAGCGACTAAAAATCCAATGCAAATGGCTTTTTTAAAATTAACCTTATGTGGCAAACATATGGTACACGTTCCATTGATAATGGACCTTTTAATTGGAGACACAAAAACTAATCGGACAATGACGCAACGTCAACTCAATATATCATACATTGGAACATGCCGAAGAAAACTTTATAATAAAACAAAAAATTATGGAATACTGTTATATATATATATTGTCAGTGTCAAAATCGAAATTAAGTTTCAAGTGACTTCATAAAGTTTCATATTTCTGTCTCAAAACATTATTGCTTTGTTACCTTGGCTATATAGAAAGTTACTACGACTAATTCATATATTTCTTATTTACTAAATTTATCTATGTAATGTATTTATATTATAGATAATATATAGGGTCGCCGCTGATAACCAGCGTTGGGCGAAAGTCCAACTTTAGTAGCTGAGCGGTGCTCCCATGTCGGAGTCAAATTTAGATATAATATAACCCAGGTACCTGTTATTCTATCTTGTTACATTAGTGTTTTAAGTAAAAAACTAAAGTAATAAAAGGTTTTTTTATTTATTTTACTTTGATACTAAGCAATAACTACTAGGCATTGCTTTTGCAAAAACTTATTTTAATTTTAAAAAGACTACTCAGACGCGTCTCTCTGGGGAATTAGCATTTCAGATATCTGGTTATTTCAACACATCATAGATTTACTACAACTGGGAGGTAGGACTTTCACAGGACTTCCACAATCTTTACCTGAACGGAAGAGCGCGGCGAGACAGGCGAGGTGGGGCTTTTCGGTGACACGGGCTCAGCTCTGTGTTCTGCCAATACTCGATGTTCATGCTTTGTCCCCACAACTGAATTCTTTACTCTCTCCATTCTCGCTTGAATTGCTTTTCTCGAGATAACTTTCGTCTTTTCATCCTTGGTACCACCATCCGCCAGCTTTCTCATTAATCGAGCAGTAGCAGCGACGGTATGTTGCTGTGTGTCTGAATTCGTTCGGGAAAGACGAGTCGCCGGTCGTGTCGCTGGGGCAGCGGCTCCCGTACTGCTCCTCGTAGTTTCGTTTCTATTAAAAGGTACGACATCGTGTTCTGTGTCGGAGTCGGCTGGTAAATAACCTCCACCACCTACTGACGACACACCGGTACGCAAAAGATTCTCGTGCTCAGCGTACCGAACTCTTTCGTCAACTTGAACTGAGCCATTTTGAGCTCTTTCAAGTCCACGTTCCATTTCCCCAATTTGTCGTTCTAATTTGCGCAACACATCGTCTGATGGAGGTGTAGGGCCATTGTCGTCAGGTGGGTCACTTGCTTGGAATGATTTGAGATGTATTGGATGTGCTCTATTTAATTCTAATCGTTTCGGAGCAATACCGGAAGCAGTCACTTCGTATTCGGCTCGTGTGCTTTGTGGGGTTCGTTCCAACATTGCCAAAGAAACAGGAGAAGGTGGTGGGGCACCATTGACAGTCGGAGCAGTTTCTGGCGCCGGAGAAACCCTTGGAGCGCGGAAACTTTTTCGTATAAAATCTTCACGAGTTAATTTCCTTTCCATTTTAAAGTTTAAACATTATAGTTCAAAAATAATATTATATTTAGCACTGTTTTCAAACGGGCCACCCATTCGATTGTTTACTTATCAGTTTTATCACAAGATATCACGGTTACTAGATTTATTTGAAAGTTTCATTGCGTCGATATAAATCTGAAATACCAATATGATCAATGAATACCAACGTATATGACCAACATTTAAGAAAAGAACGACTGTTAAGACTACAAAATGCAAACCTAATCCAAAATTTTAACAACAATCAACAAAAAAATTCAAAAACTGTGAAATTGTAATGAAAACATATCAAACAACGTGATATTCGAAATTCCTGACGTCATTTTAGCCAAACATCTGAAATTATATTGACGCACATACTCGAAAATATCGATTATTACTCGTTGATATCGAATCGATAACAAATGAATAAACTACTGGTGAGTTTATTAATACGACCAAAATTTCAAAACGTTAAGATTAAATTTATCAAGAAATTTGGCACAATCGTTGCCTAAGACAAATCTAATCAAATAGAGACATAAAAAGTAAAATGACAGCTTAACCGTTACTAAATTTAATTAGATAAGTATCGACTACCTTAACAAACAGAATGATAAAAACACTATGGTGCAATTACATCGACTGTGCCATAATTATAACAACAGGGCTAACAGATAAGACAAGGTTGTGTTGTATTAAGTTAACTTCTTAAATATATTTTTTACTCTGACTTTTAAAGAATATATTTATATTTAGTGTAAAGAAAAAAATATATTTAATAATCTACTCGAAGCAAAAACCACGATATTATATAGAATCCTGATGAAAAAACCAAAAACTGAAGACAATGATTCCTAACAAGGATGTCTAGATATGAAAATGCACTCCATCCTAGGTAGTTGCAGAGTGAGACCAGCTAACCGCATCTGTAAAGAGAGAGACAAACAATATTGTTATATTCATACAATTGTCAGAAACCGTTCACCGTACCCAGCAGCACACAAAGGCGTTTGCAGAAAACACACCTGAAATAGATATCACCAGCACCACAGTTGTATCAACAGACGAACACAAAGCGACACGTAACACTTTAAACACATTTTCAAAGTTTATCTCCATATACAAGAAACATTATCTCGCGTTATGTAACTCTTATCAAAACTCTTAAGGAACAAATTAATCATGTCGTTGTCATAGCACTTTCTAACACGACTAACGGAAATTATTTGACAAGAATCTTATAAAAGAAATGTAAATTTGATGTTCAATAAAGCATACTTTCATATAAGACTTCAAAATAAACCAAATTTATTTGGTTATGTCTTTTAACTTAAACACGACTGTAGAAGAAATAGCTGTACCCACGACCCACTGTAGGGGAGAGGGTTTTTTAGAACATGAAACTACCACCTTTACCAGTTAGGTATGGTATCCCAAGCTACACCAGAATTACTAACATGATATTGAAGATTTCTCCGCGAGGGTTTGCATCGCCGAAAAACAAAATGTTGGATTGGAAAAAGCAATCAAGCGCTTTTTGTAAAGAGAAACTTATTAATGTCTGAGTCAAGAATCACGCTATCAAGTACTTACGTATTAATTGTAATGTTAGCATATTTATTTAAAGCACAATAAAGAAAATGACATATTCAGTAATACTTCAAATTAGGCGTGGTATAACAAATTTGAACAAGTTGCGTAAACGACGTTTGTTTGTTCGCGCACGTGTAATTGAGATGCTGTTTTGTAATGCAAAATTTCAACGAGCGCGGAAAGTTTTAATACTTATTCCAACAAGATTTACAGCGACCATTTAAAAGAAATATGTTGAAGATGAACTTGAAAGTAAGATGATGACATTTGTGGGAAGTGGACGTCCCAGACGATATATACAGCAAGAAGCCTTGATAAACCTTGCAACAGATGGCGAGCGTTGTGACTCACCCAGTTTCGCTCAGCCGTCAAATAACGTGCTAGTTATAATATAATAACGATAAAGAGAGTCTTAACGAGTTCTTTGGCATAAATTTACAATATACACTAGTAATTGTCGAAAAATTTGATGCAGAAAATGGGAATACTGGTATTGTTACGCTGGTTTTCAGCAGCGATCCCGGGCAAACATAAAACTTAATCTTAAACATTAAAAACTAAGAAAAGAATAGAAAAAAATATGAATTAAATCTATAAAATAGAAAGCGTCAGTGGCAATTTGATCATACTTCAACAATCTATTCGCCATTCTCCGCAGTCAACACGCAGTTATTACGATGTCGGTTGCATTTTATAATTTAACAAAAACGTAAGTACTCATATAATGGCTGTAAACCAGATTGTTAAATATTACTGACAATTACACGCCATTAAACACCAAATAAACTTTGTTACTTCATAGTAATTTATATTGTTATTACAATTAAGACTTCTGGGATTAACAAAGTAGAAAAGTAATGCAATAAAACCTTCTCGCTTCAGATTTTGCTAGCTAGTTCAAATAAGAGTAGCAAAAATACAATAGGCAGTCATGGAATGTCAATTATTACTTGCGACACTAACAGGAATATTCTTGCCTTAACATATAAGAAAATATCTTTACTTATACATTATGCCACACATCACAATATATTTAAGTACATTTTATAATACCCCGCGATGTGTGGCATAACCTAGAAAATGAACCCAGCTCAGCATTTATGCTACACAGTCTGGAGACCATGCAGCGCTGATTTTCAGCTGGAACCCTAGTCCAGGTGCCGCCACGAACGCAGCCCGATACAACTTAATCTATCCTTATATACTATCTAAAGTATCTATAGGACCTGATAAAAATGTTGCAAAATTAATAATAATAATAATATATACTAAAAGTAAGTAAGTAACAGCCCATTAACGTCCCACTGCTGGGAACAGGCCTTCTCACTCATATGAGAGAGGGCTTTTGGAGCATAGACCCACCACGCTGCTCCACTGCGGATTGGCAGGCATAGTACACAAGTTCACTCTCTATTCCTTCACTCTCATAGTCCGATGTGACAGTAATCCGACACAACCGGAGAGAGAGATCGGGCGCAGGACCGACGGCTTAACGTGCTCTCCGAGGCACGGGGGTGGATCACAACGCCAACTTCCCAACTTCGGGCAAATATTGAGAAAATCTTAATAGAAAACTCAATATCCATTTTTGGATTGGCCCGACCCGGGACTTCATGTCTGTAGTCGAACATGCTAACCACTAGACCAATGAGGCAGTCAAATATATACTAATAAATATATACTAATTAAATATAATAATCATTAAACTAAAGACTATAATTATATATATATATATTGTCACATACATAAAGATAGAGATATATAAAATAATGTTCAACTTTGGAAGAATATAGTTAAGCATAGAGAAAAAAAAAACCAGTCAGCGAGTACGGTCAATAAAAAATAATTATTGATTTAAACGTTATAATCGTGAATACTAAAGCTGATTTACTTATGTGGAAAGTTCTAATGCGATATGCATATCCGAAGCGAAAGCGGATTATTTACAGATCGCGAATCAGTCATCGTCCACTAATATACAATGTATTCTAGGAAGTCGACTCATAAACGCCTTTCCATTCAATGCTAACGAGTAAATAATTAATATTATCTTAAGAAAGTTTTTAAGATATTCCGGTCACATTTTGCGGTCACTTTAATTAGAAATTTTACATACATTTCGCATTTTTTATGTAACTTAAATGTTAAAAATCAAATCTAAATATTTTTTTATTCAAGTAGGCTCAAAAAGCACTTTTCAAATCGTCAGTAGTCTGGAAAGTCAAGAAAGTTGAATCAGCTGAGAAGAAACCGGCAAGAAACTCATCGGTTACTCTTTTAAAGATAGTTTTGTATGTTACTATGTGTAAATGCTATTGTGAGCAACTGGAACCAAGTCCAAATATTTCTATTGCCTAAGTAATTTTCAACAATATAATATGCCTTTTGTAAAAGTATTCTATATATTTCTTGAAATTATACGTAGGCAAATCTAAAACTGATTGAGGTGTCTTATTAAAGATGCGTATGTTCAACCCCACAAATGATTTCTGAACCATTTTCACTCTAAATTGTGGTATTACAAGTTTGTTTTTACTTCTAGTATTAAATTTGTGTATTTCACTTTTTGCTGTATAAGTGAATATTAGCACGGATATATAAGATATTATTCAACATATACTGCGACGTTATAAATTACATTAAAATCGGATTGAATCCATAAATATATTGATTAGCATGTACGTAAAGCGTATACAACAATGCGATTTCTCAGTGGCTAATTAATAAGATTTTTATTTACAAACGATTGGAGCAACTGAATGGCTTTCGTCGAAAGCCAAACAAAAGTCATTAGGTTTGCAGGAAAGCAGTAAATCTCGCGCGCATTTCGCACGATTATTTTTAGAAGTCCCGAAATAGAGGCAATCATGTGCGCGGTATAAATAGTTTCATCCGTTTGGTTTGATTCTATTTTTATAACAGCGTTAAATCACAATTGCGTAACTGGAGTACGGAAATTATAAAATTTATGTATATTTCTAATAATGAGTAATATTGTAACTTAGAATTACATTTAGAGCTAATACTGCCTCTAACAGTAGATTAACGGTTATAGAACTACAAAATTTTGGACTAATTACACCCAGAAGGTACTGGACTCATTTAGGGTACAGTACAACAACGCGTTCAGAATGCTGTTCGGCCTGCCAAAATTTTGCTCGGCATCATCTATGTTTGCAGAGGCAAGGACTGATGATTTCTTTGCCCTGCAAAGGAAAAGATTGATGCCCTTGATGTCGAGGTTGCGCTCCAGCACAAACTGCATTTTGAGAATGTTAGCTGGAAGGGTGGATTCACCATTTTACCACCAGTTCCTCAGAATGCAGTTTGCGCCGATCAAAAAAATGGGTAGTTCATGGGTGACCTTGTAGTTAGTTGTTTTTAAATTTTTTAGATTTTTAAGTTTAGTATTATTAATTTATTATTATTTGTCTTTCGTTTTGCTAACATAAGTATTGTGTGTACTAACCCCATTGAGCCGTTGTTGCTAAAAAATAAAGAAATTTATTTATTATTATTTATTATAAAATCCCAATCCCAGTACTTGTAAATAATTGGAAAATATACTGATTGTAAGCTTATTTATTATCGCCTTAAAATATTGATACTAAAATTTCGAAACACTTATGTTTATAACGTGAGCTACTAATTTAATTAACTAGGCAAAATTTATGTTGTATCTGCGAAGTAATACCTCATCATATTTCCCTTGAACTACTGGTAATACAACTCCCGTTCGCCCGTAGAAAACTACTAACACCTATGCAACATGATATATTTGCGGTTATTTCGACCTATATTCCAATGGTATAGCTTTTATATTAACCACACTTTTCCTTGCACTAAGAATATCAGCTTACATTTTGTCTGTTAAATATGCAAAATCAGACATGTTCTTTAATTAGTTTAGTATCACTCGAAATCAAGCAAAATACCGAAATTAGAGATTTGCAAAACTAAATAATTATAGAATACATTCAAGAATAGAAATCTCAACAAAAATTTTCTTAAAGCAAATTCTTAATGTCCCAAAATTGTTATCATTTTTCGTGACAGGCAATCTTATCTGAGGCATCAAGCTTACAAGGCTTTTCCATGATCAGATTAATTACATATTTAAGGCAAACATTTTATTTAATAACGTCATTCAAAATTTAAAACAACTGTTTTACCCATAAATACAAATCATGGCCAGATAGATGCAAATGGTCCTCCCCACCCATATTTACAACATGTAACTAGTTAATTACCTTAGAATGTACATTACAGAAAATTCGTGGGCAGTGCAACTAGCAATCTGTTCCGAAACAACAAACTTGATAATAGCAGTACTTGATCCAGTTCGATTAAAACGAGGCAGACTATGTAATTTCGCCCCCACGCAAAATTAGCGAATTATAAAGGAAAATTTCAAAGCCGCCATTTTGTGAAACGAATAACGTTCGTTTTTTTGCAGACGAGCAGGAACCTGTTTTGTTCTTAAACTTTTTACGAAGTAAAAAGCTTGTCTCGGGCTCTATCGAGCTAACATGATAAACGAGATGGTTATAAATCTTTAAAAGGAATCTGCAATAGTCAATTTCTCATTTCCGTTTCGATTTCACAGACATCATGGACAAGGGAATAAATATTCTTTCAAGACAAATTTAAACTTTATAGCAAACATGGGTGATTTAGTTATTTAACATTTCATCATCACTCTTATATCGACACATAAAATTTGTTATATTCACACCTGTTGGAACGTTTTGACGTTTATTGGCGAAAGCATCTGCATAGGTTTTATAGGTATGATGATTCACTTTATCCTTAAAGATTAGCTAAGTTAATAGAAACAAAAAATACTGAATTTTATAGTGACTCATTGATATAAGTTTATGAAACTTACATGGTTTAAAAGCCAGGGGATATTATAACCCATGGTAAAGAATTAGAATTCGAAAAAATTATTGTATCGAAACGATATTTACATTTTTTCATTCATCTATGGGATATAGCATTACAAACAACCGCAGAATGGGGGTATAGTGAAAAGCGCTCGGCAAAATACTCAAGGACAATATGATGCCGTCCATAACAGTTTGACTTGCAACGTTGTTTCCTAAAACCACTCAATGTTTCTTTATTACATTGAGAAATCCTCTGAGATAACAGAAAGATCTCGGAAAGAAATGTTGCGGGTTGAGACAGACTTCTACCGGCTAAAATCCGACGATACTCCTCCCGACGTAATCGAAAGCACGGGATCGGAATACATCCGCAAATGTTGTGTCTATATAATAAAACGTAAGTGGTTCTCGAAAATAAGTATTACAATGTAACAAATTAATGAGGCAACAGTCCACTGACATTTAAACCTTGTAAATCATTGGCGAATCCTCGATGTGACTCATTGTCGAGTCAATTTCGCACGCGGTCATTATAGTCTCACCGGAGAACATTGAACGCAATGGTGTTAATAAAAGCACTTGTGTTGGGGTACAGTCAAATGATAAAGGAGATGATAAACCATAAACACAGTTAGAAATGTTAAGAAGATTATAAATATGATAAAACAGAAATCTCCAAGCAAATTCGACAAAATTGTAGTTTCGTTTAATAAATTCATACTTTAAATTACAGAAAATTAAGTACATAAAAGTCGTTGAAGATTACGCCATTGTTTTTGGTGTCCCAATTGATCCGCTTATCTTTTTAATCCGATAATATTTTTTCTTGAAATCTTGTTTAAATTTGGAAAATATCGTCCAAAGAGTTCATAGATTTTTAAAAGACTTCAAATCGTAATCAATTTTGACTTGATTAGAATTTGGTGCTATGCTATACCCTCATATCATAATTTAAGTTGAAAATCTTAAAGATAATATGGCAAACTTTTGCAGAGAACCGACGAAAGAGTCAGACAATAGTAATCCATCAACGACGACTCCGGCAGTACGGTCATTGCTTTCGTCACACTTTACGGTTTAAGGTGTCGAGGCATTCGTTTTGTTACTTGTCTAGAGAACATTTATATTTTATATTAAGATTCTTGACTTACTTTTGTGAATAAAGAAGATTTTTCTATTTTAAACAGCCTCCATAGAATAAGTGATGCTAAATAATGCTATATTATAATAGAACTCTCAATACAAAAGTGGTATATTTTATTTAGACATAGCTGTTCCCGGTTATACCCGTATAAGTACGATTGGCCTGATTCCTCTGGATCAAACAGGCCGACACCAGTAGAAAACAATTAAAAAAGAAACAATTTTTTACAATAAGTACTGCATGTACTATTGATGACAAGACCATGTCCTTCCACTTGCCACAAACCTTGCATATCTCCTTCGCTTCTTTCATTCAGATTAAACCTCTCATACATTTTCGTCGGTACAGAGTACTCTTGACCTTGCCCTTATTTAAAATGTCGTGGATTTAGTCCAGGAACGTTTGCCTTGGTCTTTCCCTTCCAATTTTTCCATTCCCTCTTGACTCTTAAATCCTTTTTGTCAGTCTCACTTTCATTAATTCTCTACGTACTCAAACCATTTAAGCATACCACTCTCAATTTTAGTCACTACATCTTCTTTTATATCACAACAAAAGAAAGAAAGAACATTTCAGACATATATATTGTTTAAAGTCTCATTATTTCATTCAGTGAAATGTTAAATTTAAGACGTCGTTCTTTTTTAAATGTGTACGGTGCAAGGTAAAAGGCGTTCAATTTACGTTAAATCCATTTTGTCATCACATCGCAGGTATTTCATTGAATGACGCTAAAGAATCGTTCCATAGGCTAGATTTTTAATATCGGATAAAGTGAAAGAAAAAAGACACTGTTTCTAAAATCTCTAGTCCGCTTGCCGCTCGCAACAGAAACCAGAAACAAAAAGGCTGGAGCACCGAGGCATGACTCATGCGCATCGGACCGAGAGTCTGCACCCGTCTCTTTCTAAACGAGTATTTAGACAGCTTTGTCGGACAACGGTGGAGGCCTTCCGTGAATGGTACTTGAAACTTGGCGATTAGATAAAACATTTATCAATAAAATAAGAAAGAAATTTGGTAAAGCCTAACTGCTGTTAGCCAATCACTTCAGCTTTTAATAGGATTGGCTGGAACAAGAAGGAAGCACTTCCTCACAACATACAATGTGAATGCGCGCTTTGCTGGCAGAGGTACATGTCACGATTTTCAGAAGACTGGTGTTAAGCTTCGGCCTACGCAAGTTATCACCTCCCTGCCAGAAAAAAAAGTGCCTCCAAGGAAAGAATTTGCGTGCCGGTGCAGTGATCTGAATAATCTATAAGATAAATTAAGTAATACTGGTGAGTGATAACTTGTTACGATGGAAAACTCGGATAAATTAGATAATACCGTTTGCCAAATTTGACCAGGCGCTCTGCTAGCGAAGCAAGTACTTACTCTGTTGCGGCAGTAAGATCGTCACAATATTCATTTAAGCAGTATTCGTTACCCATAAACACAACGAAATACTGCAATAAAAAATTTCTATTTCGACAAACGCAATTCTCCTGTCCATATCAGTTCAATTATAAACTATAAACTGCTGAAACTTATTAACATCGGGTAGTACATAAAAAAATTAACTGAAATATAGTTGAATCAATTATTTTATTCACGTGACCATGTAATGATTGATCATCTCCTTGACACGAAACCACAATACAGTGGAATCTATTCTAGGTATATAATTTAATATATCGATTATGCTTACATTGTAAAAATGCTAATGAAATTGAAAAAATTGTTGACTTGTAGCGCTCATGGGTATTTGTCTTTCTTAATCTATTGCGATATGTCAGACATTGTTAAAGGTTAGATATATAATAGAAGATATGTGAGTACATTAGGACTTTTGGAAGTCATTGGTCAGGAATTGGCGGAACTCCGTGCAGAAGCAGGCTTCTTAGTAACCACTAAAACTCTACGGAACTTTTATCAGACACTAGATAATCAACTTGCGTATTTCTCCCTGATGTCCCGGATGAGTCCAACTGAAGGTTAACGGAGACTACACATAATAAGTATTATTCTTTTAAAGGTTTACAACAATTTATTTATTTCGAATTGCATAATGTCCATTACGAAGAGTCAAACAATTTTCATATCCTATCGTTTTATTAGTATTAGGCGCTGTAATTTATGTGTAGCCGGAAATGCCAACTGTCACAATTAGGGTGTCATTATGCGTATTAAGAGCAATTTGATAATGTTTTTGACCTCACGAGCAGCTAATTTGTCAATTTTTAACTGTAACTTAGCACACAAAACATTTGAATCATGCTATTTAAATAGTTTGTGTGCTAAGAAACAGTGCCAACTAAATAAAGCAGAGATAAATGTTACATTTTATATTATTTGTGGAAATAGGTTAAATATAAGTGTAATTAGCAAATGTAACTGTTCGCTTGTTATACATAAAAAAATAAGTAAAAAAATTATTTATATACATAACAAAATAGCAGCCTTTGGACTTAATGCCATATTACTACTCTCAGGATACTCTATAATCTATTTAAGGAGAGACATTTGGAGAAAAGATACAAATATTATATATAACCTCATTCATAAAAAGCTAAAACTAGATTTTCCAGACTTAGAGGCAGGGAAAAAGGAAGATATGTGAGGAATTTAAATGTCATTAAAATATTAAAGTGTCAAAACTTTATAGAAATCTGAAATGACGAATTATGAATAAAAATGCCACGTTTTATGCCAATAACAAATTATTAATTAAATTTTGTTTTAGAATTGGAAATTTAGAAAAGACAATGTATGAATAAATAGTGGCAAATGAGAATAACACTTGTACACAATACCAACATTTGTAAATATTAAAACTTTTACCCTCATACGCCTAAAGAAGTTTCACTTCAAAAATATCTTAAAGAGACATCTGAATAATATGCAATAGATGGACAAAAAAATATGTATTATCTAATGAGTTTATGTAATATTTACAGTAGGATGGGAAATGAATGGTTATTTTATATATATAGAGCCAATGAATACCATAGACGCAACAAATCACGGCTCAGCACTTAAAAGGGGCTTACATGACAATAATTTTCCATTGTTGCAGTGTCACTGCAAGTAGTTAGGTAGTTATTCACGCCTGTTGCTTGCAGACACTGCGGAGGCCGATTTCAACGTGACTATGCAAAATCTACCCTACAGGGCGGACAGACATACAAAGGCTGTGTAGACAAGTGGTATTAACATTTAAAGAGAGTACTGATAATGTTTATCTACAATTTACATTTGAAGTAAAAATTCCCTTATTTTTACTGGCTATAACTGAACAACCTTAAGTATAAAGCGATAAGTCGCACCTTCGGTGCAACAAAGTCACAACAGTTCATTTCTTAATTTTACACAAGAACACTTTTTTTTTATACAATCAATTGCTTGCGTAAATTAAAAGTTCTCTCCAGTAAAATTTAGAAATGAGCTGTTGTGACGTTGTTGCAAAAAAGATGCGAAGTCTTCTAAAGCGCACTTTTTATAGTAGAAATAACAACAAACTTAAGAGGGATATATCTTTTTATTGCGCTGACTAGCAAATTGTACAATGCAATGGAAAGTACTTTATGGTATGCTAAACTGTATAAAGTAAAAGGCTTTATAGTATCATATTCATCACAAGGATTTACCTAAATATTCAAATTATTACATCGATAACTGCTAAGTGTATTATATATGCATCATTATAAACATTTCGTCTCGTCGCTTCATTCATGGAGCTTTAAAATTTAAGATATAAACGTTACAATGAAGTAAAAGTTTGCTACATATATATATAGGGCGTAGGGTTCTCCGCCGACATCGTTATTAATTTCTTATACTGTGGCGTTCGTAGGTAATGCCGGTGCAATCAAACATTTTATTAATTAACTCGAATTATAATGTTCAATCACTTAATGTTCCCGATATCAATGTACACAAACTCATTAACAATAATAGCTAGGAACGCGACAGTTCCAACAGCAGACTGCTCCGGTCGAGCGCCGCTCGACAACTGCCGAGGGACTACCGCCGGGCTGCCACCATTGACTCTGACGCCAATAGATGGCGCCAGCGTTCCACAAACATCTGCCCTACGACACACACATATATATATATATATATATGTATTATTTAAGTAGTATATAACTGTTATAAATAAAGTTCATTCGTCTTTATCTTGTTTGCACCTCCCGCTCCTGTCTATTGTTCCTCTCACCAAAGGTCGTCTGGAAGAGATCGTTTTGAGCGATAAGACCGCCTTTGCGTACTTAATTAAGCAACTCACTCTTTAAGAAAGTTCAATTTGTATTTTTGTTGGTTTGTGTGCAATAAAGTTTGAATAAATATATAAAAGAAACGATTATTCCTAACAGCCCTATAGATAGAAAAAAATATGATTCACGTGACAGATAACGTCTACAGTCTACAGAAGCTGATGATATACAAGAAATTAACACATTTACTCAGGGCCCTAAGCCATCATAAGTCATTTATGATTATTAAGAATACTATTTATTAAAAAGAATAGCATATTGACTAATAGTTGTATCTGATCAATGATTTTAACATTTGGCAACGAGACACAGATATGGTAGATTATTCGCCTGGGTTATTTAATTTTATCATTATCTATATTTGTTATCATTGCTCGTGCTAATGAATTATTGTGAGTCTTCGTGATATAACACGATTTGTAATTGTATTCTCGTACAACGTTTGCTATGATTTAGATTTCACTTAGCAAAAGAGCACGACAAGTTCTTTTAATAAACTTACGTAATCCACATAGTTCTAGATGAGAACTTAAAAATTGCATAATTACCTCGTAAATATAAAACAGTAACGTAACCCTAATTCAAAAGGGATGTAATTTCTCGATCAAGTCTTGATAATTATTTGACTTTAAGTAAGTAATGTGTACTTCTTTTGCTAACCTGGTATGAAGTACCACCTTATAGGATGCAGCGTCAAACTAGCTTTAGAATTATAACCAGCGTTATGGTGGTGCAATCACGTTCTTAGGACATTCACTTAAATTAATAATGTGCTTCCATATTTCTCACAACGTCTAATTTTATGGCAGGGCTTTAATATTCGCTATTTACACCAACATCGCTGTCACAATCACTAGAGTTAATATAAAAATTTCTTTCAGTCTTATATATGATATAGGGATTACGTGCTAACATACACAAATCACACAAGGAATTCCGCAAGGCTTTTTGTAATGTATACTATGCGGTCGATTGAAGTATGCGATCAACTTAAACGTATAAAAAAGTTAATTACATATACGTTGTCCATTGTATAGATACAGAACTACGTTCACAATGCTATTGCACATAACGGTGTGGATGTACTAGAAGCACTTGTCTATTATACGCTTGGTTGCAACTCAGTTAATGAACTTTATACAGTTTTGAATGTGTAAGGTGTCGTTATACACCTATCATTAGAAAATATTTAAATCGGGATTTTTTATAAAAACTCATTGTATCGGGTTTAGTAAGTAACAGCTTATCAGCATTACAACATCACGCTGTTAGGGATAAGCCATCTCAATCATGAGAAATCAGAGAAATGTAAAAGGCATGACCTAAAGTCTTCCGATGGAATAATCTTTTTGTAGCGCAATCAATACGAAAAATGCTAAAGATTATTAACTTTATATGATAAATATAAACCTACTAGACAATCTTAAGCAACGCGTTTAGATTTTTTAAAATCAAATACAGATACAGGTCTTCAAAATGCACAAACCTTCTACCCTTCGACTAATAATATCGTAATTGTAAACACCCTTCTCCATCAATGAAAATAACGAAAAGATTAAACTTAAGACTTGATTGAGCAACGGGTTAACTTTCTACCGTCAAAAGCAATAATATAAACACATTAAGTAACAAGTTAGTTATCCAAAAGTAAAGAGAAAATAGCGTAAAGATTACTAAATTTAATAGAACCGGTCATTATGACGCAAACTAATGTGGGACATCGCCCACAAATAAGAGAAAGTTTACGACATTGTTTATACATGTGAGACATATTGTAATTCATAATTCCATTGAAACAACTTGAAATATTAGTAAGCTCTTTGTACATTCTTTTGAGAAATAAATTGGCAAATGGGTACACAATGCAATAAAAAGATAAGTGATCCTTATTACTAACCAAAGCTAATTGTAAAATCAGTTTAGCTGTCTGCTAATGTCAATCTATTGTCAAATCTATTGCTAAAT
Source organism: Elymnias hypermnestra (assembly GCA_015832385.1). Classification (NCBI taxonomy): domain Eukaryota; kingdom Metazoa; phylum Arthropoda; class Insecta; order Lepidoptera; family Nymphalidae; genus Elymnias; species Elymnias hypermnestra. The sequence continues at coordinate 344,260 of JACTOM010000075.1, read as the reverse complement.
ATTGCAAATATAAAATGTAATATTACGTCACTTATATGGTACTTATGAACAGTTTTTAACTGAAGTCAATACCAGAAAAGAACTGGGCTTCATCACAATTAAACACAAAATGAATCGAAAATATATTAATCATATATAACAATTATTCGGTACATTAGGGATGTCGGAAATGCAATAAAGTATCGATATGTATCATATCGATATATTGATATATCGGGATACAATACGGACGGGTTAAAGTTGAAATTGACAGATTAAGTTGCCAAATTAAAATCTAAATTATAAAACAGCGAATCCAGTCGACCAAAACTAAGAAATACGATAAATATAATTTGTACCAAAGAAGGAAGTATAAAAAGTATTCCTTCTTAGAATTTCATATTCTTAGAAAAAAATATCGATTTTCGTACTTTTTCGATACTAGGAATTTTATATCGATACATCGATATATCACAGTTTAAAACATCGCTCCAAAATATCGGTACATTGAAAAAATAATATCGATATATCGATGTATCGATATCTTTTCAACAAGCCTCTGTACATTTTATATCTACACCAATTTAACTACGAGATTTTTGATCTTAACTGAAACTGTTCGATTTCGTACATCAATTCGTTTAGAATAACAAATTGATAAATATCAATTTATAGAGCGAAACGCGGGGTCAATATTGACATGTAAACGCCTACGTAACTAACACCTACATATTTAACATTGGTTTAGATTTATCTACTTTGATTGATACAACAACCTTCTCTGTAGCTTTAAAAGTCATTGCTATAATATCACCTAAACTCAGTCACGCTTGGTGGTTAAGACTAAAATTCATTATAAAGGACTTAAATAAAGTAATGTACGGTTTTCGCGGACACATTATAGGGTCTCCCTTTTAAAATTCTAAAGTTAATTGACCTTAAATATATCTACATAGCATCACGCCTCATTCCCATAGGGTTAGGCAGAGACCACATCCTTCCACTTGCCACGATCCTTGCATATCTGCTTCACTTCTTTCATTGTCATTAAACCTTTCATACAGATTCGTCGGTTTAGAGTATTCTTGATCTGGCCCTTATTTAAAACGTCCTGGAATTCGTCCGGGAACGTTCGCCTCGGCCTTCCCCTTCCAACTTTCCCATCCACTCTTGACTCATAAATTCCTTCTTGTCAGTCTCCTTTCATTTATTCTCTCTACATGCACAAACCATCTAAGCATGCCTTTCTCAATTTTAGTCACTACATCTTCTTTTATACCACAACCTTCTTAAATATTATTGAATTGAAATTTCGTAATGCACTAAAACTTTGGTATTAAATAGAATAATATACATTTCAGATGTTTATTAGCAAAAAGGGAAAGAAGCTACAGTATCATTGTAAACATTTAGATTAAAGGGAAAAATAGAATTACGCAATATGTAGAGAATTTTTCATTCATTAATTACGGTAATATAAATTACTTGATTTAGTTTCTTAGTCATGGTCAGATAAAAAGGCACTTTGGATGCATTTGGACGGTTTTGGTTCTCCATGTACGTTAAAAAACTCAACAGCATTTGTATTTATAGAAAGACTTGTATGATCTAGTTATGATACCATAAAAAAACGAACATCAACAAATGTCTATTCACAAGAATTATTAACAATTAATTGGTTTCACAATACCATAAAAGGAATCAGCGCCGATACGGTCCATTAAAATGCTAAAACATTCAGAGACAATGAGGCTACATACAAACGCGAATAAAGATTTTATAATCGGTCTCATAAATCTTCTAATCGATTTCGATTATGCTCAAAAATGGCAATTCGTTACTATTTGTGATAATAATCCTTTGACTAATTATGGACATAACGACGATTTATAAGCTAAGTTTAACGAAGAGGAAGAAGTTTTCTTCAAATGACAATCTATTAAATAAGGCTTACGATGAATCCTGCATTTATATAATCTAGTAAGTAATACATTTTATTCACTATGACGTAACCATGTTATGAGAGAAAATGAAGAAAGTTGTATTTAATATTGAAATTTTAGACGGCCGGTTGTGAATATTGGCATTGCTAACGATCGATTTTCAACAGGACAAATTCAGGTAATTGCATTTTCTAATTTCTACAATGTTGTGTAGAAAAATATTAGGTACATTACCTTTTATCAGATTAAAGTAAAAAGTAAGTAAGTAGCAACCCATTAACGTCCCACTTCTGGGCACAGGCCTCCTCACTCCGATGAGCGAGGGTTTTTAGAGCATAGACCCACCACGCTGCTCCACTGCGGATTGGCAGGCATAGTACACAAGCGCACTCTCTATTCCTTCACTCTCATACTCGGATTTGAAGGGAATTCGACACGACCGGAGAGAGATCAGGCGCAGGACTGACGGCTTAACGTGCTTTTCGAGGCACGGGGGTGGATCACACCACCAACTTCCCAACTTCGGGGAATATTGAGAAAATCGTAATAGAAAAATCAATATTGATTTTTGAATTGGCCCGACCCGGGACTCTGTAGACGAACATGCTAACCACTAGGCCAATGAGGCAGTTTTCTTATCAGATTAATTACATTTATTAGCATACAGCACTTGACAGAAAAGATCAAAGTCTAAGGACAAACACTTGTTAGCTTTCTTTTAACAAAATTGTAGGATAAAGCCGCTATAATCAATGTGTTTAGCAACAAAATATAACTAGAGTGCTTAAAAATAAGGAAGATTTTGCGGGTTACTGTTTTCTCTCCAGCGCCGATATAACATTTTAAACTTTTAGTCGATATCGTCTGCAAATTTTGTCGTTTTATTTTAAAAGTGTTGCGACCCGCAGTCACAATTGGGCACATTTAATTCAGCTTCGAGAGCGTACCGTTACAGACTCTACCGTTATTAAATGAAGGCCCCCACACAGTATCTCGTACTGAGCACGATGGAAATTAATACCTTGTGATATTTAATGTCATGTTATATTGCATTGAACAAAGCTACAATATGATTTTATTAAAAAATCTTCTTATTACAGGGAACTTTTTGATTTATGTTTGTAGTTTATTAATTTCATTAATTTCAAACATTTTTATGTCAATACATATATATAGGCGGTGTATTTTATACGTTAAACATAAGAAAACGCTTATAGCATTATTGTACAAGGAGATAGCGCTAAATTGCATTAATATCTTACGATAATGTTAATTAGTAATATATTACTAGTTGTTCCCTGTGGTGTTACCTGTGTAGTTCGCGATATTGTGGGAATAAAAGTAAATTATCTACCAGCCAGTTTGCAAAACGAGTCTATTTCAAGTTAATAGTTTTGTAGATCTCGTAGTAAAACCAATTTCGTATTTTTATGTGTATGATAAAAGCAATTACTTATAATAGGTGACGGGGCGCAACTTCGCCTGCGGACATATTTCATGATCTTGGTAATTTAGTTGACAGCAGAATTCTTGGTTTCGCCAAAAAGTCTTAATCCAGCTAAATGATCAAAATCGGAAGAGTAGTTTTGAAGTTCATAACGGTAAAACCATGTGACAGGGAATTTTTATATACAACTCGGAATCAAATACTGTCCGGAACGCCGGCGCCATCTATCGGCGCTGAACAGACTCAATGAGTTACAGACCAGCGGCATTCTCGACAGTTCTCGAATAACGGTCCGCCAGAGCGGTCGACTATCGAAACTGTCGCACGTTCCTAACTATTGCTGTTATTGTATTTGTGTAATTTGATATCTGGAACATTAAGTGATTGAAAATTATAATCGGAGTTAATTAATAGAGTGTTTGATTGCACCAACATTACCCATCGACGCCCACACTTTGGAGGTTGCATTATGGACCCCACTAATGACGATGTCGGCGGGAACCTATGCTTTTTCTCCGACATACATATAAAGTTTTATTGTCAGAATAATTGCAAAGGCATAAATATATTTGCAGAAAGGTATCCAGCTAGTAAAGTAGTCTCCCAAGAGAGCTGCCTGTTAGAGCAAGGCTTGTCGGGTCCTTGACCTAATTGTATGGGTAGCACCTGAAGGCTGAGAGGTGTGAAAGGTAATATGAGCTATAGAAAGTTGTACTCCGGGAAAATTTACAGCGTACTTTTGAAGGGGACACTTACAAAGTGGAAAATATAGGTGTATACCTAAGTGAGTTGGCTGTCATTTGCTCATAATTTAGTTAAATAAAACATAAAACCATTCAATCGTATGACTTCCAAAATGTCTAATGATGTTTATTTAGTATTTGAAACAAAACCACTCGAATCTTTGGTCGTTATATAAAAGACATATACGTAAAGACAGCAAATGAGATTCGCTATGTCGTTTGACTCGTAAACAAGTAATTTGTTACAATACACACTATATACACTAAGTAAAAGAGACAATAAACCTATTTACCCATATATGACTTCGTATTATTTATTAACATCGCTTTTGTTAAAACAAAACGTGTCGACGCGCATCTGTTTGAATATTTTAAAATAACTCGCGTAGACAAACGCGTGCAGAATATAAAAATGGTCTGTTTCGGAACAGGTTTTTAATTAATTCAAATGATTCATTTCATTCGTGAACGTTAACCGTTTTTGGGCAAATGGACAACGACGGAGAATTTTTTGTCTTAAAAAACCTTAGATTATGTTAAGGTGAACTGATAAGGAATAGTAATTTTTCTGCTCTGTACTCGAGTAGTAGTAATTTTACGCGAATCAATTCAGCCACCATCTCAAACTTCATTACGCAATGAAACTTCCTAAATTTGTTAAAAGCCAGTGTTCATACCGTTCTGGTATAATGGCTATTTACTACGAGATGAAGACTTTAAATACCCTGCAAATCGTCGAAATCAAAAGCCTTACAACTATGAAAAAATGTGCTTCGCACAACAAACAAGATAGAATATTAATCCTAGTAAATCTATAGAAACAGTAGAACCAATGCAATAATTACTTCAATGACGCAACAAAGTCGATAACAAATATGATTAAATGCAACAATTTTAACCTCCACTTATCTCACTATGTTAATAATAGGCATTTTTATGTGTTATTTGTTCTATATTTTTATTAACTTGATATGACGTAATTTTTGTTTATTATTAACTAACCAATCTAATGAGAAGTTCTCAACGAATGCACGACATCCTATCAAATGTTCAAGACAAACATATAAAGAAAAGCAAAGACACATTATTTTATATACTAATAAAACTGCAAATAGAAATATATACAAAACGAATGTTTCTCGGTTTATGTCTTATCGTAACCCCGGCTTACAGAAAATCTTTACAACAGATCCTCGACTTTTAAATCCCTTTGAGTCGACTTGTTTGAACTTACTTGGTCAAAGGATGGCTTAAAACTAGATAAAAGGAATCAGTTCAATTGACAAAGGACATAAATATTAAAAAAAAAACTCGCAGTTTAAGTGCAAAACAAGAAACATAGGAATAAGCAAAGTGCTATAAAAATAAAACGTGACCTGAAATAAATAATAAACATAAACAATTTCTGATACTTTTCATGATCAGAATTCGATCTCTATATCTTAATCGTATATAGATATGTAATATAAGTTAAAATGGAAGTTCAAAATAATTAATATGGCATAGATTTCAGTTTGAATGTCAGAGTGGAAGTGATTAGTAAAAAATATAGCGAAATAACTGAAATAGGAATACGACTATCACTTAGAGAGAGAGTATAACCAGGAAAGAACGAAGGCAACAAGATTATATATGCATTTTTACTCAATACCGCGGTAGAGACGAGAGCGTTGAGAAGCATGAGTGGATTAAAACTGAGTGACAGAGTAAGAAATAGTGTGATAAGAGAGCGTTGTGGTATAAAAGAAGACGTAGTGACTAAAATTTAGAAAGGTATGCATAGATGGTTTGGGCATGTAGAGAGAATGAATGAAAGGAGACTGACAAAAAGGATTTATGAGTCAACTTGTATGAAAAGTTTAATAAGAATAAAAGAAGCGAAGGAGATATGCAAGGATCGTGGCAAGTGGAAGGATGTTGTCTCTGCCTACCCCTATGGGAATGAGGCGTGATGTATGTATGTTTTAGTCACGGAGAGTAATAAAGGCCTCTACGACTTAACTCTAAATTGTATATGTAAAAAGTGAAAAATAATCACACGTAAAAGGCTGTGCGACAGCTTTTATGACGCAATCTCATTGTGCTATAACAATACAGACAAGTGCATTCAAATTATGCTTGCAATGAATGAAAATGAATAAGATACTAATTACAACAAAGACAGGTTAGCAATTTGTGAAGTCATCTTATAGTACGATTTATTTCAAAGTCTTAACGTACCAATCCAGCGAGATAAAATATTAAAGTTTTACTTGACAGCTAGGTAAGGTAAGCCGATTTTTTTTTACCTTAACGAAAAACTTAATTGTCTTTTTTTAAAATACGAAATAATAAGTTTATTAAGGTACAAGCTGTAAATAAGCAAGTGTAGAGGCTAACACAATTTTATTGTTAAAAAAAAACCATTATGTTTCACACGAAAAAAATGTGCCTTTTAAACCCTATAAATTAGTTACATAGAAGAGGCACTTAAATTGAATTAAAAACAACTTTTATTATAAAATATGAAAAAACAGCTTAACTTCGTTCTAGGTCTGATAAAATGCATTGTGAGTGTAATGGAAAATGTCATTAAAGGAATCACGTGTCGCATTCCATTACAGCAAAACATATTTGATTGCAATAAAAACTAGCAAACTATTTGTTATTAAAATCACGCGATCTTTGAGAGCAAGGACTAATAATAAGCATCGGTTAACAAGTTATCTGTAACTTTGAACCCTTCACAACCTCTGTAAATCAGTAAACAAAGATATTTGTTTGCAATTCTTAACATAAAGATATTCTTTCATAAGCAAGTTTTAAAATAATACATTCGGACGTAACCATGACTTGATGGAAATCTTTATTGCCCATGTTTAAAATAAATTACAAATAACAATATATAATTTTTAGAGTCGCTCACTAATTTGCAGGTTAAGTAATACTATTTTCGGATTCTTCATCATTATATTACATACTTTGAATAACTTAAAACACAATACGAACGTTGATACAAACTAAGAACTGTCACTAGGCGAATATCCCTTCATTCTCCTGTGCCACTTTCTTATACCAAACGCCCAACTCAAAAAAACAGTAAGTCCACCAATCACAGTCGTCGTGAAAACGACGACCAAACAGAAGTGTTTATTAAATTTGAGAATTTCTCCGGAAAAAAACCGGATCTAGTGCATGTAAACGTCTCACTGATATAATTACAAAGACCTCAGCATAATAAACAAATATAGTATTTTAATAGCAATCCACAAATAAAATAATAATGACAGACAATCTTGTTAACAATATATCATCTCACCCAAGCAAATAATTATTCGAACATTCATTTAATTACTTATCATCAATAACTATGGAGAACTATTTTTCACGTCACCAATTTGTTTCTTTATTTCAATTTTCAACTTTATATCATTCACAGTAGTTACAAAATCAAATCAAATCATAATATCTTTATTCCTGTAGGGCTATTACAGCACTTTGGAATCGTCAACTGTAATTTTTTTCCACACACTAATTCTAATGTACGTCTGATGATGGCATTAAAGAACGACTTAAAATCTAAAGTTACGAGGGTTCCATCGCGCCCTAATCTAAAAAGAGTTTTTTGTTTCCATCATCATTACAATATAATATTATTTTAATATATTTCAATTCAAGCAGAGCAATTCATTCAATCCCACGCGTTTCTATCGTCTAAGTAATCTTGCAACTTATAATATGATTTTTCTATCAACTTTCTTTAACTTATTAATTGACAAAAGACTTTGAATTTATTCATTGAACGTCTCTAGAACGTCTTGTGGGAGTTAATTATAGAAACGTATACAGTTACCCTTAAATGAGTTGTTAATTTTATACAGCCTACTAGAATTTATATACTTGTTATAATTTCTAGTAGGCCGTTTATGTTTCGTAAGTTATATGAGGTACATTAACTCTTTTTATTAAAAGAGTCAATATTTTTATGTTAACTACTCTGAACTTGGTTCTTAGCGACCCTCTCAATAAAGCAGAAGTAAATCTTTTACAAGAGAAACTATTTCTTTAAATATATCAGGATCCCAAGAGGAACGCTTAATGGACCACTTTTCTTAAAACACATGGAAATAGCAAACTATAAATTACAACGGAATCTAATTTCACGTTGGGTGACATCATATAGAAATAGGAACCCTTATCGTTCTATCACTATCAGACTTTATCAGCGAAGACTTGATAACTCCTTTAACGATGTGATAAGAATACAAGTGGTCGCTTTCAGTGAAATAGATATCAATTGCGAAACGTTATTTTAACTCCGTAGATTACTACGAGGATTAAATATTTTAAATCAATAATGTAAAACAAAGAGCAAGGAAAAGTAATAACAAAATATATATCGATATATAATTAAATGCTTTTTTTTTCGAATACGTAACAAAATTTACAAAAACTTATAGATTAAGAGTAGCATGAGTGGCATTTTTATGCCCATATTATTACATTAATATTATTAGTGGTCTTGAGGATTAATATGAACTGATTCAGGTGAATACTATTTCAATATTGGTTGAAAAACGTTTCGTTCATCCCATTACAAATGAGAAAGTTAGCAAAAAATAGTCTCTAGTCATTGTCAAGATAATTATTTGACTTCTTGCAAAAACCTGTCACCGCACATCTAGTTTCCATTTGAAGCCGCAAACGGACAGAAATTACTCTTTTATTATTGCCCACTTTTCTTGTCACGCCGGCATGTTTAACCTACTATACAGAACTAGGTCAGAGAGTTTCCATCGCAGACATTCGTGTCTACATAGTGGATGCAGAAATTTTAAGCTTTTGCACAGATACAAGAAATATATCACTGCAACTATAGCTGTATGACAACGTTATTCGTAAGCAAAATATGAAACCTACTACTTGCTGTAAGTTTCTTGAATTTTATATTAATCCGGCCTTTAATGATTTAAAAAGTTAACGTTATGGCAACCTGACGAGTCTTTTATTGGCAATTTTATTCACATATATATTAAATTCTTGGCAACGATATAAAAATTGATAGTGCACATTATTAAGATATTTTTTAAATAATTGAATAAGGTATGACTTTGCTTATGTCAATGTGATTTTACTTAACAGATTAAAAACTGATACTGTTGAACTGAGACTGCCTCGTTGGTCTAGTGGTCAGCATGTTCGACTACAGACATAAGGTGTTGGATTCGAGTCCCGGGTCGAGCCAAATTGAAACCGATATTGAGTTTTCTATTAAGATTTTGGTCGGTCCTGCGCCTGATCTCTCTCCGGTCGTGTCGGATTCCCATCACTTCGGATTATGAGAGTGCACTTGTGTACTATGCCTGTCAATCCGCAATGGAGCAGCGTGGATCTATGCTCTAAACACTCAATCTCATATGAATGAAAACCCCTGTGCCCAGCAGTGGGATGTTAATGGGCTGCTACTTGCCTACTGTTGAACTTCAATAAATAATAGCGACCAATTATTTTAACCTATATGCCATTGAGACTTGTAGGACAATTAAAAAAAACCTTTAAGTAAGATTTATGCTAAAATAGACTAAACAGATGCGAGTTTAGAACTAATCTATTTAAGTTTAAGTACCGACTTTAAATCTCACTAGCTATTTACGATGTAATAAGACATTCCAATCATTATCCATATAAATTCCAAAGATAAATGATCTTTCATCGAGATTTAACGTACTAAAAGGAAAGTAAACATGTCTTAGATGTTTTCTTTAACACTGAAGTTAATTTCCAATGAAAAGGATATCTTGATGTTGTAGGTGAAAAACCAACAGGAAACGCCCGCTTGTCATGAGTGTGGTGCTCCTGTAGATACGGCGCACCATACCCTGGCGGAGTATCCAGCGTGGGCACCCCAGCGGCATATATTGTTGTCGCTGGTTAGAGGAGATCTTTCACTGGAGAGCATAATTGAGGTAATGCTCTCCAGTGAAGTTGGGTGGAGGGCGGTTGCCTTCTTTTGCGAGACCGTCATCTCGTTGAAGGAGGCAAATGGGAGGATACGGGAGCAAGAGGCTGGAGCTTTCCCTCGCCGTCGGAGGAGGCTTGGTGGCAGAAGTCGCACTTATGCACTTCATGCCTCACTTTATTGAGTGGTAGATCTTCATAGTCGGTACCATCCGGGTCACTAGAGTGGAATGCAGTTAGGGAACCTCTAGTGATCTCACTCATGGATGGGGAGAGATCCGCTGGATTTAAGTGGGTATTCTGTTATCAGTGAGTCCCACACTCCCGATGGAATTAAGCTTTCATCGGAGTGCGTAAAGGCATTTCCCAGCGCAAAAAAAAAAAAAACAGGTATAAAGGTATGACGTCATCACACTTACAACAATTGACGTAAATTTTTAAACGAAATTGTGTTCAAATACGTTACGGCTAATTCATTCATAAATAATTTATAGAACACATACAATTTGGAAGCCGCTGTAGAGGATGAAAACACTATCGAAGATAGCCTCATAACTTTAGATTTTATGTAGTTCTTTAATAACGTCATCAGTTATACATTGAATATAATCTTATATATAAAATTCTCATGTCACAGTTTTGGTACCTATACTCCTCCGAAACGGCTGTACCGATTCGTACCAAATTTTATATGCGTATTCAGTAGGTCTGAGAATCGGCTACTATCTATTTTTCATACCCCTAAGTGATAAGGGTATTAACCCATAAAATTTTTTTTTTAATTTTTGGACGAAATTGTTTTTTTTTTTTAGTTTTTTTGTGATACAGCATACGAAAACATTTTCTGTTACAAGTCGTATAATTAGATGATATTATTACAAATTTTATTGCGTGTTAATATGTATATTTTATTTATATATTATATGATATGTGTATTATGTTTAATATTAGTATGTATTATTTCTTTATGCACCTCCCACTTACTTTAGCACAATTTCCTTCACCTAAAGGTTGTCTGGAAGAAATCGTTGATTAGCGATAAGACCGCCTTTTTGTACATTTATTTTGTTATTACTTGTGCGTCTTTTATTCTTTGTAATTCATTTCTTTGGTGTACAATAAAGAGTATATAAATAAATAAATAAATAAATAAAATACATACAACACTAAATTTTCACCTTTCTATCACGAACCCCTAGTACTATATAAGGATATATAAATAAAAGTACTATAAAGGCCTACTTGATTTTGCACTCAATTACTAAATCCAATATTATTATTTATAATCTTTATTGTACAAAGTGCAAACGGCGGGCTTAAAGGTATAAAGCTTTATATAGAAGGCAATCTTTCTGGAGTAAGAAAAGTCGTTGTGGATTAGTGTTCCCAAAAAAAAAAAAAACAAAGATAGAAATATTATTAATAATTAAAGCTTGGTGTAAACTATAACTTAAACAGCGGTGAATAGCAATACCATAATTATAGTTGATATATTCCGAAAAATAAGGAACAGTTTTTCAGTTAATTATAAAGTAATTCTTTCAATTATTTTTGGTCTACATTACGTCGTTATATAAACCGACAGACAGGTATAAGATTTAGGTTTCTAATAAGGAAACATAGAATACGTTGTTACCTTTCTTCTTAGAAAGATAGATAGATAGTATTATTTATTGAACACCACAAAAAAATAATAATACAATGACTTAAATTAAAATAATTGTAGTGTACAATGGGCGGTCTTATCGTTATTTAGCGATCTCTTCCAGACATCATATGATTTTCTCTATCTATATAATATGGAATGGATCTATAATGGATTCTGTTGAATTTTAGCGCGTATTTATTGAAAACAAAGGGATGACAACAAAATAAGCGACAGTCAGCGAATAATATACCTGACCATTACATCAGAGGCGTACGACAATTCAGTTACGGTTTACGGTTTCCACTCATTAAATCAATTAATATAAAAAAATTGGCTAGTTACACTAAACTCGCAACAGCTGAATCCAGTATTGTATTCACTTCGTTGTCGCAATGCCGGAAATCAAGGTCCAATTGCTGCCGTTTCACTTGGCCGAAACAAAACCTCCGCCGCGATACAAATTATAATCTGTCGAGCGTAAATAAAGGAGAGAGGGAGAGAAAAACAATTACTCTTTGCAAGATGATCGGTTGTGAGTCACTTGTACTGGGAAATTGGTTCACAATTGGCATATTATTTCGATTGTACTTTCATTTATTAGCAGTGAGCGAGGAAATCAGATTTATCTCGTGCCTATGCCTTTATTATTTATTTCGTTTTTACTTGAACATTAAATCCCTCCAAAGTGGCTGGACTGATTTATAAGTTCGACGAAATTTCCGAAAGATTTGTTTTTCAATTAATCCCGGTATATATACTCAATTATTTCTTTAATTCAATAAAGATTTGAATGGTATTCTTCAATAAATATTATTAATTTGTTCAGATTTGTTATGCGAAAGTTGGAAGAGAAAGACCAAGGCGAACGTTCCTGGACCAAATCCAGGACATTTTAAATAACGGCCAGGTCAAGAGTACTCTAAACCGACGAACTTGTATGAAAGGTTTAATGAGATTGAAAGAAGCGAAGGAGATATGCAAGGATCGTGGCAAGTGGAAGGATGTTGTCTCTGCCTACCCCTATGGGAATGAGGCGTGATGCTATGTATGTATGTATGTATGTATGTAAAACTAACAGTTCATGATTACGTGTAATGCCAAACGTTTCCTTTTTAAGTTCAGCAGCAACTTACTATAAGTTGAGGTTGTAGATATTGCAACGATTATAGGAAATCCATAAAAATACAGCGGTCTTTAAATTAGTTATTTACATGCTCAATGTTTGATACAATAATTTGGTGGATTAAGAGCGTGCGAAACCTGGGTACGCCATTCAACAGTAATCCTGATCTACCGAATCATAAATTCTATAATTTTGAACCGGATCATGTTATTGCAGTCAAAACAGAAACAAAGTATGCTTTATTAACATCCATTAACTATTAATACAACTCTAACGAAGTAAAAAAAAAACCAAGCATGCACGGCATAAAAACCAGTTTCGTTAAGACTGTTCAAAGAGACCTTCAACAAGCGTGGCTTCCGAGAAACACACGCGCTTCGGAAATGAGTCAATCTGCCGAACCCAATATTGAGAAAAACCGAACTAGACAAAAACACAGGTAAAGGAAAACGAAGCACACCAGACTCCTCAGACGCCAACAGCCTAGCAAAGTTACCTGCGAAAAGTGGTCACGTAAAAAACCTTCAACAATGGGAGTGACGCTAAAAAACCTTCAATACTTCACCGATCAAGGTAAGTGACCTTTCCACAGTATTAAATCTTAGCAAACCCACTATTACACAGTCACTGTAGATCCACAAGTTATTAACCGAATCGGCGAAGCGCGACGCAACGGTACCGACGCGATGATGCACAGGTATAAACTTTTCCGTCGCATTCAAACTTTTATCCTTTACACATATCGCACATGTTCACAATCACTAATCTCCATTAAGCACAACACTTGGGTTTTTATTGATTTATGAAAAAAAGATTAAATAGAAGATCGATACGTCCTCTTCCAACGACGTGTAAGCGTAGACTAAGGTCGCCTGCGCCCGCGCCGCCTCGTTCACCCGATTATCAGCCTTCGAGGGGGACGGGGGTAAGAAAGAAAAGTGTTCACGTGACGTATTTAAAGATAAGCAGAGAATCAGTTTGACAATTTTTACCGCTTTTGTCAGTTTTCTTTTCCAAATCTTTTATACACATACACACGTATATTCGTTTAAGTCAATACCTGAGTCAAGTAACTTGTTTAATCGGCCATCGGTATATTTAATGCAACTTAGTTCTGGTATTGTTTTGTTAATTATAAAATTAGTTCACTGTGGCAGAACGGTTATTATTACGGTTTCTTTGAACATATTGTTTAAATAAAACTGCGATATCTCTTCAAAATGTTGCCATCGATAACAATGATGGTGAAACATTTGTCATTTTTAGCATTAATGCAAGCAGTAAGATTTTAGGAAAAGCGATTGCAATTGATATTTTTTTGATAACAACAAGTTCGTAAGTAAAAAATAATGGATACCCCGACTTATGTGCTTATATCTCGTTTAAATTAATTAAACAAAAACTGATATAAAGGTATCTTCGTTGAGAATTCCCACTGGGTGTGCTCGAAAATATCAGGTGTTTCAACACCTGTTATTCAAATATTGGCAGAGGTCCCTACATGGCAACAGGTGTCATATCCAAACATTGCAAGTTTCTACGTGCCCGTTTCTATATTTTGGACTTAAGCTTCGACGACCTCAATAACGAATTACATCCGCAAGTATATCCAGCAACATAATTTCTTGTGGATATTATTGAAGCGATTTAGAAAAGGATCGCCCTAATCTCGTATGGCAAAACCAATTAAAATTCATGTTGGTATATTTGGTAGTCTCTTTTTTTTTTCGTAAAAACAAGGCTTGATATTGAAAATTAATTATTATAAATGTTTATTTCTGATGTAATTTTAAACAATTTTTAGAGTCGCTCACTAATTTGCAGGTTAAGTAATAAATACTATTCTTCATTATTATATTACATCCTTACACAATACAAACTAAGAAGTGTCACTTGGCGAATATTGCTTTATCCTCCTGTGCAACCTTTCTTATACCAAACGCCCCACTCAAAAATAATCGTCGCACTCAAAAAAAAAGGTTCACCAATCACAGTCGTCGTGAAAACGACGACTTTTTAAATTTGCGAATTTTCGGAATCGCTTTAAACCGGATGTAGTGCATGTAAACGTTTCACTGATTTTAATAGCAATCCAGAAATAAAACAATCATGATCGCTAACACAATGTAGACGAATAAAAAGTATCAAACTAACAAGTAGAATACGATAGCGAACGCATTGAACTACGTATATCATAAAACTGCTCGCAAGTCCAACGCAGCGTGAGAAACTTCTTTATGTCAAAACACAATCCAATTATATATAATACGCCTACTGTATGTACTTAAATAAGTAGAACAAATATCCTTCAATTTATACTGTACCTCATTACATCATAAATAAGATTTATATCAAAGGAGATCGATGTTTCTCTTAGACAATAAAGGCGAAGTTAAACAGAACTGAGTAATTAAAAGTCAAGCAACAGCAATGGATTAGTATAGTTTATAACTACCGTATTTCTTGATCAAAGCAATTATTTATAAAAAACAATTATACACGATTACCAGTAATTAAGACTATATATATGACGTACATTTGCATTTCAATAGTAATTACATGACTCTGAAGGTTTTTCTTTATGTATTTATTTATTATTAGGCATATCTTGTAAATTTTTAACAACGCACAAAAACTGCTTTAATTACTACTACCGACTAGGCATGTCGGAAACGCAATAAAGTACCGATATATATCATGTCGATATATTTTTTAAATATTAATATCGATATATCGGGATACAATACGGACAGTTAAAGTTGAAATTGACAGATTAAGTTGCCTTAAAATCCAATCTTTAAAACGGCATATCTAGTTGACAAAAATAAAAAATACATTAAATATAAAAGAAGGGAGTATAAGAAGTATTCCTTCTTAGGATTTTTTATTCTAGAAAAAAATATCGATTTTCATACCTTTTCGATACTTAGATTTTTTTATCTGTATATCATAGTATTAAATATCGCTTCAAAATATCGATACATTGGAAAAATAATATCGATATATCGACTTTTTTGCAACAAGCCTACTACCGAAATCAAATTTGCATTGCATCTTGCAGTTGATTAAATGAAAATAAATATTCAGAGCATGCCTTCGTAGTTTCGTTACAAATACTACTATTTCATTTACTCTTTCGTTAATAAATCGCATTAAGGAAAAAAATAGTAGTTATTCTATAAAAACGACAGTGAAATATGAATGGAAACAAAAGCGAACATCGGTACGCCACTTTTTTTGCATCTTTATGTTATTAACTTATTTAAGGAGTAAATGCATTTATATCATATACACATGAAAGATATTAATTAGCTATATGTTGTCTATGAAAATCACCTAAAACATGTATGTCACACGTGTTATCCAACAACGCTGCAAATAACGTCCCACTCATAAATTTTTATATTATCATTGTTGTATTATTAACAAGTAGTTAATTTATTCTTTGATTATGTTAGAATGCCATTACAAGGTCTTGTGTCAATGGCAAGAATGTCCGGAAACGTAGACGTAATTTCTCAAAAGTAGACATTGAACAACATTGTTTTCTCGGTACAGCACGATACGACGTGTCATATTCGACAATGGAGCTGCGGACTCAGTTGACTGAGTCATACAGCCTGCGCCAGCGTGTTTCACGTGATTGCCGATCAAAAATTGTGCCCCACGGCTAATTCTCAGTTCAATTCAAACGGATATGACCAAACAAAAAAACTCGTTACATTTAAAATTGTGTTTCATAATATGTAGTAACATTATACTTATTATTCCCGATATTTGAAGCCATTTGGATTTGGTCTTCATCCACTATCACAGCGGCGCCCAAAGTAGCTTCTTTTTAATTAACATTAAAAAACATATATGTCGAAGTGCGGTAGTTTGTGGAGCACTGGCACCATCGATCTATCGGCGTGGGACAGTCAATGGTGACCATCCAGCGAGCATCTCTCAGCAGTTCTCTAGTGGCGGTCGGCCGGAGCAGTCGAATATCGAAACTGTCGCGTTACTAGCTATTATTGTTAATGAGTTTGTGTAAATTGAAATTGGGAACATTAAGTGATTGAACGTTATAATCCGAGTTAATTAAGTGTTTGATTGCACCAACATTACCCACGAACGCCCACAGTATAAAAATTAAATTATGGATGCCATTAATGACGATGTCGGCGGAGAACCCTACGCTTTATGTTTTCTTTCTCTCTTATTCTCCGACATATATATAATTTTTTTTATTCTAGGTCGCTTTTTAACTACAAAAGTCATTAGCGACTACAATATTTAGAATAAAATTTACAACAGTTTATAAATATTAATCATTTTTGTTAAAGTATTTATATAAACGTCTCTCAAAACAATGTTTTAAATTATTGCTTTTCATTAGTGTATAAGGGGCAATCGATTAGTAAATGCGAAATACTAAGGTCTAACTCACACTTGCTTTTGTTTTTGTCACCTTTCGTAATAGCGAGGATATGTGTCACATTTGTGTGTCCAATACACAATCTAGTTATTACTACTTGTTCTTTCCTACAGCTAAAAGAAATGGGGCATTTATCAAAAATAAAATTTCTGATATTAACAAATAATACTGTTGTTTTATCTGTCTATCGGGTTTTATGCCAATTCATTTTAATTGTGAGTTTTAGTTATTTTTTCATTTCCTCCGGAGTCGAATTAGAGAAATCATTACTTCGTTAATTTAATAGCTTGCTTCGCTTCTCTTTTGTTTAACTTTGAGTAGTTTTGCAGCGAGATCTTAGGCTTGTTCCTTTAGAGTCCTCTTAATCTAAAGGTTCACCTGTTATGTCGGCATATTATATTTTTACAATCACACTTTCTCTATTCCTATAGCTTATGATGTCTAAGCAGGATCTTTTATTGATGAAAATCTTCCAAAGATATTCGAAATTTTGGGGGAAAGATCACGGTGTACGAGATTTGGATGCACTTAATACCCTCGATAGCCTTTCTCGACAGATATCCAGGATAAGGTATCTGCTTCTACAAGGCTGCTTAAAGTCATGTAAGGTCATCTCACAAAACAACAGCTCTCGTCTAGGAATTGTATTGAAGGGGCTTGTAAAGAGGGGGTTAACGCCATTCACCCAGGGTCTTAACCCAGAACTATTCAAATAATCAATTTCCAGCAACGAATATCCATGTTTTCAAAAGAACTAAAGGCTAGTAGCTAAGTATTATTGGGTAAATAATTTTAAAGTCTAAATTACGACCTAAATAGATATTGTTTTATATTGATAGGCGCACGTAGGTAGGTAATATAGTATAATAGCATGTTTACTCAAACATTACCCCGTTTCCATTTTCTCTTATTGTGCGCTCTTATCGGACAATATCAGTTCAAAATATACGATATAGCGCATACAAATAGAGTTTGTTTCAGCTTGAATGTGCCTTAGTTTGAACTTAAAATACAAATTGGACCCTGCAATTAAGTGATGGCCGACCTAAATGCATACGTAATTAGTGCAGTGGGACATTAGTGCACGTATCTCCGTCACAAGCTCAGCCCACCCTCGTAACTTAGCAGAATGTTAAAACACAAAAAGAAAAATCTATGCAAAGCATTTATAAACATGATTATATATGTTTTGGATTCATGATTTGAAATATTTATCACAAATCTGCTTTTAATTAACAGTTTTCGAAACCGTTCTCAAAATGGGCACTGCAAGAAGGTTATATTTTAATGCTGAACATTTAAGAGAATTACTTCTATTTTACCCCGAACCAAATTGCATACCAGGTCTTCTATTTAAAAATGACAACCTTTGTATAAACCGCAATCGTTAATAAATTAATCGTCAGTCCCACAAATTCCAATCTAATATTCAGAAAGCTTACAAAAACGTCAAACAACGTCGTCGTTATTAACAAACCAATGAATATTGCGAATATTACCAATTCTTTTGTTATCAACCCTTCGTTATTTCGTTCTGTCAAAGTGCAATGTCTCGGAAATCAAATGTCCATCTGCGTTGATTTAGGTTCGAGAAAGTCAAGGTTTATTACGAACCTTTGATGTAAGTTCAAGTTTGATTTTCCTTTCAGTTGCTTTTATGTCTACTTCGATTTAATCACAACATACTTCAAATTTCGTTATTTAATCGTTAATTTTATAATGATAAATTACTTACATAGCATCACGCTTCATTGCCACGACCCTTGCATATCTCCTTCGCTTCTTTCATTCTCATTAAACCTTTTATACACGTTCATCGGTTTAGAATACTCTTGACCTGGTCCTTATTTAAAATGTCCTGGGTTTGGGCCAGAAAACTTCGCCTTGGTTTTCCCCATCCAACTTTCCCATTCTCTCTTGACTCATAAATAAATCCTTTTAGTCAGTCTCTTTTAAATTATTCTCTCTAAGTGCCCAAACCATCTAAGCACACTTTTCTCAGTTTTAGTCACTACATCTTCTTTTATACCACTTACTAATTTTCTTACCTTACTATTTCATTTGTTTTTATTTTATTTCACGGAACCATAATTTATTTTCAGGGATAGAGGTAGTCTAAATTTACGAAATTGCATTTTCTGATTTGTTTAGCACTGTTGGGGAGGCTTTGGCCGTGGCTAGTTCCCAACCTACCAAAAAAGAGGAACAATGAATTTGCATTTCGGTACGACGCTGTGTTGATACTATAGAGGAATATTATATTATCTAGCCCTTCCACCAAAGACAGTTTCATTTTTAACATCAGTTGAGATTACATTAAAGCTCTAACCTGACAGAAATAAAAGAAAACATCAACATAAATAAATCAATACATAAGAAAGTTAAGCGAAGTTGTTCAAAAGCAAGTTCAAATATATAGTAGATTTAGACGCACAAGAAATATAAGTAAGTATAAATACTTCACGACTTTTTTTTCCATACACGGAGATTTATTTTTATGTTAAGAAGCTGATTATCTGGTGTGGGAGATGAAAATACTTCTTTTCATTTAAAAGTTCGTTTTATTGGCAAATCGGCTTACCTCTCGGCTATAATATGAAGATAATGCATGAATTTCAACATTTATTCAATTTGCGGGTATATTTATCGTTAAATGATTTACAAATATTACATAATCTGATTATTACTTGATTTTTAGTATCTTTATCAAAACCACAATGAAACTAGGAATTAATTCAATAAACATAAATGCTTACCATTTGGTTACATTAATGAGCATATTCCTCTGGATATTAAGAACGTGACAACATGTCTAATGACGTTTATGAGCAAATTAAATAGGCTTTATTTGGTTCAAGTTCGTACTTTTATGGTCTAAGACGTGCTTCTACTTTTTTGTAAGATGTCTGTAAGTGTAGACAATATGGCTGCTTTTAAACCAGCTCAGGGTTGTTTATTCACTGTTATTTTTGTTCATTATTTTGTAATCGCGACTTTTCCACCTTATAGTTAAATCCTATTTGTAAATGTATAATTTTCACTCAAATCCTTATTGGAATGTTATTTAATTACATAGTTACCTTTACTTTATATAAGAATTTACAAAATCATTTGTAATATTGAATACAACGTCAAAGACAGATGTTTATAATAACTTTGATAAAGATACGCCTTAACAAGCTTACTTGTGCCAGTAGTAACGTTTGTCAGCCGTAGTTGCGGCATATATATGGGCCATTTTGGCGCCAAAATTAATTCGACTTAGTTTCGATTCAGTGCTGGTAACAAATGAGCGTAGGCGGTTGGAAGAAGTCTGCAAGCCTTTTATTGTTCCTGAATCAGCCTAAAGTGATTGTGAGCTTACCAAAGAGCTCGCAATTATGTATTTTTGTTTAATTTAGAATATTTTAAGGCCATTATTTTTTAAATCAAACGATAGACACATAATTTCCCTTTCATATTTTGAAATTGGACAGTTTGTATCCTTTGCATAAGACCAAACAAATAGTTTCTACTACATCTTTTGTTTGTACGCAGAAACTACACTTCGGTGTCGAAGCTTTTTTTAATCAAGCTGTCATATTTATTAAAAGGATAACGACTGGACTGTAAATGAAAAGCTAATTTGATGTACTTTCCACCTCAGTTTCCATGTTTAAATCCCATTTTAGTCTTACGTATTCAAAGTTTTTTTGTATCGCTAACTAAATGGTGCTGTATGAATTGTTACCCACAATAATGACTGTTGATTCAAGCATATTTAGAGTACATTGCTTTTCCCTCAATAGCATTAGAGTAAGAAGTGGTACAGTACTTCTATAGTTAAAAGAGTGTACACTTGGTAAAATTGTGATGACCTAGTCTTTAGAAACGTTCAAAACAGATTCATCATCATCGTCATCGCCATTAACCCGACTAAGAGAGAATTTAAACCTCAATGTTTTCTATAAGGAACGCGTGGAATGCAAAAAATTGTCTTTAACTTTAGTGAATAGGTTCAATTGATAAAATATGCATGGAGGAGTGTTGGTGCCATAACTTATGTATGGTAGTGAAAGTTGGCTATAACAGAAGAAGCATAAAAGTAAAATAATTGCGGTAGAGGATGAGAACGTTGAGAAGTTTGAGTGGATTGAAACTGAGTGATAAAATTAGAAATAGTGTGATAACAGAACGTTGTGGTATAAAAGAAGATGTAGTGAGTTAAATTGAGAAAGGTATACTTAGATGGCTTGGGCACGTAGAGGGAATCAATGAAAGGAGACTGACAAAAAGGATTTATGAGTCAAGAAGTTAGAAAGGCCAGACCAAGGCGACCTTGTTCCTCGACCAAGTCCAGGAAATTTTAAATAAAGGCCAGGTCAAGAGAAGTCTAAACCGCCGAACATGTATGAAAGGCCTAATGAGAATGAAAGAAGCGAAAGAGATATAAGGATCGTGGCAAGTGAAAGGACATGATGCTATGTCATACATACATATTTGATAAACTTTTAATCATACTTTACTATACTGGAGACCTCTGCTTGAACGAAAGACAAAGATGAACGATACGTAAGATGAAATTCTACAGATGGTCTTATATATCTTTTATAATGTTCCGGATATACAAATAATGTAAAGCAATGCCGTTTAAGGAGTACACATGTGGGCGTCTTAGAGTAATATGTATTTTTTTGTTATTGCGCTAAAAATCAAGATTACGCACTCGTAAATATGATCGGCCGTTGACCCCGCCATGGTGTAGGCAGTAAACGTGGCAAGAACTAGATTTTGAGACCTGTTCCTACGCGAAATACACGCCATGTACGGATTGTATCCGCGACCCCCACTTATGGCGAAACCATACAGCAATCATACGCTGTTGTTTTTAAAGTGACATTCTTTTAAACGTTTTTTTATATGAAATGACTCGTTTCGCTTTATTGCGATTTCACAGTTTAAAAAACAATTTTTTTTGACTGTTTTAAGAATTTTATTTAAAATACTTAAGGTTTCGGTTACAGTTAACTTTCACATTATAACCATTATCAAAATATTCTTTATTCAAGTAGGCTCAAAAAGCACTTATGAATCGTCTGAAGTCTTACCGTTAGTAACAAATCTACCACCGGTTCGCAAAGTTGAATCCGCTGAAAAGAAACCGGCAAGAAACTCGACGGTTACTCTTTTAAAGATAGTTTTGTATGTTACAACGAGTAATATTTTGCTTCTGTGTGCAACTGGAATCAAGTCCAAACATTTTTATCGTTCAAATTGTCTGCAACATTATAATATGCCTTTTGTAACAAGACAGCAAGAAAATGCAATTTCCTAAATTTTCGCTGCTGGGGGTTTCTAAATTTTAAATGCAATTTCCTAAATTTTCGCTGCTGGGACCTCACCTAACAAGTCCTCCATCACCACTGCGTCATCAAGGCCGTCAGAAGGTTTAAGAGCATAGATCTCAGAATGACTCCAGAGACATGCAGATTTCCTAACAATGTTTTCCTTCACCGAAAAGCACAATCAACTAATAGTTATATTTTTAAATATAGAAACTTAACATTAAGGAAAATCATGGTTTTTATTTGGCATCCATACGAGGCAATACAAAAAACGAATGATAACAAAATCATGGGATACCGTTTGGTTGTAGGTACATATCTATCACCTCATCCAAAATTCAATTACAACACCAAATAGCTAAAGGATCAAAGAGATTATTACGCTAAGCAAGGACTGCAACCGTTATTTTAAATAGAAACTATTAACAGTCACTAGACGTCTATTTCGTTATTACTAATCATAAACAACACGACACACTTGTGATATGTGCTACAATGACTAGTAGCGCCATCTATGATGCAGTAACAGAACTATCGTCTAGTTTATTGAATTAGAAAAGCTTTATTCAAATTCCGAATAGAAAAAACAACTGAATAAAATTAAAAATATTAAATAAATAACACAACGTATACTACTATGTATTAATAAATCAATTGTACCAGGTGGCTTAAGTGTAGTTTTAAATTACATACGGCTTACGTACGCATTTTAAAACTAAATCAAACCTATTAAATAAGTAATTGACTGTGATTTCCAAAGACTAACTTTTCAAAGGCTTTATATTGGTTATATATAAATGTGCAAATAGTAAGATACAATTGTACAGCTATTCGTTACTAGATGGCGCGATCTGTACCCTGAGTCAGTTGATATATTGCTGTGGATTAAATGTTGTAGTGGATTACCGCAATCCACTATCCCCAGTTGCCACAATAGTCGTTCCAATTAAAACTACTAATAAATTACATTTTAGACATTTTAAGCCGATCAATAAACTTGTAAAAGCGACCTATACTTCACTATTATAGAATTGTTTCATACATTGTTTACGTTTAAAACCTCTCGATATTGCAATCGAAGGATTACGTTATCTCACTTCGATAATCAATGGGCTTGTATAGTAATAATAACTTCATTTTTAACATTTATTTTTTCACATCTGATGATTTATTTATTTTTATTTGCGAAACAATCAATTTACTTATACACTACCTAGTAGAACCCGCGACTTCGTCTGCGTAGAATGTTATTTGGGTAGCATTTTCATTAATTTAAGCAATTTTTTTACAAATAAGAAACATACGTATAAATACTTCAATGAGCTATTTGCTGTGTATTATTGCAAAGAGCTTATAGGCCTTTTTCAGACTCTAGATTATCGGTGTACCAAATTTCATTTATGTTAGTTATAGTGTGTTTTGCATTAACAAGCCCCCTTGCGGGTGGAAATTCGTAAAATCCGTTCTTAGCTAAGGTTTTTAACTAACATCTCTAACATAACATTAAAGTAAGTAGCAGCCCATTAACATACCACTGCTAGGCACAGGCATTCTCATTCNCATAGGTCTCACGTAATGACCGCCACAAGGCCCGATCTTGCGCCGCCTGGCTCCAACGGCTACCGGCGACCCTCTTTATATCATCGGTCCACCTTGTGGGGGGTCTGCCTACACTGCGCCGTCCGGTGCGGGGTCGCCACTCCAGCACTTTCGGACATTAGTGGGACATTAATGGGCTGCTACTTACTTTACCTAACATTTTTATAGACTTTGAATATTTTGGAAGCAATAATTGCTTTTTATGACAGCCTCATTGCTTAGCATATTCGGCTACTGGCTATTCCAGTTTTTGTTAAGAAATTCTCAGTATTTGCCTGAAATGAAGACGTTGTCGGTGTGCCTCACCCCCGTGCCTCGGAGAGCAGATTAAGCCGTCGGTCCCGCGCCTGATCACTCTCCGCGAGTGTCGGATTGCCGTCACATCCCATTATGAGAGTGAAAGAATAGAGTGCACTTGTGTACTACGTCTGGCAACCCGCAGTAGACCGTAGTGGGTATATCCTCTAAGAACCCTTTCTCCTATGAATAATGAGGCCTGCGCCCAGCATTGGGATGTTAATGGACTACTTAATTTACTTTATAGTTTTTAACGTTGATGACTTTTAACATATTCAAATATAACAAAAGCTTTGTTACGGCTATCCCTCCATTGGAATATTTTTTCTGTACATTGTACAAGTACATTACCCATTAAAAAGTAACTTACCTCAGGTCATTTGGCAACATGAATACAAGTTTATTACCAATAGAATATTCTTGGTTCTGCTTGTCCTGTTTGAGTACAATTTTGGATATTTGGTATTTATGATTAATCATCCAAAGCTCTTATGCTCCAATAACCAATGCTCGCAGTAACCCTATGTTTGTTTGAAAGCACTTATCTCTGGAACTAACAATCGGGATTCTCAGAACAATCAATAGAATTTTTTCCTAAAATAAAGACTTTTCTAGTTTGATATTGACAACTGATTTATTTAATTAACGAACCACAACCGAAGCCCCAATCAGTCCTAACTCAGAGATAATAGTAAAAACAATTTTCCAACAGTACTTGTTGGTAATCGAACCCGCTAGGCCTGTTACCAAAGTCAGTAGTCAGTTTTGCCGTGTTTTCACAGTAAAGGCACGTGTAGTCGTCCAATAAATTTCTAAAAATGTACAATTTTTTATACAAATGGCGTACAATAAATAAAATATCTATCAATCCATCTCTCTATTTTGTCAAGACCATTAAAACCAAGTTTTTTTAAGACTACTCTTATCTATTGCGCTCACAACCCTTATTACCTATAACCAAGCAACAATTGCATAGATATTGTTTTATTTTGCACAGGCATAGACACTTTCTAATCTATTGTATTTAACCAAAACCAGCTCGCCGGCAAATTGACGTCGGGTGACGAAATGGACGAAACACTTTCCTATGACATTTATTTATGATTTTATATAAAACTAGTTGGCGACATAGTCTACTTAAAGTGAGCAATCATAACTGACATACCTTTTTATAAACCAACAGACATTTGCGATGGACATTCTCAATATTATAAGACGATAGTATTACACAGAACTGCTTAAAAATGTCTTTTACAATATAATATAATTGACTTATTATTCTAGACTAGTGGTTAGTATGTTCGGCCACAGTCATGACGTCCAGGGTTCAAGTTCCGGGTCGGGTCAATTCAAAATCGGTATTTAGTTTTCTATTAAGATTTTCTAAATGTTTGCCTGAAGTTGGGAAGTTGGTGGTGTACTCCACCCCCGTGTGCTTCGGAGAGCACGTTAAGCCGTTGGTCCTGCGCCTGGCCGATCATGTCAGATTCCCGTTGACATGAGATTATGAGAGTGAAGAAATAAAGCTATGCTCTAACAACCCTCTCTCCTATGGGCGAGGAGGCCTATACCCAGTAATGGAACGTTAATGGGCTGCTACTTATCTTATTCCGAACAAATAATATTTGTGTGATTTTTTTACAAAACCAAGCCTTGTCAAAATTGTTGTAATCCTTTCAGAGTTTTCGGTCAAGAATCGAAATTCCCATTCATGAGAATAAATAAGGCATAAATACCGCCAAGTTTCTTAGTGATAACAGAATTTTCTGCTGTTAAAAGAAGTTTCGACCATGCCGAACAAAGAATCAACCAAATAAGGTCACTGACTCATTTCCAGATCTAAAAACTCTCAATTGAGATGAAATGTAGCAAAATGATACATATCTCAATGTAAGACTGACGACGACATTCACACTAAGAACGTACTTTTCCATACTTCCACGGGATCGGAAGCTATAATCTTAATACCGCATGAGACACATTTATAATATCCGTGTTGGAAAACCAACACGTCGTAGCCTACAGACCTAAGCGTGTTCATTAAAACAAACTTTTCATAAATATATAAAAAAAACTATCATCCGTATATCATTTTCGAACACTAAATTTATATTTTATTCCTAAACATAAGTCATTTAGTGGCATATATTAATTTTATATTTTGATGTTTATTATGTATTTGCTTTCCAGCGTTTTCGTAGACGAATAAAGTTGTCACAAAATGATAGATACAGAGAAAATGCACCACAATACAATATCAGCAAAGACGGTGCGATGCTAAGGAGACATAAAAAGTAAATTGCCCCTTACCAGAGTAGCGCGCTTCCATCTTAAGACTGCATCATCACTTACCATCAAGTGTGATCACAGTCAAGCGCTAACCTGTTAGCAACAAAAAAACGTGCAGGTGTACAAAGTACACACATCAGGAGTGAATGGCAAACTAATTTTTAAGTCTTGTTTATATTTATACAAATGTAAAACTTTAGGTTTCCGAGACTTAGATGGAGGGGAAAAGTGAGATATGTTAGAAATTCAATGAATTTAATTGTCATTAAAATATTAAAAGTATCTAAAATTAATACAAATCATTTATTGAAATCTCCAACGACGAATTGTAAATGAAAATGCCACATGTTATTTGTAATTATTAAATCTACCTAACCTTCGAATGAATTAGCATAAAAAACGCTGCACATCTTCGTGACACTGCGTTTAACTGAAGAAATTTCACTTCGAAAATATAACTTAATCATTGGGTACAAAAATGCGGCCTTATCGCCAAGTAGCGATTTCTAAAATACATGAATACATAAACAGGTATATACATATTTACATACTGAGTCTTTGTTTAGTCAAAACACAAAGTACTAACCACATTAATAAAATTGCCACCGAAGTCAAAGAGCTTACACACAAAAGTGGGAAATGTAAAAAATCTGTGGCAAGCAACACGAAAATGTCCAACGGTCGGGGACGCACGCAATTCGACGTTACACACAAGGACAAGTCTAAAAATACAGTATGTGCAAAAAGGCATACCAAAAATACATCCCGCGCTATAAATATGCCCCGCTTTTATAATCGTTACGTATCCCATACGACTTAGTGGGTGTGGGTGTGTGTTTGTACAGCGGCCGCTCGTAACATCATTCACTGTATACAAACTGTTATGTATTAGAGTGGACTGTAGAAATAAACGAAAATGATTTAAGAATATATGTAATTAGAATCGTTGTCGTCGTCGCTTCAATCGATGGACGTCCACTGCTGGACATAGGTCTCACGTAATGACCTCCACGAGGTCCGATCTTGCGCCACCTGGCTCCAGCTGCTACCGGCAACCCTCTTTATGTCATCGGTCTACATTGTGGGGGGTCACCACTCCAACACTTTCAGCCCTCAACGTCCATTAGTCCTTGGGACTATGTGCCCCGCCCATTGCCACTTTAGGTTCGCGATTCGTAGGACTATTTCGGTGACTTTGGTTCTACTACGGATCTCTTCAATTCTATTTCGATCACGTAGAGAAACTCTGAGCATAGCCCTCACGCATGAGGCCCATAGTCAGCGACCACGTCTCAGAACCATAGGTCTTCACTGGCAACACGCACTTTTCGAAGACTTTGGTCTTCAGGCACTGAGGGATATCGGACGAAAATATTTGGCGTAGCTTTCCCGACGCTGCCCAACCGAGTTGGATTCGGCGGGTGACCTCCTTCTCGAAATTTAATCTATCTAGCTGGACTATATATCCCAGATATGTGTACTCGTCCACAATTTTGAGTTTTCAACCAACTATCTATAGTCTATCTATAGAAAATTGTAAACGTACGAGGCGAACGGAAGTTGACAGTGAGATATAATTCAGTGAAGATTAAAAAGAAAGAGTTATGTTTCGTTTTCATCATTAATTTGGGGTCTGTACTCAGTTTTAAAAACCACGCAACACCATCTCACATAATCTAATAAACATTAAATGGAATAAGTAATAAGTGACGTTAAAATTTGTGCCTTTTTATAACTTCGAACCATTCGTACAACATTTAATATAGCAAAATATTAAGATATTCATGCACTAAAACCAGGAATTCCTGTATATAATTTATAAGGGAAACAGTTTAGTAAATTATTGGCATATTTAAAAACACATTTAGAAAATATACGACTATCGGGAAATAAATAAAACAATTCACCAAAGTATCTTAAATACTCGGAACGCTTACACGTTTAGATGTGTTTTTGTAAATATTTGGGGAATACTTCCCGGTGAAGACAAGTTTAGCGAGTGTTTGGACGCAAACGAGCGAGGCCAACAATCCATGTTTATGTTAAGCCGCTTATTGCAAAATAACACGGTAAATGATGCTAACTGCATCTTAGCAAATTTGTGCACAGGTTGAAAAAAAATGAGCGGGATGAAATGTATGCTTTTCAGCCCCTGTATACGGTACAAAAGTGCCTCGTTCTCTCCCGATCAGATTCATCCCTAACGTTGCAACAGCCACATAAAGACCACACCATTTTGATGGGAGTACCTCGAAAAGTTAGTTACAGTAGTTCATGACCAATTGACCTTAGTCTATTATTTTAACACATTTATTTTATTATACATAAGATTTATATTAAATGACGCAATCACATATTTTTATATACACACCGGCATATTTAGCGGAACCGGCATATTTATGTTCCGCTCAATATGCCGGTGTGTATAGTTACATTATTATTAGCTGATGAGATCGTTTTAAAAATTGTAAATTAAATTAAGATTATAAATATTTAAAGCAACCATAACTTGTACCATGTATAATTTATTGAATTTTATATGTCAGACTAATCTCACTACAATCTTTTTTATGATAATCGAATTTGTTCTCTTTCTCCATTCCTCCCTCTTACATGTCATCTCATTGAAAGAGGCACTGGAGAGATAACGTGACACTATAGCAAATGCTTCTCCCCTTCGAAAGGAGAGGCTAGGCGAGAGGAGGCATCTTTACGAATGTCGCCTCCTATTGTCTCCACCTTGAACACCCTTAGTCGGTTTCTTCCAGGAGTGTGGAGATCTTCTGACACGCCCAATTCATCTGGATAAGGGTTTCTCTGGGTTTAAGTAGGCATATTGACTCAGCCAATCAGTACCACAGTCCCCACTTCTTGGCTGAAGTACGTAAAAACATTTTAGGAAATTGTATTCACTAATTTATCGAGGCCTGGCCTAGGAGAGCCGGTGTCTCTCCTGGACCCTAGACCTAGAATTCCTTTCTCAGTGTATTCTCGCAGTAACATATTGTTCCTTGTAAATGTTGCTTCATGTGGTTTTATATAACCTTCCTTGAAAAATGGGCTACCCAAAACTAATGTTTGAAGCTCGTGAATGCGAAGTTGAGAGGGAGTTAGTGAACATAGAAAGAGAGTTATGTTTCGTTTATTACTGTAAGGGTAAGAGAGATAGATCAGCGGAGACCTCTTGCTTGAGAGCACTGTAGGCGCGACTTGTGACAGATATTGGGGGGAAGTGGCCTTCTTCTGTAAGAACGTAATCTCCTTAACGAAGGCCCACGAGTGAGTAATTAACTGCAGTATATACTAGGTTTATCAAAACTGTAAAAATATATTATATGGAATCGTAACCAAAGCTTGTAAAATGTTAATTAAAATCACCACGTCGGGGGGAACATGAAAAAAAACCTGCAACAGCTTGTTTATCAAAATGTCAAAGGCTTTAAGACACGAGACGATAGTTAAATTTGTAATTCAAATACATGCGCGATTTTCAGCCTTCTTGCTCGAGTAACAATATATTGCGGGCGAGAATGCCCTATTTATCTCCCTAGGTGCGTAAGCGGCTGTGCCCATTGTATGGTATGAGATTGAATCGTCACGCTCGGCTGCGTAGCCCTTGTTCGAATAAACTCGGGTCTCGTCGACTAATTGAGGAAGAGATATCTGAGAATACATTTTTACACAGTTATAATTATATGAATTGTTAATGTTATTACTTTATTAATATAGAATTAAAATAATTGTATTATCAGGAATTAGAACTGCCAGCTATAAACCTCTGTTTCTTAAATACCAATGCATTCATCTATATATATAAAAGAGATATCCAGGTATCTATTGGCTCATCACAATATCTCTGGTACCATATGGCGTAGAGGCTTGAAATTTGGTAGAAATATTCCTTTTGCCGAGTAGAGGTCCGCTAAGACCGGATTTTAAGAAATTCCACTCGCAAGGGGGTTGCTGGGGTGTTAACTATTAACTCACGATATCTCTAAAACCATAAGTCGTAGAGAATCGAAATTTAGTAGGAATATTCCTTTTGACGAGTAAAATTCAGCTAAAAAGAGATTTTACGAATTTCCACCCGCAAGTGGGGTTGCGGGGTTGTTAATTCAAAAAATTCAAATTTTCACATTTATAAACTAAACACCGATAATTTATTGCCTGAAAAAGACTATAAGCTCTTTGCAGTAATATACAGCAAATAGCTCATTGAAGTTTTTATACGTATATTGCCTAAATTTATGAAAATTATTAAAAAAAAAGTTCCACGCAGGCGAAGTCGCGGGCTCAGCTAGTTATATATAAAAATAAGCTAGTACAGCTGAACAGAATATAAAAATAATAACCAATGTCTTCCTAATCGAATATTGGGTACAGCGACCAATCTGAAACTGTGAATGCTTTCCTTGTCTGAAAAGCACTATAATCTGTATATTAAAAAAAAACCCTTTCGTAGTGTCTAACGACGATGAACTCCGAAACTACTCGACCAATTTTTTCATTTCAATTTCAACTAAATTACATAAATATCCAAATGGGGGCCGTAGTTTAGACCCAACATTTAAACGAAATTGTAAGAGTCAGCTATTAAAATTGAAATATCAATTATTCTACAATTAAAAAAAAATGTGCCTGAGATACAAACACTCAACTCTTACACCACCAAGGTTGGGCCAATACCAATCACGACCGAAACCTACAACGAGAGAAGCAGGTGGCCTATTTTCAAGTAGGTACACGGTATTGTTTCTCCGTAAGCATTTTACCGTATACGGGGGTCTGTTTTATTTTTAAAACGAAGGTAGTTTTTAAACTTCCCGAGCGCGAAACAATGTTTTATTTCCACGTGCATTGAAAACTAACACAAGCTGAATTTGCTGCATTCGCTTGTTGAATATAACATCTATATATCTAACTTATGAAAATGTTTTTTCTAGATTTCGCCAAAATGTCTCTGTTTTTGAAGTAAAACTTCTTTAGGTGCATAAGGGTAAAAGTTTTACGGATGAACGCGTGATTAGCTTCAGGAAGATGTGCAGCGTTTCTTATGCTATTTTTTTTACCTTTTGAAGGTTACATAGTTTTAATATTTACAAATAACATGTAGCATTTTAATTTGCCACTCGTCATTTAACATTTAATATACAAATAGTCATAAAATAAAAAATATTTCATAAATTTTATTTTCTAAAATTTAAAAACAAAAAATAATTGACAATTTGTAGTATTGAGATTTCAATAAGTTATTTAATTTTCAAAACTTCTAATATTTTAATGACAAGTAATTTATTAAATTCCTAACATATCTTCCTTTGTCCCTCCTCCCTCTAAGTCTCTGAAATCCCTAGTTTTAGATTTGTATAAATATAAACAAGTCTTACATTAAATTAGTAATAAATTAGTTTGCCAATAAAGTTTCACTACTGAGAGAACTTTGTACGCACGCATTTTTATTTTTTTAGACTAGAATAAGTCAAGAAAAAGATATGACAAATCAATGAGAATATAAGAAACAGACCAATTCAGACCAGACCAGACCAGAGAATCGTCGTTGTCGAATTTCGACTAGAAAAATATTTGCTAAAATTTACACACACATGGGGGTCTAATCTTCTATGATACTTCTATTATTAAGTGGGCTCGTGCCCAACAGTGAGAGGTTAACAGGCTGCTGTCTTTTCTTTTCATAAATGAAATGGGACTAGATTTTTCATTAGACTTCTCGCTTTATATAACGTCGAGTGAAAAAGACAGCGTCAAAAACAGTCCATAAGGAAGTACCCGCAATTTTAATCATAAAGACAAAATATAACTTTAGGCACAGCCAAACAAAAAGTACGTTTTTTTGTGGTGGCACTTCATTTTGACTCATTGATAAGAACAGTATGACAACGACAGGAAGAGAGAGTTTAAAAATGTAACCGCAGTGATATTGTAAATGCGACAAAATATTTAGTAATAACTCGTTGAAATAGTAACAAAGTAATCGGAATTTTAAAGGCATAACAAAATACATACGCACAAAATCTTTCGTATTTAACATTACAATCCTAAAGTATAATACCTGTCAACTGTTTTATAATTGGAAGTGTCAGTAAATACTTAAAAATATTTAAAGTAATCTTGACTTGGCCCTTATTTAAAATGTCCTGGATTTGGTCCAGGAACGTTCGCCTTGGTTTTCCTCTTACAACTTTCGCATTCACTCTTGATTCCTAAATCCTTTTTGTCCGTCTCCTCTCATTCATCCTTATACATGCCCAAACCATTAAAGCATACCTTTCTCAATTTTAGTCACTACGTCTTCTTTTATACCACAACGTTCTCTTATCACACCATTTCTTATTCTGTCACTCAGTTTCAATCCACTCATACTTCTCAACGCTCTCATCTGTACCGCATTTATTTTACTTTTGTGATTCTCCTGCCCCACCCAACTTTCACTACCATACATAAGTGTTGGCACCAACAGTCCTGCATGCACAGACAGTCTAGCCCTTTGAGACACCATCTGGCCATTCATAGAGGCGCGCAGGGCACCATTTACCATATTCGCTGCATTCACTCTCCTTTCAATATCACTTTCACATGTTCAAGGTGAAATTGTTTATGTGTAAATGGGTACAAGAGCTACAATAAATCTAATTCTTTTTGACTTCAAACCCCTTGGCTACTGAGGCACAGGACCTAGTAATTCCCGGTCAATCTACTCATTTAAAAGCTGCTGAGGGAAAAAGATCTCGAGGCCCCGACACGATGGGCTGATCAACTGAACGAGACCAAACAAACTACTTTTTATAACCTAGCGAAGAAGAAGTGGCCACCAACAGAAAGCGTGGATCCGTTCGCGATTGGGATCTCACCAGGACCACGATCTTCAGTCATGAAGGTGCGATTGGAGAGAGAGATAAGGTGCTAACTGATCGCAACTGCACTACTATTATAATAAACTATAAAGAATTAGTCGTGCATTGTAAAATGTATCAAGTGTACATAAATGTTGCTTACAGTGCATTCTTTCGCTAACAAAACCTTATACAGTTGAGTAAGTACGACGTAATACCCAGTATTGTGGGTGAATCAGCCTTATCTCCCGTTACATATTTTTACTCTTAATCAATTCTTTGTACGTGATGGTCATTACAACTCATTGTGAATGCAATAATACGTTTCTATATATGACAATGACCGTACATTCTATTGTACAATTATTATGTAGGTTATTTGAAACAAGTATTAGTTTATCATAGTGTAATTCAAAGTAGTAGTGCGTACAAAGTACACATGTCAGAAATGAAACTAATTTTTAAGTCTTGTTTATATTTTTACAAATCTAAAACTTTAGATATCCGAGAAAAAGGAAGATGTTTTAGTAATTCAATTGTCATTGAAATATTAAAAATGTCGAAAATTAATATAAATAATTTATTGAAATATCAAATGGCGTAATAATTAAATATAAATGTCACGTGTTTTGGTCAGCATTACAAATTATTAATTAAAATTGTGTTATATTTTTATTTTATGAAAATTAAATGATATATAAAATGATTAAATGACGAGTGGTAAGTTAAAAAGCCACATGTTTTTTGTTAATATGAAAACTACCTAACCCTCAAAAGAATTAGCATAAAAAACGCTGCACATTTTCGTGACGCTAATCACACGTTTCATCTGTAAAAATTCTACTGTCATCGCCTAAAGAAGTTTCACTTCAAAACTGAGCAATAACGAGTAATATTAAAAAATTTAAGTCAACTTTTCTTAAACTTATTACATAAATAACGTATGAACGCGAGCTTCCCATAGATGGTAAAGCAAATTTAATTAATGAAATAATATTTGAAAAAACTCGTTTAACATCTAGGATCATCAACAAAAATCTTAGTGAACGTGAGTAGATTAATAAAAAAGTATTTTATTGACAATACCTAATCAGTAGAAGGCATTTAGGGGGTTCTTCTGCCTAAAAACTTGTGGATCCGTTTTCATCTTTAAGTAGGTCATCGTGAGTTAGTTTATATAGGTCAGCATGAAATCTTGTAGCAACTAGTGTTTAAGTTGCGAAATATAGGTTATATCAGAGTATTACAAACTTATTTGTGGTATCCAGGTGAGCCCAATTCTAAAAACCCAACTTCCAACTCTTTGCATATCCTTTTCTGGATACATCTAACCGTTTCCTGGTCCATAACGAAGTAAACTAAATCATTTGCTTGACATAGAAAAATAGTCTAAACAGTATCCAGGCAATAAAAGTAAAATATCACCTGCCTCATTGGTCTAGCGGTTAGCATTCGACTACAGACACGAGGTTCTGGATTCGAGTCCCGGGTAGGGCCAATTCAAGAATCAATATTGAGTTTTCTATTAAGATTATTCTATCAATATTTGCCTGAAGTTGGGAAGTTGGCGGTGTAATCCACCCCCGTGCCTCGGAGAGCACGTTAAGCCGTCGGTCCTGCGCCCGATCTCTCTCCGGTTGTGTCGGATTACCGTCACATCGGACTATGAGAGTAAAGGAATAGAGAGTGCACTTGTGTACTATGCCTGCCAATCCGCAGTGGAGCAGCGTGGTGGGTTTGTGCTCTAAAAACCCTCTCTCCTCGGAGTGAGGAGGCCTGTACCCAGCAGTGGGACGTTAATGAGCTGCTACTTACATAAGTAAAATATAATAGCCCAAACCTCTCGTAAAATGTTTTGCTTCCCGATCGATACGCAATATACGAGAGGCTATTAAAAATGTTCCGAATTCATTTTCCACTTGAAGTTAAAAGTAAATTGATTGTCGACTAACTGCGCTTCCTCGGCATTTAGCATCGATAAATTGTAGCAAATAGGGTTGACGATTAAAAAAAAAATTATAAAAAAATATCAAGTTTCTACCGGTCCATATTTCAGTAAAAAAAGAACATTACATTTCCGAACATATCACAAGATAACTAAATTAATATGAGAATAATATCTAATGGCATAAAACACATAATGCACAAACCTTGGCGAAAGAACTGTGAACCGTGAATATAAGCAGGCGAGTTTATTTTACACAGGTTACATTAACGATTATAGCAAATTCAGTCCCTAACATGTTGAAAGGGGATTAAATTTTATTTGCATCTATTTCAAAGATGAATTGAAAAGCTTAAAGCTCGTGTCAGAAGGGCTTGAAAAATTAAATTAATCACGGACAAAATGCTAAAATTAGTTTAATGTTAATATATTAACGTAATAACGCTGAGAATTGTTTGAATTTACTAACCGTTGACGAGTATAATAGAATTTCACAGAACGACAAATACGACAAGGTAAGTAGCAAGCCATTAACGTCCCACTGCTGGGCACAGGCTTCACTCGTAGGAATGAGGTATAGACCCACCACGCTGCTCCACTGCGGATTGGCAGGCATATTACGAGTACATAGTGCACTCTCAATTCCTTCACTTCGGACGGAAATTCGACACGGTGAAGTGATATCAGGCGCAGGATCGATGGCTTATCGTGCTCTTCGAGGCACGGGGGTGCAGCACACCGCCAACTTCCCAACTTCGGGCATGTGACGAGAAAATCTTTATTAGAAAATTCAATACCGATTTTTGAATTGGCCCGACCCGGGACTCGAACCCAGGATCTCATGTCTGACCGACCACGCTAACCACTAGACCAAGGAGGCAGTTAGATATACAACCTTTTTTTTTCGCTGGCCCCGACCGTGTGTCAGGAGTGTGGGACTCGGCAAAACAGGAGGCCTCGCAATACCCACTAAAACCCAGCGGAACCATCTTCCTCCATGAATGAAGCACCAGGGGTTCAACTTTCACATTCAACAAGGTATAGGACTAAATTATTTGTTAATGTCTAGTATAATATGAATATGAAATTAGCGTACAATTCAACAGAAATTAAACATGTACGATCGCAATTATGTATTGCTGGTTCTAAAAAAATTTTACGATTGCGTCTTATGAAATCTTTTTAATTAAATAATCTTTTTTTAACAAACGTAATAATATATGTAGCTAATATCGGTGACAACCCTATTCCCGATGTAATCGTGTCTCGCACACTACTGTCGCTTTTGCACGGAGCAAATTTCATAATCTATGCATCATGCAAGGTCGAAAGTGGGCCGAAAAATCATCCATTCGATATGTATATTATATTTTTAAACTGGGCTAACGACTCAATCTCACGTATGGGAGCATTTTTATTATACAGCTATACGTTAATGGTTTTAAAAGAGTTCGCGTACTTCAATAATATAGACCAGTTTCCATAACGTTATACGACATACATTACTTAGCTTGAATTATTTTAGACAATAGCTATTGTTGAAGTATTAGATTGTATATAGACTATTGCGGAAGTATCAGTGTTGTTGCGACAATATTTAAAAAAAAGTTTGACAATTGAGTATTATGGAGGTATCTGTGTTATGTTTAATAAGATGGAGCACTGCACCAGTTGGCGCGATCAATAGTTTTGTTGTTGAGTGTGGGTAATTGCAGAATTATTCAGTCATTGACGAATATTGGAAGAGAATACAGCTCTTGGAAATTTTTCATTTATGTTATTCGGCCCTCCAGTCACATAAATCGAAACCCAACTGTGTTGTTTTTATACAAAAAAGATGAGCTTTATGTCAGGTTTAACAAAATAAATTCCGGTATGATTTACGATGAATATCTGAACAAATCGCTACTGTCAATTAATTATACTATGTAAACATAAGACAATTTTTGTACATGCGTATAAATATTGACAATAATTGCCAACCTACTATAAGTATCTAACATTTAGGTATATACATGTCTTATTCAAATAACAAGCACTTTTTAGACAATGCAACACCATCAGTCAGCAAAGGATCGACTTTACTGTTTTTATTTAAACAGCTTAATAACAATGTCGCTATGTAAAGAAATCTAACAAGTGAATTAGCTCTTAAATATTATAAAGGGAAAACATGCGTGTTTTTGTACGCATGTATGTTTGTAACGTTTTCACACAAAAACTACTGGACCGATTTCAAAAATTTTTTCACCATTAGAAAGCTGCATTTTCACTGAGCGACATAGGTTATATTACTTTCTAAAAAAATAGGGATCCGTAAGAAAAATGCATTAATGTAACCGAAGGTGTGGAAACTATTGATGAACAAATAAATGTTCTACAATATTATAGAACGTATTAATATCTACAAAAAATACCGCGATACTAATAAGTTCAACAACTACTGTACTTATGCTACTAAAACTACTTTTTTGCATTTATAAAAGTAGCGACAATAATCAAACCATATTATTCGTATCTCTGTATTAATCCTTTTCAAATAAAATTCAAATATTTATGAAATACAACATACAAATACATTGTGAGAAGTAACTATAAGTCAAAATGTCATATTTTTCTATTTTAAAATGCTTTAAATATGTGGTTAGAACAGAAAAATCTCGCGTGATGCATCTTGTAATATGTAAATCATATTCGGAAAGATACGAAGTATTAATTATGTCAATAAAACTGGAAAAGCACCGACCCTTTAAGTCACGGGGTTACCTGGTTTAGAGGTGCAAGGTCAATTAATTATGTAATTTTCTTTTTATACCCAAAGTTATTATTATTGTTGATATGCCCATGGATAAACAAGTGAGGTTGGTGAATTACGCTGTGTTCCACATAGTGATAGCTGGTCTAAATATTCTTTAAGCGTCAACATAAAGCATCATTAAGATAACCTCACAAATGACTTACACTCGTCACGCTAGAGACACGCGAGGGTAATCAACTAGCAAATACGTAACATCAATTCACTCTTTTGGCACATATATAATTGTAACAAAATGTTGTTTATTAATAAGATAAACTGTAATATGAAAATACGATTCACCTGACATTGTCATTCAGGTAATCTATAGACTTTTGCAAAAAAAAAAAGAAGAAATGTAGCTACGCGTTAATATAACCTTGTCAATAGGTAGTGCGTTATCTCCCAGTTTAAGTTCTATATTATTTCATTTTTGACATTCATTTTCCGATAATGCTATATTAGGTCGAACTCAAGCGAGAGCACAGTCCTATGCCAATCAGATAACGATATTTTAGAAAACCATGATGCTATTAAAAAAACCCCTTCAAATATCCACATAAATGGCCAAGATCATTTTCTCCACTTCATTAATTTTTTCGTCTGTTGTTGAAGTGCTCGGGCGTCCGGCACGCTCTTCGTCGTTCACATCTTCTCGGCCTTCTGAGAACATTTTGTACCACCGATAAACGTTGCTTCGGTCCAAGGTAGCTTCTCCGTATGCCACAGTCAACATTCGGAATGCATCCGCGCACTTAATTTCGTTTTTCACACAAAATTTGATACAGGTTCTTTGATCCATTTTTTTGAATAGGTAAAAATCGAAGACGATCCAAAACACGTGCAAGCAAAGCAGCTGTCAACAATTAAATGAACATTCAAAATGGCCGAGCTTGTCGGCATAAGTGAGAGACATGAGTACCAACATAACGCCACAAAAAATTCGAAATTCGAATATACGTAACCCGCGAAAATTCAAAATTCGCGATACTTTTTGAACACACCTTGTATGTATGTCTATTAAATCATATATGTATGTATATATCTAGTTTATGTAATTATTTGAATTATGTGTATGTATCTATGTATGTATATGTATGTGTGTATTGTATATATTCATTTTCCATGTACCTGCATTTCTAGTAGTAGAAGTTACTGCACTTACCCAGTAATTTCATGGGCTACTATCTCCAAGGTTGTCTGGAGGAGATCGCTTTAAACGATAAGACCGCCTTTGTACACTCTTATCTAAAATTCTGTTAGTGTTTTCTTTCAAAATCCGTATGTTTGTGTACAATAAGAATAAATAAATAAATAAATAAAAATATAACAAATACTCAAAATCACCACAAACAGATGCATATAAAGAAATTCGACGAATATCATACGAAAAGATTAGATATTTTTGCGTAACAAGTAGTTTCCTATTTTCTTATTTACACAGTACGTATATTAATAACTGTAGTAATAAATAGCATGTCAAAATATACTTGTACTTTTTATTTTAGATACGTCTCGTTATCAGTGATGTATGTAAATTCAAGATAACCGCAAATAACATAATCGCATGAGCAAATATCAATTAGAAAATAAATATCAGCTATCGTTAGTTTTTACACACAAATTGAATACAACAATTTTGTCATATAGTCACTTTATAATATCCATAATTTTAAAATCAGTTTATACTATTATGGAAAATCGTAGCAAAAACGAGATTCTTATTCTAATCTTACCTTATCTCTGTGAGAATGACGATGGTGTGTAATTGGAGGTGGATGCTGCGGGGGCGGAGGTACTTGACTCTGCCCGGTGACCACCATTGGGAGTCCATCAACAATGGTCACCATTACTCGCTTATCGGAACTACGACGACGTTCTGCCGAATTCCTTCGACGTCTCTGCTCGTCCGCAACGGGTTTCGAGAAAACAGTTCTTCGGTCGAAGGCTGACCTTGGATCTACTTGGTTATCTGCCGCCCTGGTAGCTGGCGTGTGGCTTTTAGAGCGCTTCAAAAGTCTCATCACGTGAGATTTCAACGCGTCAGGCTTGCTGACGGGAGGCGGTTCCGGTTTGTGTTTGTACGACTGAGAGTGCGCATGGTGGCGCTGCACGGACACCGTGTGACCCATCCCTGGTGGAACTACGTTAGACAAACTCTTGACTGCGTAGGCAGCATCTACTTTGTTCCCGGCCACGCACGAAACCTCGTACATTCCGACTCCTGGCGCTTTCTTAGCCCCTGGTACCGCGAATTATCACTTATACGTACATTTTCGAATGTCCTATTCCGTGAAACACTGCAATCCTTGTTCACACTGCACGCATTGTTATTAAACACTCGTTCCGAAGAATCGGTGGAGTTGCTTACATTCGTCTAAGAGTATCGGCAATTACGTCGGACCGGTTAAGGAAAACTACTAAACAACAATGTAAACGATTAATTATTATAAAACAAAGGCGTTACTCATCAGTCGCACCATTCACAAGTTATAAGGACGACGTGTTACTTGTTACTGAATATCCTTAACGCAAGCGCGTCCGACGCGTACGGGAGCCAGCGTCTTACTGACGTCTGAGATAGTGATACACAAGAAGAATTCATGAACATCAAAATAACAATCCTCCAATGTTACTTGGATGATAAGAGCGGAGATACTTAGCGGCTGACGCGAGCGAGCGAGGCCTGTCTTAATCCACGAAAGGTCCATGTTTCTTCGTTCAGAATCCATTAATTTTACTCTTATCATTTCATAACGAGCATTAAAATTTAAAATATTTTTTTCTTGACATAATATTGTTAAACTTGCCCTTAATAAGTTATTATGAAACGCGGTGATAACATTTTTTTTTTGCAAGTAATTGGATAATATTGAGATACTTCTGCCATACGACGACGGAGGGTTCGTCTGCCCCCTTAGGGTCCTATTTCCCCTTTAGAGAGATTCTGAGGGAGGTGGTATGCCATCAAAATAGGAGGAATGCGGTGAATGGAGCCCTGTGGGCATATCGTCGACGAAAAATGGGCACTGTCGGGTTATAGCCGATAATAATGCGGCATAACCCGTAACGCTTTTCCCGGTGGCGTTGTGGGTACCCATGATGATTTGCCGACGAGGAAAAAAATCAACAACGCTCGTTATTTAATTTTACCGAAGACATATAGTGAAACCTTTTTCGTAATACGAATAGTGAAAACGTATTCGAGAGGCGAAAATATGAGACTTCACTAAACCGCAAAAGGTCAACGTTTTAGTCGTCCCAATTGATGTTATTGTAGGTAACGAGGTATGCGTAACATCTATTTTGCACGGGATGACGTATTCACAATTAATCACTTAAAACTGCGAAGCAGACAGACAGCAAAATTGCTTTCAATGATAGAATTTACAACATGAATTTACATCTAAGATGAGAATAATCGCTCTCTCCAAAAACTATGTAGGTATTTATATAACAAGGGCGAATTTTTACCAAGAAAATTTTCGAAGAACTCCAAAGCTTGACAATGAAAGCCTAAGCCGCATTATCTTAAACGTCATATTCAGTAGAATTTTAAGTGAATTCCTGGTTTTCCGTTTTCCTTGGAATTTCCTTTGTGAACATAACTTTCTTTGAGTGCACGAATTTGTCAAAAGCCTATTGTTGTGGACCATAAAAAAATATTTTTTAATATATCAGATGTACATTAATGTGAGCCCCCAAATTGCTATTAATTTTAAGGATTCTAAGTAAATATAATAATAATTAGCACCCAAATAATATTGAATTGTACGATATCATGTGTATTGTCAAGATAAATGCTGCAATCCGTAGCCTCCACAGATACATCCTTAAAATCGAATAAATAATATCTAAAATTATTTTTAAAGATAATTATATTTATTGCCCAACATATATTTCTTGTATATTGATTTTAAACTTGTATAAATGTATTATGTACTTAGTTTACGAGGACTTAAATGTGTCGAAGACTTTGTCACGAGACCTTTTTGCACGAGACATTACGAGTTTGCTTGATTATAATTGACTATTATATCATACGATCCAAAGTGTGCACGTGTTCTTTAGTGCTGCATCAGGTGTGGCAAAGTCTCAGTAGCAGGGTGAAGTTTATACTTAAACACGAATGATTAACGACGACCGGTTAGCCGACTACACTTGCAAAGAAGCGAACAAGTATCTCTTGTGAAATTGGTACCTACTTACGTAACTGCAATTACTGTGTCACTGTTATTATACGTAGACTGTATGTCTGCAACTACGTACAACCAAATTTGTTCGCACATTTCATGTCTTTCACTCTAAATATTATTGAAATGTATCTGCGATGTTGAAATGAGAAAAAAATTGCATTACTGGTTCCTGCTCATTAAATAGCGACAATTTTAACATTTGAAATAAGCAGATAGACATTACCGAAAAACCAAAAAAGATTACCGTTCCTAAACCTGTCTTCATTAAATTTTAGGTCAAAAGCATCAAATTATTTCGAAAATAGAAATAATAGGTTCTAAATGGATAGAATCATAAGCGTCGTAAGCCATTCAGGGATTTCCAATACTATATATACCCTGGGTAAGTAACTCCTGAGAGTGTTTTAAACTTAAATTTTCGTGGTTTATTAACATATTGACTATTTGAACGGGTACATATCACGATGGCGATTTTTAATTTTTAATTTTGCCGATATTTCGACCCAGTTGCATGGATCGTGGTCATATCGTCGTGACCACGATCCATGCAACTGGGTCGAAATATCGGCAAAATTACGTGACCACGATCCATGCAACTGGGTCGAAATATCGGCAAAATTAAAAATTAAAAATCGCCATCGTGATATACTCCTGAGAGTGTTAGTGTTCAAAGCGACCTTTAAACTAAAATACACAAGTTCGTCGGTTTAGAGTACTCTTGACCTGGCCTTTATTTAAAATATCCTGGATTTGGTCAATAAACATTGGTCTACCCTTTCTAACTTCTTGACTCATAAATCCTTTTTGTCAGTCTTATTCTCTCTACGTGCTCAAACGATCTAAGCATACATTTCTCAGTTTTAGTCACCACATCTTCTTTTATACCACAACGTTTTCTAATCACACTATTTCTTAAACCTAAACTGAATGATATATTAGTTCCATCTACGACTGATGATGATGATATTAAAGAATTACTTATAAAACCAACTCAAAATCAATAACCAGTAAAGACAGACAAATTACTCTGAAATAATTAATAAACATAGTTTCCAATGGCTTCAATGACAAGGCAATAATTTCGCCTGACATATTTCAATTAATACAAGTTTTTTTGCCACGGATACGTTTAACTTTCTCTACGGATTTCTTATAAGCAATCAATTATTAAGGAAAAACAAGACCAAAAAAATGCACAACACCAACAATTTATTTTTACTTTTCAATTATGTACATACAAAAATGTTTTTGCCTGTATCGAAAGGCGAATCGATTTTTTCACAATTGTATATTTAACTACAGTACAAAAATGGAAATCGCTGACTAACACAGAATAACATATTTCCGCAGAATGTTTGTTTGTCAATGTCACGCGTCACGGTACTGCTATTTGACTTTTAAATTAAATTTTCTGACATATTTTTTTCATTAATAACTTTGCAGACTTAAATTTATTATATTAGTTATAAATTCGGGTGGTATTATTACAACAAATGACAATGTTACTATGCACTTTGATATAATAGGACCTGAAAAACAACAAGAAATTACTACTACTTTGGTTAAGGCCTACATCAAATCATAATGATTGTGTTAAATTGAGTGTAACAGCTTCGAAACGAGAAAAGTAGGTTAAAAAGGAAAAAAAAATATCCCAGAGTGACGTGGCCATACCAATGAAATATTGCTTTTCGATTTGATAGGGAATCGGATTTTGCAGAAGGCAATCTTTAATAAAGAAAACACGAGGATAATTATAAAGTAAAGGTGCAAGTGAAACCGCTGAAGTGAGCCATGGGTGACACTACTTTGGACTTGTCTGCTATGCCAAATTCTTTTTAATTTACCTCTACTGATGCATGACTGTATTGGGACATGCGATAAATACATACATACATAGCATCACGCCTCAAGCCCAGAGGGGTAGGCAGAGACCATGTCCTTCCACTTGCCACGATCCTTGCATATCTCCTTCGTT
Source organism: Elymnias hypermnestra (assembly GCA_015832385.1). Lineage (NCBI taxonomy): Eukaryota > Metazoa > Arthropoda > Insecta > Lepidoptera > Nymphalidae > Elymnias > Elymnias hypermnestra. The sequence continues at coordinate 299,747 of JACTOM010000075.1, read as the reverse complement.
TCTTTCATTTTCGTTCGTCTTAATTAAAATGTCCTGGATTTGATTGATCCAGGAACGTTCGCCTTGGTCTTCCCCTTCCAACTTTCGCATTCACTCTTGACTCATAAATCCTTTTTGTCAGTCTCCTTTCATTCATTCTCTCTACATGCCCAAACCATCTAAGAATACCTTTCTCAATTTTAGTCACTACGTCTTCTTTTATACCACAACATTCTCTTATCACACTATTTCTTACTTTGTCACTCAGTCTTAATCCACTCATACTTCTCAATACTCTCATCTCTACCGCATTTATTTTACTTTTATGCTTCTTCTGCCATACTCAACTTTCACTACTATACATGTGTTGACACCAACACTCCTCCGTGCATACGATAAATGGACGACAAATTTGAGGCAATGAAAACAGATTTCAATTTTAAAAAATATATTTTCTACTAATTGAAGCTTTGAAAGAAAGCCTACAGTTAGTAAACCACTATATCCATTCAGCACATAGGCATTAGAAAACGTATTGCTTAAAAACTTATTTAGTATTCGAGGAAGCGTTCCGTTACCGAAGATAGCACGCGAGGATCGTGACCCCTTTGCATCGCCGAATACCAATTGAGTCAAGGCACACAAACGTCATAACAAATGATTAATCGAAACGAGCAAACTCACTGAATTAATATTTTATCGAATTAGAACAAGTGAACTTTGAACCGGTTTACGTCCCAAGACTAAGGATATTGTTAATCTTGTCGTAAACAATATTACTTAATAAGTGCTCGCAGAACATTATTAGATTTCTTGCAATAAGAACAGACATCCATTTAATGAGACGACGATGATTATGCACCGTTTTATTGTTAATTATAATAATGAACCATCTCAATGGCTTTGGGCATCGTTACGCTTCTAGAGTTAACATACTTCCTCAACGCGTGGTAAAATTTTAAGACAAGAATGGATAATCCAACCTCTTCTGGAGAATTCATTGGAATATTCATACAATTTATTAGCAGTATTAGACGTTTTATAAATAGATATAACCCTTCCCTTCCTCAATATATCGTTTATAATGGTACCATAGTTATAGTTCCACTATGTCGAGCAGTAAGTCTTTCACTTTTTCCCTCGTGGATATACATACTAATAATGCGGAAAAATGTGCTTTTTTTAAAATTAGAAAGTCGATGAAACGAAAAGAGACAGTAAAAAGAGACAATAACACATAAGATTTAACGTGGGAGAAAAGGAGACAGGAAGCATTAAACAGTGTTTGTTATATTCGTGGTTCTGTTTGTGCTTTGCTACGTGCCCCATCCACTCGTGTTCACCAAGGCATAGTGGAAGTTAACATTAAATCATTACTAAAACCTAAAATTATCCTCTTGCCCAATTTTCTTGCATTCTTGCATTCGTCTCATTATCTTGAAACCAACATTTTTGAAGGTTTCACTTCTACCACATGTAAATTGCACACAAGATGTTTTTTTCTTAGTTTGAAATGATATTATCATGAGATTGGAAATCATCATTTGTTGGAAATGAAAACACAAATATTACATGTACTATAAATATAAACGCCTTCCAAGTAAATACATTAACAAAGGTATTAATTTCCAGACCCATTTCACCCATATCCGAACACAGATGTACACTTAATAGAATGTTACCCTCATCATTTCGTTTCTGCACAATACTCACATTGTATTCGCGTCCCATCTTTATGTCAATGTTGTGCTCTATTTGAAAGAGACTAGCAACTTGCTTTATATCAGTGGCGTTGAAATTTATTTTGCGAAAATTTGTACAAAGCCATCTATTACGTAGAGTTTAAAGATTTCTTTCTGTGTAATCAGTTTAAAAAGTTCTGGGGATTGAGTTTAAATTACTTGTTTAATAGGAAGCTTTCATGTTATCTGTAATTTTCTATTTGGCCACTATATTTTACTGTTATAGAGTTAAAAGTTGGTAGTGATAGAAGAAAAAAACTCAAACTGCGTAAGCGGCGTACGTATCAATTTTTTACAAAAATTTACATTTCACTCTCACTAAATGATACGGCTTTAGATTGAAACAATGGTAAAAGTCTTCAGAATTTCTTATCAAAGAACTCATTACGGATTAAAATAAATAATGGTAATTATTTAAACATTCCATTTCTAAACATGTTAACTGATACATGCAACTCTTTCACACGGTTTACAATATTTTAAAAACACGTGAAACCCGTGTGTTTTTCGGTAAGTAAGATATAAATAATTATTTATCTATTAGCATTAATAAATGAAGTATAAACTGCAAATGACTTTCAATATCCAATCGATACGCTCTTACAAACACGAATGTATTGTTAGCAAATGTTTCATTGTTGTTAGAAAATAAAAGAATACTAGGCGCCCAAATACTAAAATACGCCATAGTACTAATACTTAAAGATCAATCGCTTTGAAAAATTATAATATTACATACATAGCATCACGCCTCATTCCCACAGGGGTAGGCAAAGACAACATCCTTCCACTTGCCACGATCCTTGCATATCTCCTTCGCTTCTCTCAATCTCATTAAATCTTTCATACAAGTTCGTCGGTTTAGAGTACTCTTGACCTGGCCGTTATTTAAAATGTCCTGGATTTGGTCCAGGAACGTTCGTCTCGGTCTTCCCCTTCCAACTTTCGCATTCACTCTTGACTCATAAATCCTTTTTGTCAGTCTCCTTTCATTCATTCTGTCTACATGGCCAAACCATCTAAGCATACCTTTCTCAATTTTAGACCCTACGTCTTCTTTTACACCAGAACGTTCTCTTATCACACTACTTCTTACTCTCATCTCTACCGCATTTATTTTAGTTTTATGATTCTTCTGCCATACCCAACTTTCACTACCATACATAAGTGTTGGCACCAACAGTCCAGCATGCATAGCCAGTCTAGCCCTTTGAGACACCATCTGGCTATTCATATAATATTATTTTATAAAAATAAAAATGAAACCGATCCTCATTTGTAAGTAAGAGCAAATCCAGCGAAAATGAATATATATCTGACGACAAACATCGTGACACGAAATTTTTATGTATATAGATATGACTTAAGTTAAAATATGTTGGGGTAATGAACTGCTCATATATTATGCTATGTTAACAGCAAAAAGAAATTAATTATAATAATGCAACAAAAGAAAACACGTTTTATAAAAAAATCTAGAAATTGCAGTCCACTGCAGTGGAATTCAATGACTTGAGACACTAAACGAGACAGGACGGTGTCTTTTATGCTCGGACATTTCAAGATCCATTTCAAGATGAAAGATAGTGTCAGTGGAGTGGGTGCGGTTATTCTGCAGTTTTATGGTAGCTGTAACATATCGGATATAAATATTTTACTTAAATAAGATTTTTCTTATCTACCTCTAGGTACTATTAGAAATGTTTCAGAAACAACAAGTACTTCAAAAGTATTTAAATGTTTTTTGGACAAGATTTGAAATAATATCCAACGACCATAACCATGGAAATTTGGATAGTTATATTAAAAGAATCTAAATGAAAATAAACCTCATGGAAGTTTTGTGATCATGCATATTCTATTCATATATTTACATAGACTTACGTATAGATAATATAAAAACTAGACTATACAAGAAACGATAATCGTACCAGTCCATTAAAAATCCATATCACCTTAAACGTAAAACATATAGTGAGATTTTAAAATCAATTTACCGATAGCAGGCCATAATCATATCGTATATTGCATCCCTCCAACAATCCATATAATAAAAAAAAACTTGCTAAAAATAATAAGTTTTATTCCCTTTCCTATTTACATTTTAATAATGATCTCAATTAAAAGAATAAAGAAAATCTTCGACAAGTTGCAGTACTTGAACATTTTCTTTTATGAAAATACATAATTAATACATTAAACAACTTCATAGGTCGTAAAATAAACAAACTCCTCGCCAACTATTTAGAGTAAACTGCTTTATGAGCAAGGTCTATTTGAATTTAATGTGTTTGCAGAGGACAGACAGATGGGACCTTACAACTAACTATAGCGGAAGGGTTGGGAATACTCAGACGTAAAACAAATGTTTGTTCTGAAAGTAAACAGTAGTTGGACGAGACAAATCAGTGATGTTTGCAATATTGTCTCACAGGAGTCTCAATGTAAATAATTAAATGAACAGTGAGAAAAGGTCATCTATCATTTCTATTGATATAGACACAAAGTCGCTATGTTTATAGCATCCATCATATGACATATCTGTCATGTTTTAACTACTATATTTTCAAGCTACTATATTTACTAATTTAGATTGTATACGAGTACTTTTGTCTTTTGTAGTATTCCATAACAAACTTTTATATTTTAGATCGTAATGGATGAAATCTAAGATAATCTAACTTCGTTAAAGTATAGGGTCGTTTTTTAAAAAGTCAGGTACGTAATCAATTCCAGAATAATTTTATGGCGAACTGAAGGAGATGAGAGTATGATAATAAAGAGCGATCTTGAAAAGCCTGGAAAAAATGTTGAAGAGAATAATGACCGTGTTTACTATGAAAATGGAAGTAAGAAAGGTGATCTCGTTGAAATAATAATGGTCTGCGTAGCTGCGGGGTATGTAAACTGTGGTATTTCAAAAGAAACGTTTGGCATAACGATACAGGAGCATGTTTTTTCTAGTCTGAGTGACTCCATGTGGCAATCCTTTTTTAACCGTATTCTTGTTTTATAAACTTTAAAAGGTGGTCATATAAAATTAAAAATTTATAGAAACATTTTAATATTTGTATAAAACATAATGTTCTCGAGTTATGTGGAATGAATTCTTAATTACTCACGTAACAAAAAGCTGGCGCACTTTATTATTGATAAAGCGAGTAGAATGCCAAATTCACTATTTTGGCATGAGAAAACCTGCGTATCTCGAAAATTATATATTTTACGGAATAAAACTCACAATGTAAGCTCTTCAAGTATCAGTCCACAAAACTAAGATAAATAAGAGGAACTTCAAAACCGGGGAGATATAAATGTAGATAAATCTTACAACACTAATGATGCACTTGCACAGCTGCTATACGGAGATGCATTTACATATCATTATAAAACACCTGAGAGCTGAGACGATGCCCTTAAGTTGCTGACATTGATTATTCACTCGAATATCTGAATTGAGCACTCGACGCTAGTGGAAAAACCAGTCGCTGTCAATAGAAAATTAAAGGATTTGTAGTCTATAATAAGATTAGCTAAATCTGGCCACGGTTATTTCAATGCAGAAAATTGAGACACGACGAGGTTTACCTTCGCAATTATATTGCCATTTGCTAAATCTTAATTTTAGATATGCAGATACGATAGAATCATATAAGCAATCAGTACATAAAAATATTTTATGTTACCTCTTACTGATTGAAATTTTTATGCAAAATTTCAATGTCGCATACTTTATATTTTAAAGCAGTTTAATTATTACTCGCTACTTCATCCGAATATTCAAATTTTAAATCCGTCAAGACTTTGGCGTCATGTAATATTACTATACTATATTTTGTGTTCCCAAAAACATAAACACATAGCATCACGCCTCATTCCCATAGGGGTAGGCAGAAACCACGCCCTTCCACTTGCAACGATCCTTGCATATCTCCTTCGCGTCTTTCATTCTCATTAAACCTTTCATACAAGTGCGTCGCTTTAGACTACTCTTGACCTGGCCTATATTGAAAATGTCCTGGATTTGGTCCAGGAACGTTCGCCTTGGTCTTCCTTTCCAACTTTCCCATTCACTATTGACTCATAAATTCATTTCGTCAGTCTCTTTTCATTCATTCTCTCTACGTGCTCAAACCATCTAAGCATACCTATCTCAATTTTAGTCACTACATCTTCTTTTATACAATATTGCTTAAACACTAGCCTACCTAATACCTTTTAATACCGGTTATCATCTTTCCTTGAATCAAATCATGTTAAAAAAACTAAAACAAAATTAAATTTCAAAACAACCTTGCTTTCGAATGCACGCGAAGTTTCTCTCTTTTTACCATTTAGCAGACTGAAGGAAATTGCAACTTGTTTACAAATATATGGATGCAATTAAAAAAAAAACTTAGAAATAATTTGCAATTATTGTAATTATTTCAAAAATGTGACAAACCTGCAACTAGTAAATATAATTCTATCATTGTAACATCTATAATTCCATAAGTTGAATACCTCTAGAGATTATTGTGAGGAATTGGCTAGAGGCCAATACGAAACAAATATAATATTAATGAATAGGCGATTTATCTCTCGTATACTGTTACCCATATTAGAAGGTACTAAGAGTTATACTCGATTGGTTTCCTTCTAGTTTCTTGTAGCCATAGAAATAAATTCTTAATGCATTGCAATAAAAACGCCATTAACTTGACGATTTATTCAAGGGATTTCATACACTGCATCGTCATCGGTGATGAAGGGATGATTTTATTTGTTTTTAACAGGTCAGATGTTGACTGTGATCTAATATAGTCTTCTATACTACTAAAATTTTGGCGTGCCATAATTTTTCTACTCTCGTAAACGATTTTAAGTATGTGTGAATTAAAGCTAGGACTTTATGATATGGATCTTCGAGTTCTAACGTTAAGTAAATTCTTAAAGGATTTGGCATTGAAACTTGGAAGTTTACAAATTATTTAATGATTTTATCATTCAATATTGTTTTCGATTCTGTAAATAGGAAAATAAAGTTAATGCTATAGTTAGAGAATATGTGTGGATTGAAATTGGGTGACAAGGTAAGTAATGCGTTTGATAAAAGAACGTTGTGGTATAAAAGAAGATGTAGTGACTAAAATTGAGAATGGTATGATTAGTTTTTGAATAATGGTTTGGGCACGTAGAGAGAATGAATAAAAGGAGACTGACAAAACGGATGTGTAAGTCAAGAGTGAATGGGAAAATTGGAAGGGGAAGACCAATACGAATATTCCTGGACCAAATGCAGCACATTTTAAATAACGGCCAGGTCAAGTGTACTCAAAACCAACGAACATGTATGCAAGGTTTAATGAGAATAAACGAAGCGAAAGATATATGCAAGGATCGTGGCAAGTGGAAAGACTTATTCCCTGCCTATCCCTACAGGAAAGAAGCGTGATGCTGCGTATGTATGTAGAAAAATAATTTAAAATATTTAACACTTGGAATCAATTCGATTGAAAGGCACAATTTATTACTTAGAACAACTTTCATACATAAATAGCATAGCTTTTATAAATCATATTACATAGGATTGGTGATCATCAAAGTTTTAAGAAATGTATGTGTGTGCGTTTATGTCTAAATATTGTACCGAAACACTTAATATCAAAATTAGCAAACTTAACAACGATAAAATTGGAGTGCATTTGGAATATTCAAACATTATTTAAAATAGTAACAAAGCTGCGTTGAAGAATGTAAGATAACAATAGTTTACTTACGGGTATAAAAAGTTAATTTCGCGTAATAGGGGGAAAGAACGCATCGGAGTAATGAATGGAAGCAGACACGTATAATGACGCTGCTGCCTGTCCACTGGCCCAGAGCCAAACCCCCTCAGACGATATTGTTATCACTGTGGATATTGTTAAGATATACAATATATAAACATTAATGAAGATTCATTCTCATTTACTAATGATTAAAAATTGTTACGCAGCTTATTCAAATAGCTTTTGCTCCGTGTCCCAATATTAATTTAGTAACGAATGAAACTATGAAAAATTCCAAAGGTCTCTTCGCTTCATTTAGTAAAACTTTCTTTTACTAAATCTTATATTCTTGCCTATATTGATTTCTTCCAAAACGTTCATATTATTAAAACAACTTTAATTAATAATATCAAAGAAACAAATAAAACAAAATTGGTCCTAAAATATATAGCCTTAATTTATAGTGAAATAAAGAAAACATATAGACAAGAGTACTAGGCAATAAAAACACTAAGCCAAAATGAAAAATAATTCCATTTTAAAGTTATATAACAATTATAATGCTCAATAATGGAATTCAAATAATCACAGAAATCGCGAAATACGGCATCCGCGAGCAATAGCTAACTCCATGCACGAAATGCCAAGGTCAAATCTTAAATGGCTTTCAAAAACAACCTACAAAACAACGCTCATAAACATTAACCGCAAATTTTCAAACTTTATACTGCATATGCCATTTGCAACAGTATAAAGCTTAAGCATTTTTTAAAGACTAATTTCTCCTCGGAAAAAATTAAATAACCCTCAGGGAGGCGGATATAAACCAAATCATTAATTGATTATCTAAATATATTTTTTAGCTGAGGTCTTCGTCTTACCCGCCATGTTATAGCTTCATGAATACGATTTTTCTAGATTATCTTTACGAACGCATTTCAACTCCTTTCAAGACTATCTAATATATAAAATTCTCGTGATCCAATGTTCGTTCCCTTACTTCTCCGAAACGGGTTCACCTATTCTTACGAATTTTTTTATGCATATTCAGTAAGTCTGAGAATCGGCTACTATTTATTTTTCAAACCTCTAAATGTAAGTTTTATTATTATTTTTACTAAATTTTTTTATATTTAGTGATATAGCATACAAAAATACACACAACCCTAAATTTTCACCTTTCTATCACCAACCCCTATTTTTTAATAGCGATAATAGTAATTATATGGCAAAACAACGTATGCCGGGTCAGCTAGCTTAATATAAAAGAAGAAGAAATAACTATCTGGAGGGATCCATCCATTTATCAAAATAATTTAAATGGGTAATCGTAAAAGCGTAACAAAAAGACAAACTCACTTTCTTATAGATATTTTGGATTACTTGCTAAGAAAAGAAGACTTGTATAACCTTAATAGTTTTCCAAAGTCAACGGAAACAGAAAGAATACCGACAATAATCGATTACTACACCATTCCAAAGCATCAACGCACCAGTAGCTCACAAGAGAACGCCCTGCGACATATAATCGGACGTGCGGTTCAATTCTGTTAACGCTCTGGTTAGCAACTGTGTCATTTAGCAAAGGCAGATAGATGGATGGGCTTTAGGATTCAACCGCGCCCAATGTAACGTTCATCTTTGGCATGTTTTAAATGTTGCCTTTTTACTTCAATATTCCCGTAACTGACAATATCTTTGGTTCAATGTTTATTCATTTTTAAGGGAAACGAACAATTATATTTACTTCTAATATCTAACCTAATACAACAAGTCTAAATTCTTAGGTCAAATTTTGTAAATTGCTTATTGTAATTTGTTTAGGTTTAAAGGAGGCTTCGCAACTAATTATCACCTTAACAGCAAATGCTGTGTTGAAACTATAAGAGGTATATTATCTCTTATCATGTTAGCGAGGTTCCATCTTAGACAGTATCATCACTCACTATCAGATGAGAATGAAGCGATAACCTGTCGACAGTAAAAGAAAATATCAAAACTTTCTTATAATTATTCCAATAACATCGCACAAGTTTTCGTGATCAATGAATTCTTTTTATCGTATTATTCCGTTTTCTACGAATACCGCCGGTATATTAAAATGAAAACGTTTATAATTTCAAAGAATTACAATTTTGCTAAAGATGTTGGAGAAACAAACAGAAAAAATATTATTTCTTTTGGATTAGAATTTTCTCCAATATCAGTGATTCTTAGTAAAGCCAGAGATTGTAAATATTTACCTATAAGAGTTATCAGTGCACAACAAAATATCAAATGTAGGACGAAACATAAAATACGCATTCATTTTTAACTAAAACGTGTCGGTAATTAAACACCACTTATTTTGAAAATGTTTTTTATCATTACCGGAGTGATTTTAAAGTACATAATTAAGCATCTTATCTCGGAAGCTTCTCAGGAATTTCTCGGCGTTTGCACAACTTGAGTCGGAATTTGGAGCATCCATGTACTTTAGTGTGATCTAGGGAGTCTACGACAAATTAATCCCATCTGGATAAGACATCCGGAAAGCTCTTAAAACCGAACACACTCTTGGCACGAATTACGGAACAACAATGAAAATTAAAATTGGACCGCAGAGACTTGGTACAAGAAACGATAATATATACCTCATACCGTACAAAATAAACACATATTCGTTTTGTGCAACAGTAAAGGTTTATTTGATTTAAAAATTTAGTGCTAACTAAAAAATATTACACTTGAAACGAGAAAATCATTAAAAGTGTTAAAATAATATGAACCGAGAGTAGATATGGGATAAAAGAATACTCAAAAACTACGATTCGAAGGGGAAATATATTTATTTAGACCGATAGGCGATTTAGCAATCTATTGTATATAAATGTAAGCTGAACCCCGCAACTTAGTATTGCTGGATGGTAGAAGACTTTAACGACCTATTCTTACGCCCGCCAAATATACACTAAAAATTTCATAAAAATCGGTCAAGCCATTTCGGAGGAATTTGCTAACAATCAATTTGGCACGAGCTATATTGTATTAGATAAAATACCATTTGCATATAGATAGATAATAAGCTTTATTGCACACCACGCTAAAAATAGATGTACGCGATCTCTTTCCTGATAATCCTGACGTTAGGAAAACTGTCAAACAAAGGAGAGAGAGAAGTTAAGTGGTGTGTACAAATTAATAAGCATACAATTACTAAACATAATATGTACAGAATATTGTAAATACTCGTACATACAAATAAATATATACATAATCTGTAATTCCATTTATTCTTCTCAATGTTAATCTAATATGGTATTATTACTTCGGTAGTGACAAATAATATTCCACTACACACTTCTTAAAATTGGAGTTACTCTGGCACTAACGATTTTCACTGTTAATTTGATTGCACTAATCTTGAATAATTTGTAAAAAACAAATCTTATAATAACATCTACGGATATCGTTAAAATAACATTTATTAATAATAAAACAACACGACTACGAAAGAAAAAATAAAGGAGAACCTATTATAAATAAAGAACTGGTGAAAATGTTATGGCATTGCTAAGATTCGAGATTTATAATACGTGTAAGTATTGAAAAGCAAAATTTCGTAAAACAGTTCAAAGGAGAACAGATAAATAGTACACTACAGTCCGACATTTTAAAATTTATTTACTCAACCCGTCTTTTAATCGTTAATTTACCATAACAAGTAACTTATCTGGTCGTCAGCCGAGACAGCTTGCAATCGAGTTTCGAATGTCGTAACCAACAAATATTTTCCTCAATGCAGGTGCGAAAGGCTTGACTTGCTTTGATGCAGTCAGTAAAACACATACGACGTAATAGTCCGCTCCTAAAATATTGACTTCCTTATTGGAAATATCACGCAAATCAGTTTTTCGTATAAAAAATCTTCAAAATTGTGACTCCATGTCACACGATTAGTGAGCTAAGAGACTCAATAACGTCATGAGGATTGTTACCCAAAGAAAGCCTTATCTGAAGCCTCATCATGGATTAGTTATAGTGAATTTAGTTGAGAGAAGAGAGAGACTTTCGTTTAGAAATAATATGGTGTCTGTGTGACCATGGAGGAAGTTTATGTCCGAGTTGATTCAGAAAATAGGAATCTCGTCGTAAACAACAGATACTGAAAGTTGCGATATTACAGATAGAAAATTAATATATAAGACATTTCTATTAAGACACAACATTCAAGATTAAGTCAATTTTACATAGGTTCACTCAAAAGTGGTCTTGATCAAAATGATTAACCAAATAATAAATTTATATGTTTCATTACAAGTTCGTCTTTTATATTGATAACTCTCGTTTTATTATAGCACAACATTTCAAATCATCAACAGTAGATTTCTTTCGATTTACCGAAAATGGCATCTCAAACTACTTTGTTCTTAAATTATGTGGCCGTTACGCCGTAATGTCTTAAGTCTTTTGTGTAAAGGTAGTTTAATCGTCACGGTCCATTTGTGTCCCTCTTTTGGTCATCATCCGAGGGTCGACTTCCATTTTTTATTTATATTCAAATATATATTGTTACTGCCTCATTGGTCTAGTGGTTAGCATGTTCGACCACAGACATGAGGTCCTGGGTTCGAGTCCCGGGTCGGTCCAATTAATAAATCAATATTGAGTTTTCTATTAAGATTTTCTCAATATTTGTCCGAAGTTGGGAAGTTGGCGGTGTGATCCACCCCCGTGCCTCGAAGAGCACGTTAAGCCGTCGGTCCTGCGCCTGATCTCTCTCCGTCGTGTCGGATTCCCGTCACATCGGACTATGAGAGTGAAGGAATAGAGAGTGCACTTGTGTACTATGCCTGCCAATCCGCACTGGAGCAGCGTGGTGGGTCTATGCTCTAAAAACCCTCGCTCTTTGGAGTGAGGAGGCCTGTGCCCAGTAGTGGGACGTTAATGGGCTGCTACTTACTTTACTTTTATATATTGTTATACTTCTTGGTTATTAACGCGTCAATTTATAGATAACGGCATCAAAATACATTTAAGTTAAAAGTTTAGTCCGATAGCTTATTCTACGACCCAAAACCAAAACTGGGCTCCATTATTATAAGTAATACTATAAAAAGATATGGTAACTTATTTGAATTTAATCAATTTTTTCCAACTGTCACTGCATTGAAAGTAATTATGTTTTATATCATGACTTTTTTAACATTATGTAATACGTTTACGGAGTAAACCTTGTTAATTTGACGCAACGTACAACGGTTCAACCATCACGATTTACATTAACCGTGCCCTTATCATAAATTTGTCAATTTAGGTCCACTTCTTAAGTCGCAATTTCCGCTACCACTGTCGAGTTAATTTTAAAGCACTTAAACTTTATATAATAACGGCGTCCATGGCATCACGATACACTGGACCTTCATCACGAAGTCCTTTTAAAAAAGCAAGTACTCTAATTCACGCTCGATTTGAGTCTATCTCCTTGGCCACGAGTCACAGACTTTTAAGCACGTAATTCTGCTATAGATATTGTCTATATGTAATAGATATTTTTAGCTACCTATTACATTAACGGTAAACACTGTATTACTCATAGCACCGAAATAACTATATTTTGCCAGTCAGTTGTTAACAAAAACAAAAAATAATTGCATATAATATAATCACGGCGTCTCGTTCAATTACATAAGAAACTCATTTATAGTAAGAACAAGTCAATTTGCATAATATTTTAGTCGCACAAAGGCTTATGTAAGGCATGATTAGAAACGATTGTGTCAACAATTCGTTTTTTCATCTACTTCTTTGTGTCACTTGTGGCTTTTTTTAATTACGTCATTATATAGATAACGTCATGATCGACTAATAATTGAAGATATTGAGAATATAATACGAAGTAATCAGAAATCGAAGTAATAACAGCTAGCAAAAAAGAGTAAACTAAACTGGTCCGTCATGACAAGCAGTCAAATGTTAGCGTTTAACTGTTACCTCAACAGTAAGCAATAAACTCTAAGATGTTAAGGTCCTAATCAGGAAAAAGGTGATTTACTACAACAACTAAATGGTTTCAATGCCGCGTCCTACGGGAATGTGAATATTGCACTCAAGCAAGATGATAATTAGCTAGGATAATAGGAAGCCTTCAAACCAGACCGAACCGTGAAACAAATTCTCAATGGAAAACATACACACATATATAACATGGTTGCTCATTGCCTGCATCTTTGGTCTAGTGGTTAGCATGTTTGACCACAGACATGATGTCCTGTGTTCGAATCTCGGATCGGGCCAATTTGGAATCGATATTGAGTCTTCTATTACGATTTTCTCAATATTTCCCTGGGAAACATTTGATCTCTCGCTGGTCGTCTCGGTTTGCTTTCACGTTAGACTACGAGAGTGAAGGAATAAAAAGTACACTTGTGTACTATGCCTGCCAATCCGCAGTGGAGCAGCGTGGTGGATCTATGCTCTAAAAACCTCTCACATATAAGTGAAAAGGCCTGTGCCCAGCAGTGGAACGTTAATGGACTGCTACTTACCTTATACATAGCATCATTCCCATAGAGGTAAGCAGAGACTACGTCCTTCCCACTTGCCACGATCCTTGCACATCTCCTTCGCGTCTTTCATTCTCATTAAACCTTTTATACAAGCTCGTCGGTTTAGAGTACTCTTCACCTGGCCCTTGTTTAAAATCTCCTGGATTTGGTCCAGCAACGTTCACTTTGGTCTTTCCCTTCCAATTTTCGCATTCACTCTTGACTTATAAATCCTTTTTGTCAGTCTCCTTTTATTCATTCTCTCTAGGTGCCCAAACCACCTAAGCATACCTTTCTCCACTTTAGTCACTACATCTTCTTTTATAGTACAACGTTCTCGTACACACTATTTCTTACTTTGTCAGATTCAATCCAGTTATTTTACTTTTAGGCTTCTTCTGCCATACCAAACTTTCACTATCATACATAAATGTTGGCACCAACACTCCCCCATGTACAACCAGTCTGGCCCTTTGTGACACCATCTGACTATTCATAAATAAATGGAAAACAGAAATATATAATAATCATCACAATATTGAGCATGTTTTGCAACAAATGAATTATTGCAGACATACACTCCTCAGAGGTCTATTGTTAGGTAGTGGGTGTTACATAAGTCTCAAGAGAGTCAATATTCTAGAATTCTAGGCATCTGTGCTAAGGACAACTGAGGCAGTTAGCGTGAAGTTTGTGCAGCGTTATTTGGATGATGTTAGTTGGTGATTCAACTTGTATGCAATACAATGCATCTTTAGTGCTTTATCTTTACATAAAATTCGATTGGCTATTTATACTAAATCCAATAAAACTTACAAAGCGGTCTATTCTTTTCTGTCTTAGTAACTGTAGCAGCTAATATATAAGAGAGATATATAAATTTTGAAGATTTTTTTATTAATAGAGACGCTTTATGTTATAAAGAATAGTAAAGTAAAATCCATATGATATCGATATAACTAATTTTGTCAAACCTTAAGACTATCTCAAATATCTAAAAATGTTTTTATTTTTATATATTACTAAAGTATAATAATTTCCGAAAGTACTAACCTTCTAAATACATCAAAAAGTCTAACATTGAAGCAACGTATGTAATGATCACGGTTTTTGGATAATCGTATATCGTGCCAAATTCAATATCAAACCGAACCATCAAATTTTACATCCATTTCGAGGGTATTTATTTTATATGCGCGATGCTCGTGTATCAATTTCATCTTGCATAGCTTAAAAGCGATTTCTATTCATGAGTTCACTTGCACAGTCGACTTACCTCACGATATCATTTATATCCTTCTATTAAAAATATTCCTGGTGTCTTTACCTTCAATTAATCTTGAGCTAAATTTTCATGTAGCTTAAAAAAGTTGGTTCCTAGAAGTTAACTATTCACAACGACTTAAAGGCACCCGTGAGATAAAAGACCGGGTCACGAAGAAAGTTCTATCCCTCACAATTAATTTTGAAGGTACTAGTGGAAAAAGAAGTTATAAACATTGGCGGAGGTGACTAAAATTTTGAATATGAAAAGACGAAAGACGAGTTATTATATTGTTAAGTATATAACTACGAACTGTGTGAGTGTCACTTTCAAGATAAACTGTAATTTTTTTACATCTCGTATGTGGACTGTATTTACGAATCTAAAACTTTGTTACAAATAGAACATTTCTTCTAACCTGTACAAATACAAATAAGATTATCTTTTTATTGCTTACTTGAAAACCTATCATTTTATAAGATCCGAGTGAGCTTTATTTATTTATTTATAATATTTATTTCACAAAGTGTAATAGGCGAGCTTAAAGCTAAAGAGCTTTGTCTACCAGCCAAATTATCGGTTATATTTTTGTATTTTTGTTGATATAAAAGGTAACGTAAGCAGTCTATTGACATACCACTGCCTACATACAGGCCTCCTCACTCATAAGAGAAATTTACAGAATGATAATTTGATATCAACAATCTTCAAATGGAATTAAAGCAAATTTAAAATTTAAGAAAACAAAAATTACAACAACCTATGTGTGGTACGTGATATCAGAGGAAAAATACTTGACTTATAGGCTTAAATTATTATTATATAATTATTAAGGACTATAAAAACATTAAGACTAAATTTTTCTAACAAGAGAGAAGAAACAACATACGGATGAAGACGCAGGCTTATTTTTCTCGTTTATTAGGACGTAATTGCGGTCACGAGATGAGAAAAGAACAATTTCGGCGACGTTCAACGTGAAAAATGGTCAGTCAGGGGACCTTAAGAGCGGATGCGTTGGTCAAGTTGCTAAATTTGTATTTATGCGTCCGGTTCACGTTACGTGACTCCATGAATAGTCTACCGGGATCTCTGGTGTTTTATACATTATATAAATATTTGAACACTCGATAAAGTAGCTGTCACACTCAATTTGTCACTTAATTGAATTGGGAACTAGATGAGAATACATATAACTTAAGTGCGTCTACATAAAAAACTTAGCTACTTTAAATAAAGATGTCCTTTGTTTTGTATCACATCATACTAAAATTTTACAACTGTTGTAAGGTTTATTACCCAAGATAAAGCTTAACTGTGAATAAAGATAATTTTGACGGAGTGACTTGTACGAAAGCTCGCTTTGCTAGTTGATGTCCTGGATTAAATTCCCGACAGAGCAAATGTTAAAGTGCATTTGCTAATTTGCACTGATGGGGCTTTTGGCCGTGGCTACAGAATTTGCACTCCAGTACAGACACCAAAAGAGGTAATTTACCTCTTAACAGATTATCGTGCTTGTATTTTAGACTGTAACAACACTTGCCATATAATAAAATAAATAAAAAGCCTTTTTATTTCTTGCAAAATATATAAGAGGAATCTAAAAAAGTGGTTTAGAAAACTTAAAACTAATTGTTTTTTCTTATTTGGCAAGAACCCCATTATGGGTGAAGGCCTCCTACAAAGACACCCACTGATCTCTATCTTGTGCAATTTCTATCCATCCCTCGCCAGCTGTTTTTACTATGTCATCAGCCCATCTCGTAGACGGTCTTCCTCTGTTTCGTTTTCCAATTGGGCCTTTTCACTGTGTCACCCGCTTAGTCCATCGCTCATCTTTCAATCTTGCCATATGGCCTGCGTATTTTCATTTTAGTTTCCGGGCATGATTTAACCATATACCAGAAACAAAAAAAAATGTCCAATATTATAACACCTTTTTTTCAATTATTAACAACTACAATTAATACGTGAGTATTAACCCATGTAGCGTAATAACCTGTTCACCTACTAAACGATAATATTAATATTTGCATAAGAGAAAATAAGACTTTTTAATGAAATACTAAATAACTTTCAATTCATTGCCTTCCAAAAGATCGTTTAATATATCATTCCCTTAATTAACGTTTTAAATATTGTTACTATATACCTATTTTGCATACAATAGACTTAACATTTTATGATTCAAATCGTTATCTACATACGAGTAAGTACAGTATTACGTACATAATACAGAAAATTCAATTTGTGTTAACGACACTGTAGCTCTTTACGAGTTTTAGCCACAAAGTAAGGCCCTTTAGACAAGATAATATATTTATTTTAATATACAACGTTTTAGGAGACCTTTAATGATGGGACGGAATGAAATCGCTTCTGATTTAAAAAATCATATCTTTACACGTTTAATTAGCATTACTTACGCTTCATCGTGTTAGTATATCTAAATAAAATGATAGTTTTATAAAAAACCATTATATTTAGCTACAATAACACGATGGGGCGTGTACAATGCTAACGTTTTGAAATATGATTTTTTTAACCAGGATCGATTTTTTCCCTCCAATCATCAATATTATCGCCTGTCTTCGTTTTCGTGAGTGTTCTCCTAAAACGTTGTATATTAAAATAAATATAATGTCTTGTTTTTTTCGCTGGGAAATGCTTTTACGCACCCCGACTTGGGAAAAGTCGGGAGTGTGGGTCTCACTGATGAGACAGTATACCCACTAAAATCCAGCGGTCCCACATCATCCTAAAGTGGGACACCAGCGGCTCGCTTGCGCAATCCAATATGGTGTACCGGATGAAGCCGAATCAAGACTCAGATTCAAGGCTGTGGGACGAGGCGTGCAAATCCACGCCTTCTACCGCCCAATCTTCGGCGACGTATAGTAGGGGCATCAGGAGTAACCTCCCGCTCCCTCTCATGTGCCTCCTTTAGTACGACCGGCTTTTTTTTTTTTTTTTCGATGTGTGTAGTTGCTGTTAGCCCTACTGGCTTTTACAGCGTAACCGAGAGGGGTGGCGAGCGCAGAAACTCTGCCGAGGGGTGGGCCCGTAGAAGGGCCCTGCTGCGTCGGGGGAAAACGTTGCTTTAAGGGCGCCTCCTGCGAGGCTCGGACCTAGGCTTAGAGCAACGTTTGCTGCTGCTGAAAAGGACAATCGGACAGGTGCTTTATCTTGACGCCCATGGGTCCGCGACAGGGAGCCGCGGCCGGGGTGCGTCAGGTAGCGGGGACCTCGTCTTCGCCGGCGAAGACGCTGTGTGTGTGTGTTTGTGTACGGGGCATTGTCAATAGTAATCTGGTCGTCTGGGTCGTCAAGGACGTGTTTGGGCCGCCTCTTCCTAGGCGGGATGTTTAGCCTAATCCCATAAGAGGCGGGGTACGACCGGCTACCGGCGATCCTCCTTTTATCGTCGGTCCACCTTGTGGGGGGGCCTTTCTACTACACTGCGTCGTCCGGTGCGGGGTCGCCATTCCTGCACCTTCCGGCCCCAACGTCCATCGGTTCGTCGGACTACGTGCCCTGCCCATTGCCACTTCAGGTTCGCGATTGGTAGGGCTATGTCGGTGACTTTGGTTCTGCTACGGATCTCTTCCTTTATGATTCGATCGCGTAGGGAAACTCCGAGCATAGCCCTCGCCATCGCGCGCTGAGTGACTCTGAGCTTTCGAGTAAGGCCCATAGTCAGCGACCGAGTTTCCGATCCGTAAGTAAGCACCGGCAACACGCACTGATTCTTACAAATATGCAATTGAATTGGCAGACGACTTAAGTGTCTCATCGGCGATCGTTAAGAGATTTACCTCCTATATATCCTATATTGGAATCCTATATCCTATCCTATATTGGAATGATGATGACATAAAAAAAACGTACACCCGCCTTGAGTTTGTTGTGGGCTCTTTTCAGATCAGCGTGCGCCGGAACCCTTGTAACTTTAGATTGTAAGTCGTTCTTTAATGGTATCATCAGTCGTACATTTAAATAATATATGGAAAAAACATATTTGACGATTCAAGAGTGTTGTAAAGATTTTTTCGAATAAAGATATTTTGTGTTTTGACTATGATGTAATTTGTGGAAATTATTGCAACATCCACACAGTGAGTATAAACCGCCGCAAAGAAGTCGAGGATCTCATATTAAAATAGCAATATATTGTTAAGAGATTGTGCCCACTTAAAAGACTGAAGTTAATCTTGAATGGGAGGAAGTCATAGGTTTCATACATACATAGCATCACGCCTCAATCCCATAGAGGTAGGCAGAGACAACGTCCTTCCACTTGCCACAATCCTTGCATAACTCCTTCGCTTCTTTCATTCTTATTAAACTTTTCATACAAGTTCATCGGTTTAGAGTACTTTTGACCTGGCCCTTATTTAAAATATCCTGGATTTGGTCCGTGAACGTTCGCCTTGGTCTTCCCCTTCCGACTTTCGCTTTCACTCTTGACTCATAAATCCTTTTTGTCAGTCTCCTTTCATTCATTCTCTCTACATGCCCGAACCATCTAAGCATATTAAAATAGACAAAAAATTAAAGAAGACTGCACGTAGTTAAAATTACAAATTGTTAAAATGCTCCGGCTTTTCGATGCGTTGCCAGGGACATTTAACGCAAACGTAAGAAAAATAATTTAATTATGAATATAAATAACACAAAAAACGAGACATAGTTGCGATAAACAAAGGTAATTCCATTAAATAAGAAAGATGCAAAAAACCTGTTTGCAATGTTATTGGTGATAAGAGATCTATTTAAATATTTGTCCTAAATATATTTGAATTCAAAGGTTAGAAACTATGCTGACTGTACACTGGTTAAAGTTCCGAAGAAACAATTATAGACTAAACTGTAAATAAGGGTACTACACGGCCCTTGGGAGCGGCCCGCTTTACGATTTGGGCCTTCGTGGTTTATGATTGTAAGGAAATATCCAGCACTTCTACCCACCCTCGGTGCGAAATTATTACCCATAACCCTCGTAATGTGTCGACATAAAAAACTTTTACAGATTTTCTAATATAATAAGTACGGTAAAGAACATGACTTTTATAGTAAAAGTAAATTAATACACCTATTGATATTCTACACGTGGTACTACTAACTTAAAGTCAAAACTTTAATAGCGTAAAGAGAACTTCCATTTTTACTTCAGTGTGCCCATTATAATCTATAAGCTAGAATTTTTATAGTTTTTCATTGAAGAAGAGAAGATTTTTTGTATATCCCATAAAAACTCGTATAGCCTAAAACGTCGTTGTTAACATATTTTTCGCGTTTGCATTTATGCTCCATAATTTCTCCGTTGTAAACTCACTTCGTCAGCAATTTACATTTTTATGATGAATCCAAGTGGGCAGTAGACATTATCTTTTCTTAAAAGTAACGTTTTGAAAGCATATTTTAAGTGAAAATATATTAACGTTAACGACGAGCGGGAAATTTAATGTCTCAAATGAGAAATGAAAAAATTGAAAAAGGACGACATTCTTACTTAACGTCACAAATTTTAAGGCAACAAATTCGTTGAAGATTGTTTTGAAATATCGATAAAAACAAGATTCGGAAGTAATTAAAAGATATGAATAAATATATTATAGTACAAAAGTTTTATAATTTATATGCAATGTTTTAATATCAATTTTAAAAAAAATCTAAATGATATCCTCAAACCAAAGTTTGTACAATCGTTTAACGTCTAGTCGTAATATTCTACAATTTTAGGATTACAGATATCTTTCTCAGACTAACCGATGATTTAGGCAATTCCTATTTCTAAGAGTAGTCTTCTCTTTATACCCTTATTTCTCTCATCCTCTCTATACATAGCTATAACAGTGTCCTATTTTAAATGAAATGTGGCGTACTCAAGTTCTCTCTCGCTTACTCGAAAAATGAGAAACGCGACATGAAATATGAAGAAGTACACTATGAGAGCTACTTACTTTATGAGTGGTTGAGCCAGTCTTATATTTGGGACAAATGTACGACTGCTCGTGTGTCCAATGAACACGACGCAATTCTCCCTTGAGGGTAAAAGTTTAAAATTGTCGGTAATTTTGTTGGATTGGCCATGTTCTCTAGGTCCCATATAACTAAACACTTTCAAAACTAGGCAAAGCATAGCATACTATAGCATTAAACTGATGTTCGAAGGCCGCTTTGAATAGGAAGCGTTCTTCAAACGAAACGTACGTGCTATGGCATCATTTCAGTCTAAGAACGAATAAGCGAAACTTTATAGGGCACTCTGAAGCGTCCTTGTTCTGTTTTTTTGTAGTAGCGGAAGACCTTACAAAGAGCAGTTCCACTCCACTAGATACAATACTACCGTTTTGTCTTATAAACACTCTATTAATTTCCAACCAACACAACAAACGTATTTAAAATAATGTTATACTTTAACGGGAAATAGTTTGCCTCAAAGTGGTTAACCAGAACCACATTATAATCCGATTACTAAAGCGTTTCAATTTTGAAAAGGTCGAAAGCAGAACACATTTAAAACTTATCAAAGAACAATTCGATGAAGATAAACGTAATCCATGGTTAAGTAAAAATGGAACTATATACAGAAATTATCCAGATATTACAGAGTATAAATTTTATAAACGTAAATCGAGTCTCTATTTCCTTTTTCTTTCCTTAATCTGGTATAACAACAGAAAGCATCAAACATGGGGCCAATACCTTTACTGGAAAATTAGGAATTATAAAAATATGGACTTTTACAAGCCCTAATAAATGTCCAACTCTCTTGCTAAATATGTCTCTTAGCTAAATATATTGACCACAAAAATCGAGCTTTTCGACTTCAAAACTCTAATGAGTCAGCTGTCAATAGCCTATTAACATAATGGAATAATGTAAAATAGTCCTTATTCCCTCATATAGAAAAACTAAATTTATCAGACTATCATTGTTGAAATGTTACTTAAAGCGCGCATAAAGTGTACTAAACTTATGTGGTAATATCCATACGTTAGTTTTTGAAATGTAGAAAAATATACGATAATTATCAATAACAATAAATTGTATCTTTCTACGAAAATAAAATATGCAATTTATCAAACGTCTGTACTACACATTTATTCAAAAATGTGACTAGTTAGACGATGTATGATAAAAAAAGAAAAACATCCAATTTACTTGAAAGTTGCCTCAAATGTTACTATCATACTGTGAGAGCTTATACGACATAACAGCTACATAAAATAAAATGAATAAATAATAGATGCGTATAACTGTACTGCCCTATTGGTCTAGCATGTTCGACTACAGACATGAGGTCCTGGGTTCGAGTCCTGGGTCGGGCCAATTCAAAAATCAATATTGAGTTTTCTATTTAAGATTTTCTCAATATTTGCCCGAAGTTGGGAAGTTGGCGATGTGATCCACCCCAGTGTCTCGGAGAGCACCTGATCGATCCATCTCTCTCAGGTCGTGTCGGATTCCGGTCACATCAGACTATGAGAGTGAAGGAATAGAGAGTGCATTTGTGTACTATGCCTGTTAATCCGAAGTGCAGCGTGGTGGGTCTATGCTCTAAAAACCCTAGCTCCTCGGAGTGAGGAGGCCTGTGCCCAGTAGTGGGATGTTAATAGGCTGCTACTTACTTACTTACTTTTTACTATATAACTGTACAGTCTATTTAAAGTAAAACTTTCAGTACATTGAAAAGTTTATTTGCAACAAAGCAACCGAGTTTCTGGCGGAACTCTTCTGGTGAAATCAGCCCACTAAATCGTTAGTAGTATTTAGTAGATTCGTGAATCGATATCACGGATAAAAAGAACCTTTAATTTATAATTAACTAACTGAACCCGCGACTTCTTTTGCGTGGAATGTTTTTTGGATTTGGCGGTTGCCATTTTCATTAATTTAGGCAAATTATTTTACAAATAAGATAATAGAATTCTCGGCATAAGGAATATTGCTTCCAAATTTCAAGTCTCTACGCCTTATGGTCTAGTGGTTAGCATGTTCGACTATAGCCATGAGGTCCTGGGTTCGAGTTCCGAGTCGGGCCAATTCGAAATAGTTATTGAGTTTTCTATTAAGATTTTCTCAATATTTGCCCGAAGTTGGAAAGTCGGCGGTGTGATCTACCCCCGTGCCTCGGAGAGCACGTTAAGCCGTCGGTCCTGCGCCTGATCTCTCTCCGGTCTTGTCGGAATGCCGTCACGTCGGACTATATGAGAGTGAAGGAATAGAGAGTACACTTGTGCACTATGCCTTCCAATCCGCAGTGGAGCAGCGTGGTGGGTCTATGCTCTAAAACCCTCTCTCGTATGAGTGAGGAGGCCTGTGCCCAGCAGTGGGACGTTAGTGGGCTGCTACTTACTTAATTTTTTACGCCTTGTGGTTCCAGAGATATCGGGGTGAATCAATAGATACCTGGATATCTCTTATATAAATATAAATCTAAGAATAATGTTCAGTGATGGCTTTTGAATGTGCATACTGACAAACGCGTTGCAGGCGTCCTTGGTCCATATAGAACTATGTGAGGACGGCATTCGTGACTGCCACTGCATAATGATGACTTGAGCAATTACAATTCCATTTTCGATGGTTTTTTTAACGTTTTACTGTATTAAATATTTTTCCGATGACGTAGCTCAGCTAGTCTATCTTCAGCTTTTTTATATTTACAATTTTAAAATAATTTACAACAATTTTGCTGTCCTTTTACAAATTAACAGTCATTTTTAAAATTCCATAAGTTCACCCTGTTTTCAATAAAATATATTTTTAAAATACTGGCTGATTGCCGCGACTTTGTCGACTTATTAATTGATAGAGTATATTATGATACATTAATTATTACATTACAAAACTATTATACATACATAGCATCACGCCTCATTCCTACAGAAGTGGGCAAAAATCACGTCCTTCCACTTGCCTCGATCTTTGCATATCTCCTTCGCTTCTATAATTCTCATTAAACCTTTTATATAAGTTCGTCGGTTTAGAATACTCTTGACCTGGCCCTTATTTTTAATTTGCTGAATTTGCTCCGAGAACGTTCCCCTTCCAACCGTCCCATTCACTCTTAACTCATAAATCCTTTTTATCAATCTCCTTTCATTCATTCTCTCTACGTGTCCAAACCATCTAAGCACACTTTTCTCAATTTTAGTCACTACATCTTCTTTTATTAATGTGAATAATTATTTATATATAACCTTAGAGTATGAGAGATAACATGACCAAGCCATTATTATAGAACAATGGTCAATCTCTCAAAATAGTTATAGCATTGCTTTAAAGAGTAATGAGCATAAATTATTTGACGTGGAAACCTCACAAGGTTAATAATCACGCTAAATAACTGTCATTGTAAAGCTAAGGACATAGTGAACAGGTTAATTAAAGTGACATATATTTTAAACAACTATGCATATATTTATATATATATATTACAAGTTTAATGGCATTGCAGTCGTTGTTGCAGCGAATTTATATTTGTGGATTTGGAGCTTAAATCTTGTGGGCAATTTAGGTTTTATTAGTATTAATATTAAATTTCACCCCTCCCTCTACGACTTAAAAAGTATTTTAATATGTTACTGCTCTCAACCTTTCTTAAAAATATTGTTTAATCGAATGAAACACTCGAATTCGAAAGAAGCACAAAACGTTAAGAGTATTCTTAAATATTATATATAATTAAGGTAATATTTTATAGCAACAGTTCGAAACATTTCGTAAGCCATTTAAAATATAGTTTAGTTACCTGAAATAACAACACCTGAAGTAAATATTCGATTCATAAAGATTTGATCCATTCGAAAATCTAAACAATTTTATCTATCTACAGCAACCGTCAGGAATGATACATTCTGTTTCCCGTGATAATTACATTTGTAGGCTACAATTACAGCCAAGCAAACTATTTGGAATTACGAGCATCCAACTCATTGGTCTGAGTTTGAATATTTAAACTATTGCCCAGCTGATTGCGTTAACTCGCAATTAGTGTTACGAAGGGTAAGCAAAAAAGATGTCAAGAAATACCCGTCTCTTGGCTAATGACGCCTTGGCAGCGGGTTTTTAAGTCCCTTTAAATATTTGAATAACGGCTTAATTTGACAGTTTTAGGGTGTCAGCGAACGCCTCGATGATCAAAGGTCCAATGGCATATATATAGACTAAGAGAAAGCGTATGATCCCAAATTAAAATACCATATACACGTCAAAAAAGATATGAGATCAATAAACTCTGACAATGTTTGAGTGATCAACATGCAGTTGACATATCACTTTTATAAAGAAGATCTTTATTAAAGTGATATTTCAAAGTTTCTTGATCGTCCTGACCGTTGTTAGCGATCATTATTAAATTATTTATGGATTACTATTAAATTACTATTTTTGTATATTATGCTGAGGTCTTTGTAATTATATCAAGGAAAATTTTACATTCACTACATCCGGTTTAACGCTATACCGGAAATTCTCAAATTTAAAACACTTCAGTTTAGTCGTCGTTTTCACGACGACTGTAGTGAGCGACTTTAAAACCGGTGAATAAAATTTAATTTTTCAAATGAAACTTCTTTGGGCGCATGAGGGTCAAATTAAGGGATGAAACTCGCGAGCGTCACAGCGTTTTTATGTTAACTCGTTTGAAGATTGGGTAGTTCTAATGTTTACAAATAACATTAGGCATTTTCAGTTTGCCACTCGCCAATTAAAAAATTAATATACTATTTTTCATAAAATATAATATTAAATATTTCATAAATTATCTTTTCTAAATTTTAATTTAAAAAAAATTTAAAATATTAATTTCAAATATTGACAAATAAAATTATTTGTATTATTTTCAACACTTTTACTATTTTTTTGACCATGACATTCCTAAGATATCTTCCTTTTTCCCTTTCCCCTAAGTTTCGGAAAAGGTTCACTTCTAATATGTGTACTTTTGTACGCACACACTTTTGTAAAAGCCTAAACATTTTTACTAATAAAAAATAACCTGTGAATGAAAATAGTCTAAAATATTTCGTAATTCAAAGACAACATAAACTTGGCGTTCAAATTTCACCGACTTCGCAATACAAAATTACCTATGTACTGGAAACCCTTGTCCTGATGTGAGACAGGTTGACAAACTAAAGGACGGGCTTGTGGTTTGCTAGCACCACATAAGTAACTAAGGTTTTGAAAGTGATCCGGAAACTTCTTTATGTACTTTAAGTCCTTTATTTGGCATAAAAACATATGAAATATTTTATATTAGTGATTCAATTTGAAGATACATACATACAGCATCACGCCTCATTCCCATAAGGGTAGGCAGTGCCCATGTCCTTCCACTTGCCACGATCATTGCATAACTCCTTCGCTTCTTTTATTCTCATTAAACCTTTCATACAAGCCCGTCGGTTTAGAGTGCTCTTGACCTGGCCCTTATTTAAAATGTCCTGGATTTGGTCCAGGAACGTTCGCCTTGCTCTTTCCTTCCCAACTTTCCCATTCACTTTTGACTCATAAATCATTTTTGTCACTCTCCTTCACTTCATTCTCTTTACATGCCCAAACGATCTAAAAATACTATTCTCAATTTTAGTTACTACGTCTTCTTATACGACATATATATTCGAGTTTGAATATATACGGCAAGATAGATGTTTTTTAGTGATACTAGCAAAAAAAGAACACCACACCGAATCACCTTGACTACGATGTAGTCGAGATTATCTGTGACCCGTATAAGAATGGTCACAAAAAGCGCTAAAGGACGAAAACTGGTTTGGTTCGACCACGCGGCCGTTGTGATGACCTTGCGGGGTTTACACCTGATACACGAAATATTTTAAGTGAACGTAATGTTTTAACTAGTCGATATATGTAAATGAAATCTATAAATATGTCGACTTGTAGTGGCTGAGCTAATCTGTACTCAGTCACTGATAACAGCTTATAATTGAGTTGGGTAGACTGAGGAAGTTTTACCCTCTCAACCAACTTCGTAAAAAGTAACAGCGGATGCACTTTACTCTTGCAGATCTATTGTAAAGTAAATTATAATTAACCTATTGGAGATCGTTCAAAATTCTCTCGGAAAGATGTGATACTTCAAATGGAAGAATGCTTTAAACTTTCAGTTAAAACGCAGGCGTGTCAGTATTTGAATGCATTCGCTTTAACCGTGAGGGAAAATCTTTAAAAGAAATAATTTTTAACCATTATTGCCTTGTATCATTTAAGCTAAACTGATGACTTCATTTGGGTCACACCACACATCCATCATTACAGTTACGATAATTGAGCTAAATACGTCCAATATCCACGATGGCCTAATGAAGATTTAATATTTGTTAAGAGGTCATTGTTCCCAACCTTTTGAGTTCTTTTTAAACTTTATAAGGCTTAACATTTCCATAAACATGAGAAACGGGAGCTCTAAGTCCACATCTTAAACTTTCTGGCGATGTTAAAAGGCTATTACTTAACGAGCCACAAAAACATGCGAGACTACATAATGAATACTATCATGTAAGACATATAAATTATTCTATGACACGCAAACATGACCTTTTTAACTTCCAATAATACAATAGTTCGTACTCGATCCGAAAACGGGTCCGAGTATTAATACGAGTGACATTTAAATACAAGCATTCTGTACACGTGGGGCGGCCGCGTGATTAAATTTAAAAAGTTTAAAAATTTTGTCACGGTGAGAGTTGATACATGATGAACTCGTATTGACGTTATCGTAATACAGATAACTATAATGTTAACCCGTTTTATATTCACTGGTTAGCGTAACGCAAAAGTCTGCAATTAGATTAACGTAAATAGCCAATACCTACCACACTCTCATGTTAGATAATAATATATATATATATATTTAAGAGATGTCCAGGTATCTATTGACTTATCACGATATCTCTGGAACCATAATGCGTAGAGACTTGAAGTTTGGTAGGAATATTCCTTTTGCTGAGTAGAGGTTCAGCTAAGGGTATTGTTCTTATTTGTAAAACAATTTGCCTAAATTAATGAAAATGCTACCAAAAAACATTCCACGCACACGAAGTCGCGGGTTCAGCTAGTTAACTATAAATGACAGGCTATATTTCGTCGTAAAGTATTGACCGCTTTAGTTAAGACTAAATTCAAACCTATTCTAGGTACTGTCCTGAACTCTTTACTTATTAATTAGATCATTCGTATAGTCCGGCTCTTTCAAGATAAGGTACCAAGATTATTTTCTAGTCCGGGTCTTCTTTAGTTACCAAGTATTCGCATCCTACATAGAGACCAAAACTTGGAAACACCTGAATAATGTATTTACATTAAAAAAGCGCACCAAAGCCTTACAAAAGTATCGCAGCAAGCGAGTTTGATATATTTTATACATACACATCAAGAGTAGCGATTTTTCCAAAGATATATATTTGCCTGAGCCGTTTAATATTTCACAGCTAGCGAGTACTTTTGACACAGCAATCAGGACTTCTATAGTACTCGACGTAGGTCCATTCGGGTTGAGCCTGTAGCCCCGAGGGCTCGACAGCTCATCGTTTCTTCCAAGACACTGCAAACGACAAGCCTCGACACGAAAGCTGGGTGTTGAAAACAAAAGATAATGATCGCTATTCATCTTTAAACCAGCAGTCTTTAAGAGTTTAAACAAATAGTGGCATGAATTGTTTTTTATTAAGTTTCCCGAACCACCTTCTACCAGTCAGTCTTGCTAATAGTTTCGTAAATCTCACGACGAATCCGAAAGAGTAAATTTCTATAATTATTAATAAAAACCCTTGCAACCTAGAACGGTTGACTTACAAAAGGTAAACTTTAGTGATTAATCAACATATTTAAGAAATATTACATGAACCGTGTTCCCGATAATGTTGTTGCTAATTTATAATTGCTAACGTCGAGTAATCGTGTTCATATATCGACACATCATATAAACATATACATAATATACACACCGGCATATTTTTAGCCGAACGTAAAAAAAAGGTTTGATATCATTTATTTTTATTTTCATCGAATTGATCGATTTTCATATTTTACTTTAATTTACGAAGCTGTCTATATATTTCCATTTGTTTCACTCAAAAGTTTAAAACTAAAAAAACAAAAAGACTAAAGACCTCGCGTTAAAAATAAGCACGCAACGTTATTCCGAATACTTTTTTTTATAAAATTGATGAGAGGACCTTAAATATATTATTTCATCTGCGTCACCTATCCTAGAATAGTATATTTCCACAAACAAATTATTAGACTGACTATTGCGATGATTCATTGAAAAATGGTAGGAAAAACTATTAGTTTAATAAGAGGTAGGTTTAGGTCATTCGCGGATGTATGTAGTACATTAATATTATTCATTAACACCTGTTTATTAGCTATATATCAATTTTACCCGCGGCTTTATCATAGTTTGAGTAATGCACCATATCTTTAAAAAATAAATTAAATTAAAATAAAAACATTTATATAACCTTTGGTTAATAAAAAATCTGTTAGCATTTAATTTAAGTACGGTTGTACATCTATTTTAATTTTCAACTAAATTGTCTAAATCCCAATTTCTTTCCCTAATATTGGTTCAAACGATCAATTTTAAATTGGATTCCCCTTTTACAATAACTTCCGAGATTCCTCTGTTATAAAACACAGTATAACAGGAACTCCGCATATACATAATTACCTACGAAGCCTCAGTAAACGACAATACATTCAGTTGACGTTGAATTAAAATATTATACGAAGTGCAATTGTAAGCTAAATATTTTAAAATAGTATTGTATGTATTAGAGAAATAAATAACGCATCTTTACAAATATTAATTGAGGACCTTAGCTTAGTCACGAGTGATTTTGACACTTCAAAGTTCCCCCAATAATACTGTCAAACGGTAAACTAAATATATTAATAAATATCGCGTCTTAAGCTTATCTAAAACGATTGTCAGGAGGCAATCGATTAGCCAGAGATAAGTTCAATGAACGATACACGGTAATGTGCAAACATATTTCAGAAACCGGCGGCAATGGCGCTACATTTTCATGTAATGACCCATTCCACGGCGAATACGACAGGCTATTACCATGCGATTTAAGCCGCCGTAGTTGGATTGCAACTCATTTATTTATTTGGATTTTATATCGCACCTTCCTTCGTATCGTGAAAGAAGGTGCGATATAAAATCCTAAAAATACCGTTAATATAACATCGACGCTAGAAAGCATTAACGTAGCAACCAGCACCACTCAATCACCAAAAGAGAAGCAATTTATAACCATCGCCGTAAGTTTTATGATTTTACACACTATATTTTGTTGTTCAACCGATTGATTTTAGCAGCGAAATCTTAACGTTTTTTAAGACAATATTTAGCGGATTTCTGCGTTAAGGAAAGCGAATAAAAAATATTTATATATGTCGGAGTGCAATAGTCGGTGAAACGCTGGCGCCATATGTCTATCGGCGTGGGGCAGAGTCAATAGTGATAATCCAGCGCGCGTCTCCCCAGTTCTCAAGTGACGGTCCGCCAGAGCTGTCTACTATTGAAACTGTCGCATTCCTAGTAGGTGGCAGGAAGCAGGACATGGCTATAATGTCCTCGGCATTTCAGGTTCACGGCAGTGCTAGGGAGTAACACGCGTGCAAGTGACTCCAGAGACGCACCAACTGCAATCGCACCCCTGAACCTGGGTCCTGGATTCAGGCCAGTGACGCATTATTACCTACCACCAGTGCTAGGCGGCAACCAGATTTGAAGCCAATAAAAGATTCCCTTCAAAGAGTCTTTTATTGACCCACCCCGTCTGCCGCGTAAACAAAAGCTAGACCGCGACAATTATTAATCAGTTTGTGTAAATTGATATCGGGCACATTAATTGACTGAATATTATCATCTGAGTTAATTAATAGTGTTTGATTGCACCAACATTACGCATCAACGCCCACAGTATGGAAATTTAATTATAGACGCCATTAATGACGACGTCGGCGGAAAACCCTACGCCCCTAGGCTTTATGCTTTTTTCTCCTTCTCGCTTATTCTCCGACATATATAAGAAACTCAAAACAGTAGAACTGTGAGATAGTAATAACAATATAAAAGATTTTGTTACACACCAAAACAAGCCTGTTTAATCCGGTTATCACCAGATTGCATGGACTTTTTTAACTGGAACAAAAAACCCATATTCATCATAACCTTGAGTTCTGGTAAAACAGGCTTATAACATAAATATGTAGTATTGTTATTAGTCCTAAATTATTAATTTTATTTTCCCTAACAGTTACTATTTAAACTACATATATACATACATACATAGCATCACGCCTCATTCCCATAGGGGTAGGCAGAGACAACATCCTTCCACTTGCCACGATCCTTGCATATCTCCTTCGCTTCTTTCATTCTCATTAAACCTTTCATACAAGTTCGTCGGTTTAGAGTACTCTTGACCTGGCCGTTATTTAAAATGTCCTGGATTTGGTCCAGGAACGTTCGCCTTGGTCTTCCCCTTCCAACTTTCGCATTCACTCTTGACTCATAAATCCTTTTTGTCAGTCTCCTTTCATTCATTCTCTCTACATGCCCAATCCCTCTAAGCATACCTTTCTCAATTTTAGTCAATACGTCTTCTTTTATACCATAACGTTCTCTTATCACACTATTTCTTACTCTGTCACTCAATTTTAATCCCCTCATACCTCTCAACGCTCTCATCTCTACCGCATTTATTTTACTTTTGTAATTCTTCTGACTATTTAAACTTATTACTATAATATGGACAAGGTATAGAAAACCCACTGTTGTGTGCTAAAATTAAATATAATAAAAGCATAAAAGCTCGTGCTCGTCGAGTTTATTTTCTGTTTAGAATGGACGACAAGAAAGGTTTTTACTTATGCAAATGCAATAATATACTTTAGATTTATGCAATAAGTTAAATGATTATGTCAAATTGCGAAATTTTCTTGTGGGTGTAAATATTTAAGATATGTCATGGTCATATCACGTTGTGTAACTAATATCAATGAATGTTTTTAATAAGTTATATAAAGTATTTCAATGAAATTATTTATATTATAATATATAAAACCTTGAAATTTACAAAATGTCGGCATTTCTTCTTCTGAAGACTTTCTGGAGACTATTTTGTATCGATACAGCAAGTTAAACGCAATATTATTGATTTTGTAAAAACTTTACAAAAGTTATCAGCTTGTTTACCATAACCAAAATTTATCAAATAATCTCAAATATATTCATAATTTAAAAACAGACTGTGATCTACTAATAAATAAAGATTTACATGTCCATTTTACAATAATAACACAAAAGAGAAAGATTAACGAATTTAAAAGTTATGTTACTGTCAAAAGTCATGTCTATAATCAAAAGTACTGTATAAAAAATAGTGGTTTTTCATTGGAAATGCATATTGATTTAACTCGCGACGACAAGTCAAACAATTGATCCTTATTTAAAACCCAACCAAACTTAAGAATTTAAAACAATAGTAACTCTAAAACTACAACGATATATACAGCAACTAGATGGAAGTATTTCTTTGTGAACAAACGTTTCGTCTGATGGAACATGATTGTTATCCATGCGCCGTTCTCGAGTGCCATTTATCATCAGCAGTACGAGGCAAGTGTCCTTTTGTGCTAAAGTTGGAAGTGCATCGTTAGTATTACAGGACTAACGTTCAACTCTATTCCATTTTGTTGTTTTTAAAGTTGCAAATATTGTCCCACTGTTTCGAACAGTTTGTTTATCGTTCAGAAAAATAATACTGTCACTATATATTTTAGCTTATGTACTGATAAATTAAACTGATATATTCCATTTCATAATAAAATATTCTATTGAAATAATAATCCGGTCAATGTAGGTATCATTAGGTAATACTTTTGTCCAGCAGTGGGCATAAAGACCATCGGTTGTAAGGAAGCGAAGATTGAAATTTAACCTATATGCAAATTACATTAAATAACATTTCTTAATAAATGATTTTTCCCCACCATGATAAAACCATTAATTTATCCCTTTTATCGTTGTAAAAACATTTTGTAAGGTGTATTTATTAATGAAAAGTTGTAAATACCTTTTCGCTCTAACGCAACTAAAAGGATTCCCAAAGCTCTTTCAAAGGTTGTCATGCAATTTCAAACATCAACTTCCCGAAAGCCGACTTTAACATTTTAAGAACATTTGTGTCAAATTGAAAAGTTTGAGTTTCCAGACTCATTATTAACCATTAAAGTTAAGATGTCAAAGTGGAATGCATTTAAACGACGCTCAAAGCTCTCTAAACTTTAATGTGTCTACCGCTAGTAGTTCCAATGTTCCTCCCCAGGTGAATTACGGCAACGGATCCAGAAAATATATTGGTACACACAATGGACACATAGGGACACATGTGGGACTCGCCGGTAGTACCAGAATACCCACTATAACCCAGCGGAGCCCTTGTCATTCGAGAATGGAAGGACCAGAGGTTCGTTGTGGCATTCCACTCTGGCCCCTCCGAATGACGCCGGCTCAAAAGTGCACTACAGGAGGAGGAGTTGGATAAATCTCCGTCTCCTGTTTCCTATTCCCCTCCGTCTGGGGTACTGTGCTTCAGCTGCATTCACCCTCTCTTTGCCGTGCCTCCTTTAGCGAAATGGCAGTTTCGCAGAAGGTGGTAACAGAATTCCAGCCCCACTCGTTGAAAAGCATTGCACCTATTATACTTGTCAGCGAGAGGTCTGCACCGATCTGCGACGTCAGAAGATAACGCTGAGGTCCCTAAGCACGACATTCGGCCACCGTGTGGTGCGCTGTGTCCACAGGAGCACCACACTCGTGGCAGGTGACCGACGGCTCATAGCCAACGATTTGGTGCAGGTATTTTCCAATGCAGCCGTGACCGGTTAGCACCTGCACCAAACGGTAGGAAAGCACTCCTTGTCTTCTACCCAGTCATTGCTCCAAGTGAGGGCGGAGTGCCGCAATTATGGCCCCACCGGCTACTGGGGACCCGAGGTCCTGTTTCCATGCTTAGATCAGAGCTCTGTCGGCAATGATCTTGACCCTCGTCGGCATTAGTTATTTCCCCTCTGGCCCTCGCAGCTACTCTGCACTGGTAAGAAGCTGCGAGAACTTCCACTTTCAACTCCCAAGGGGGATCGCCCCCCAGCAGGGTTGCTGCCGTCCACGATACTGAACGGTACCCCCGTATTGCTCTAATCGCTATTACTCTTTGGGCCCGCCGCAAGAAAGATTTATTATTTAAAACCTTAGGCACGTTAGAAGTAGAGATATAATCTGTTTATGGTAATAAAATGGCATCATACCAGTTCTCTTAACGATTTATCTAAATAACGTTAATCCAAAACATAATTCTATTTTAAAACCTACAACACAACTATTACATCAACACCTTCCAAAACAAACTACTCAACCAAAACCGCAGCTAAAACGCAAAATTACTCTAAACGATACGTCCGTCATTAGCATATGACACACATATGATTCATAAGATCTCCGAAGAGACAAGAACTTTAACAGAGTTTAATAGCCAATTCACGTAATATATTTAACCTAAGACATAACGATGTCCATATCACACATGTAAAAGATTCACATTACATAAAGAAAAGTAGTTTACAACACAAATACTACTATTTCTTCTTTGAGTACTACTTCATATCCAAGGTTAGCTGTCAGCTTTTTAAAGGTCTCTTCGATAGTTTCCTATGGCAAATAATTGTTTCACGTTATTGATACTACTTGATTTACGGAAACCTCGTCCCTCATAAGAATTAGACTGAAACAAACTTTGACTACTAAGGTGAATCAGTAGTTTAATAACAATACATAAGTAAGTAGCAGGCAGGCCTCCTCACTCCGAGGAGCGAGGGTGTTTAGAGCATAGACCCACCACGCTGCTCCACTGCGGATTGATAGGCATAGTACACAAGTGCATTCTCTATTCCTTCACTCTCGTAGTCCGATGTGACGGGAATCCGACACGACCGGAGAGATCAGGCGCAGGACCGACGGCTTAAACTGCTCTTCGAGGCACGGGGGTGGATCACACCGCCAATTTTCCAACTTCGGGTAAATATTGAGAAAATCCTAATAGAAAACTCAATATTGATTTATGAATAGGCCCGACCCGGAACTCGAACCCAGAACCTCATGTCTGTAGTCAAACATACTAACCACTAGACCAATGAGGCAGTAACTATACATATTTGTTTTAAACTTAAATTATGGTGGTTTAACGACATATTGAAATCTGTTTTAACGGGTATGGGTTTTCTGTATTTTGTCGCTATTTTGGTAAAATAGATTTCAACAATACATGATACTTCACAAAAAAAAATCGTAATAGTTAAAAGAAACAATACCTAATTCTTAAAAAGTTTACTCCAAAGATGTTTTCATATATCTATTGCAGGCATCAAATTATTGTTTCTTGAAATAAAACAAGACCACAACGGAATAGCAGCAATATCCCATTGTTGATAAGGCTCGCTGCGAGAATGAAAGCCTACTATAATCACCCTGGTAATTTCCCATAGGATCATGAGGTATTGTTTGCCTTATCAAATATGAAGACAGCAGACGGAAGGAAAACAAAAGTCAATTCATCTATCTGTACAAATATATCTAAGAATTATTTCTAAGTTCGTTGTAGGCATTAAAACCATCCAATCGATGGCAATAGGTATATTAGAGAGACAATAATGCAACGATGGTTTTAAACAATGAAACTCGATCAGATTTTCAAAACTTATCGCGATTTGATTTGAAATTTAGCAATGTAGATGGTCACTAAATACCAATTTCGCAATATTGCATATGATCTGTACCTATACACGTGACAATACAAAAAACCTGTTTTCAGAAGGCCCGAAAGTTGGAAGTTCCTGGACTATGAAAATGCATGTCCTTTCGTAATTTTTATGTAGTATATTATATTCTTCATTGGACTAATCTCTACCAGAGAATTGGAATTCATTAGATGGTATCATTGACATGGTAAACAGCAGAAATATTCCGATCAATATAAACATTAAGAATGGAAACCTCCTACAGAAACATGTCATAATATTTTAAATGCAATTAGCCGACATTAATTTATTCAATCCGATGGTCGTAGGATATGAACACGCCTAGAATTAATAGATCAGATGTAAATAAAGATCTGAATGCATAATTCATTCAATTGCTGGATTATAAGACGAGACTTCATCTTTGTGAACTTATGGCTGTTGTACGAAGACAAACAAAACTATTTCGATTAGTGTTTTGAAATGACAACTTCTTTTTATTTATTTTACGTTTCAGTTTTCGTTATTAGATACTTTGCCAGGGACAAATACATGCTAAATATCTAATATAGATGCAGAGAAAACAAATGGGGCTAAGGTTTTTAAGTTTATCTAAATTTTAAATGGTAAATTTTAGAAGACGCAATTTTATTTTTGTGACATGTGTGGGGGATCAGTAGAAGCTCAACCCCCAAGTTCGTGAGGTTCGTGAGGCCGCACTTGTCCCCCACCCGCTATCTCGAAAAAAGGAGTGCAAACACTTTTTTCCCGATATCCCGGAAGCAATGCATCCTACAAAAAATTCGTAAAAACATAATTTATAGCAAATCGCATTGGCTACAAATATGGTATATAACTTTTGTCCTAAATTGAAAATTAAGCAAAAAAAACTGAAAAAATTACTTGTATTCTTATATTTGGGGTTAACCTTCTATTAAACCCCCACACATCTTCCGAAAATAAAAACGCGTCCTCTAAAAAATGCAAACCTCATCTAAAATTTCAATAAACTATTTAACTTTGCCGTGATGTCTAATAAGCTAAATACATAAAAAGCTTTTTTAAAAATATGTCATTATTACAATCTTAAACTGCCTTATTTCTAATCTAAATTAACAGAAGTAGAGATAAAAATAATCAAGTATGTATTTGAGATGATGACGTTAGATACGTAATTTAATACTTATTATATGTATGTGTAACAACTTGAGACAATAATAATTAATTCAACATCGGACGTCACTAGAATCTCGAAATAATCAAGGTTGCAACAAATATAATTACAAGCCAACATCAGACTTAACAATTAAGACTTTATATTCTTTTCTTTGGTCAAACAATACTGAATATAGATTATTTATTTATCAACAGTTATTACAAAGATTTAAGGTAAATGAAACCTTTTGGACTGTCACAAAGTAATAACTCCATTTAGAACTAATAAAGACATTTACTTTCTTTTTCTTAATCATATAATTACAATCGAATATATTTATAGTATTTATATATGCGTGTGTATGTTTATATCTCTGCACCTAGGCTTGAAAGGATAATGTATCCTGTTTATACAAATTTTAATATCTTTTTATTTGGTGCATAAAATTATACATAATCGAGGTAAGTGTATTTAAATAGAGCATATTTTTATCTGTCTGTATATTTGCTCTGGCTAATTTGAGCCGCTTGATAGCTAATATTATAAAGATTAACTTAGGCTCTATTTATTTTAGAATTAGCCAAAACGATTTGCCAAATTGACTTGAAATGCAGTGTACTCGTATATATTCCTTTTTGTCATTAAGAAAAATTTTCGCCATTTCTTACAACGGCAATCAGCTGGTTTTGTGTAGAACGTACACAGCCATGCAAAATATATATAAAAAACAAATCTTTTAACTCTTGGATGGGTTCGTTTTTGTACTTTTTTTATTATCGTGGGAACCCTATACTCAATAGAGACGTCTAATATAAATCTGTAACACGATACATGTTTACGTTCAAGCTGGCGTTCAAGATAATTGCGTCGCCTTGAGAGTTAAATAACAATAATTCTTATTTATTAAAAGTTTTGCGTAACAACTACAAGTCGGTCAAGCGCAATCGGTGTTATTACCAAACTTAATAAGCAAGTTTTAATCTATACTAATATTATAAGTACAGAAGTAACACTGTCTATCTTTTAAACATTTTCGCGCCAAATTTATGAAATGTATATTTCGTATATACATTCCCGCGCACTTCATCTGCGTGGAATGATTTTTGGGTAGCATTTTCATTAATTTAGGCAAATTGTTTTACAAATAAGAAACATACCCGCACTGAGGGCGGAATTTCCTAAAATTTTTCTTTTCCTTTTTATACGTACCATAAAAGATATAGTTTGTAAATGTGAAGTTTTTTTAATGGGAAAGTTTAAATTTTTTTAAATAACACCCCGACAAACCCCCACGCGGATGTAATTTCGTAAAATCCGTTCTTAGCTTGCCTCTCCTTGGCAAAAGGAATACATCTATCGAATTTCAACGCCTTATGGTGCCAGAGATATCGTGATGAGTCAATAGATACCTGGATATCTTCTAATCTTCTAATATACAAAATTTCCCTGTCACAATGTTAGTTACCGTACTCCTCTGAAACAGCTTTAGCGATTTGTATCAAATTTTATATGCGTATTCAGTAGGTCTGAGAATCGGCTACTATCTATTTTTCAAAAAAATATATTAAAGGGTTATTCACCCTTTAATATTTTTTTTCTTTTAATTTTTGAAGTTTATAGAATTAAGATATCGTGATAAGTCAATTAATACCTAGATATTTCTTTTATATATACATTATAGAGTAGACGATAAAAAATGGTTTATTTGTTACAAATTGTTAACTAAAAATTTAGTTTAAAAACGTTTTTTCACATTGTGATGAAATGTTTGTCAGAAAATGTTTATAAACATTTTTACTGCCTCATTGGTCTAGGGGTTAGCATGTTCGACTACAGACATGAGGTCCTGGGTTCGAGTCCTGTGGCGGTTGTTCCACCCCCGTACCTCGGAGAGCACGTTAAGCCGTTGGTCCTGCGCCTGATCTCTCTCTGACCGTGTCGGATTCCCGTCACATCGGACTATGAGAGTGAAGGAATAGAGAGAGCACTTGTTGTGTACTATGCCTGCCAATCCGCAGTGGAACAGCGTGGTCTGGTGGGTCTATGCTCTAAAAACCCTCACTCCTTGGAGTGCAGAGGTCTGTGCCCAGCAGTGGGACGTTAAAGGGCTGCTACTTACTTACTTTATTTTTAAACAGAAGTGTGGCAGCACCTTTACAACATGATACTTGAATTTTGCTTATTAGTACAGATATATACAAAACCTTTCGTGAGTCTTGCTACTTATTCGATGAGCCCGTAACAAATACGAGACTTAAAATTCTTGGTATTCAACATGGCGGCACGATGCGTCTTATCGCACGTTGTACAGAATACATAACTAGATCCAATGGCGATCATCCGCTTATGGACGCGAACCATAACTGATATTTATGCTACCATTTGAAACTTGACTGCTTAACGATGATCGCAGATACGATATATTTTTTTATGGCAATGATTTACACTCTGCCGCAGCGAATCAAATATCCAATTAAGCAACTATCAAGACTAAATATTAGACCACCAAGCTATATTGCTATTGACATCGATATTATCGAAATATTTTTATAAAAAACATAATCATAAGAGACAAGAACGCAAGCATTTTCAAATATAACAAACCCATAAGTAATTGGAATCTCGTATTTGTTGACGAAGCTGGCATAATTTGCATGATAGTTAAATCAATCCTAACTTAAAATAGAAATACCTTACAAGCTAACTTGATTAAGTGGGTACCTTCTTAAAGGAAATATTAAGACTGATAACGCTTCTTAATAAAAGTTGAAACTATTAAGGAGGATTGATAACCACAGTGCCTATAGGAGTTAAAGGAATTGTAACGGTTTTGAGATTATAAATGTGTTAATCGGTAATTGATGAGAGATGCCAGTAATTGTTTGGTCGCTTAAATAGATAAGGCGTAAACTATATAAGGTTAAAACACATCTTAATGCTAAGCCTAACGAAGCTATCCTCTGAAGCGTTCTAAATTAACTAAATAGGCCATAATTAGTGTAAGTCCTAGTATATAAGATATTCTAACATATAATTAAGTCTTTGTAACTAACAGTATTTTCGTTTTCTATTCTTACACATTAAGTTAGTACGTAAGTAGTAATTATGTAAACAAATATGGGCACTTTGAGGGCCTGCAATAAAAAAAATATATATATTATTATATAAGGGCTAATCAGTTAAATCATGAATGATAGCCAATATTTTTATTAAATAGCAATCTTTTATAACCACATAGTATATAGAGGTGACGGCTATTATTTATTCATACTCGACCGGCTAAAAGAGTTTCCATGTTTCGCGACACCATTGGACCGTACGCGTCCATTTATGAACCGAAAAACCATTCAGCGTTTAAAAAGACGCTTTTTTTATACCCTCAATGCGGAGGTCGACTTTCAAAAGCCTAAGCCTTGACCTACCATCATGACACAATCTCGGTCTAACTCTTTTAGTCAAGAATATTGAAAAAAAGATGGAAAAGAACTGTTACTACATTACCTATGATATTCCAGACCGTTGCGTTGAATTTCCAAAACTTAAATGGATATAACTTCATCAGCTTAGTTTCTCTTTAGTTCTTTAGTTTCAGTTAGTTTTGAGTTAATAACCTTAAAATTTTACGTATTTATTAATAGGTTCTCTTTATATTCTGCATATGGCGAAATATTGGAATAAATATATTTCCAATATATAAAAAAATTGCTTAACAAAATTAGAAGTGGACGAAAAGATCATACTAAATTAGCCATTTCCCCAAGTATACTATGAAATAAAAGTGCACTCTTCCTTCTCACTCATAATCCGATTGGAAAGCAAAAGGTCACGATCAAAGAAAGATTAGGGGTAGAACTGACAACTTAACGTGCTCTCCGAGGCTCGGAGGTGGAGCACACCACTAACGTCCCAATTTCGGGCAAATCACGAGAGTTTCTTAATAGAATACACATTATCAATGACCTCATCGTCAGCCGAACGAACAAGCTGACCATTAGACCTATGAAGCAGTCACGCTAGGCTGGTTACAATAACAATGACAAACAGATAAAACGAATCCTTGTTTTATATTTCACTTTACAAAACTAAACATCCAATATTTCTTTGCCAGTAATGTCGAATAACTATTGCTCAAGGTCGTGCCTGGTCTGATATGCCTTAGTGGCTGCATGGACTAGCAACTTCCATCTCTCTCTATCCTCAGCTTCGCTTAAGGCTGTTGGAAGCGCTAATTTCGTTATACACTTTATTTGGTCGGACCAATGGATAGTTGAACGACCCATTGGTCTTTTCCTTCGACCCCCCTTTTTATATTTTCACGGGGAGGGGAGACTCTTCTAAAGATACTCTCGGGGAAAAAGACACGTGGTGTAGTATTATACCCACTAAACGGCCTTCCTTGGCATATGAAGGTGGCACCAGCGTGTCCATAGGAACTTTCATCTGGTGTCGCCATTGTGCGATGACATACATATCCCGATCTCACCTATATCTACACTACCGCTACGACGAATTATGTGTTGCGTGAAATATCCTCGATTCCATGTCAGCCAAATTTCAAGTGGAGGGAAAAGGGCTAGGACAGTACCGTTTGAAACGATATCGTGCGATAGCCTCTTGCGATTCTAATGGCCATCTTGCGTTGGACGCTATTGAGTATATAGCTCTATAGCCTCGTACGCCTTATAGCCTGTGAGAACATATAGGTACCCCATATAAGGCCATAGATCGCACAAATCTTCGACCCATCCAACCACAACTAATTTCTCCAGGTTACCTGGCTATCTTTGAACGATATGACCAAAATAGCAGGTGATAGATAGCCTTGTCGTAACGTTAAGTTCTGTGAGGATGGGTCTATTTGTCTTTTTCCGTGAATAAATAGCAAATTCGAAATATACCCAGCGACGAGAAAAAAATATCAACAGTGGCGTTTTCACTAAATAGTGAATTTATTACGGTCTTCGATGTCCGCCCTCTTATCTTGTATCAGAAATCTTTTATCAGGATGCATACAAACAATTTTTTTTAGCTAAGTGAGGAAATCCCATAAATAACATATGAAAGAACAACGAAATGTTAATATTGGAATTATATCAATATGACCTTTCTATCTAACAACAAGAACTATCTAAAAACATATAATTTTTAAATTTCAAGACACTTTTCTTCATGATTTGCTTAGGATTAAAATATTAATTTGCTTCGTTAGCAGGCATCCTGGGTTTAATTTTTTAGGGCAAGTTTTGATATTTTTTCCTTTATTTAGGACAACTGGATTAGCCGCAGCAATGGTCTAGTCCTAGTATTTCCAATAATAATACGCCAAAAAGTAAATCATTTTCGGACAATGAATATATAAACGAAATAAGCATTATTACTTACAATCAGTTGAGTAAGCTCAACTCAAGCACAATAATATAGAACCTATAAATTTTAATCCATGAACAATTATTAAACATTTCTTATGATGGAATAAGTTTTCAGCTTTATTACTTCCTAATTAACGGAAAAAACGCAGAGTTTGTTAATTACATTCATTTCATTTTCCGTAGATTAGGAAACTTTCTCACAATCGAAACAAATCTTTAAGTTTTAAAAAGCTTTCTTTTGATTAAAAATTAATGGATAGCTTTGGTTTAATTTAATTATAAAAGTATATTTTTAGATTCAAGTATAAGGGAAACAGAAAATATGAATGAATAATTATGTATTCGAGTTTAACTCAAATTTTACTTGTAAATTATCATTAAATTTATATTTATATAGTTATATTTATTGCCAATATTAATAATGCTGAAAACGTTACAATCTAATGTGTCGATGGTTACATGTAGTGATAGAACAAATTCAGTTACTCTCAAAAGTATCTTCCAAAAAATTAAAAATCCTATCTAATGTTTAGGGCATAATTTGAATAGCTTCAAAGTCTTTAACGGACAATTTTTAAGTTCATATATATAATTGCATTAATTACTAATATCTTTATTCACAACATAAATACAGCATTTAATTATATAACAAATGGTAATAATTTATTGCTATAAATAATATTTGTTTGGCTTGAAAGGGAAAGTGTATTATAAATTTATGCACACAATG
This sequence comes from Elymnias hypermnestra, assembly GCA_015832385.1. Lineage (NCBI taxonomy): Eukaryota > Metazoa > Arthropoda > Insecta > Lepidoptera > Nymphalidae > Elymnias > Elymnias hypermnestra. The sequence continues at coordinate 256,377 of JACTOM010000075.1, read as the reverse complement.
ACTTCCTTTACCAGATCACTTGTCATTTAAGATCCATAATAATATTAGAAATTTATTTTAACTTGGTTATATATACTAGGTATTACTGTTTAAAAGAAATATAACATGAATCAAATATTACAACTAATTTATATTACTATTTGTTTTTAAATTTTGTTAAATAACTTTATACAAATTTTAGAATTTCAAGTGAGACCACAAACCATATTAAATCTCCTCAATTGCCATTAGGTGAGATCACAGTAATGCACTATCCTTTACGCGACAAAAACAGACTTGTGTAAATTATATCCATTATAATTACTATTGTGTAGACTATAACCATATATTTACTCAGTAAAACTGATAACCAGCCCACGTTTAATTACGGACACACTAAACGTTGTGAAACATCAAGACGGAAACATATCTACATACACACGACGCGATATATATTTTTTTGCATACATAAATTGTGAATGGCGCGCGTATTTACGAAGTAAAAACCACTCGTATGAATTATTAATCGAAACGAGTCATAAATGAAAATACTTCACACGCCAAGCATCTAACCGCAACCGGTCCGGTCAACAAGAAAAATATTAGCAATACAAACCACGTAAACACAAACACTCGTCAACCAATTTGTCACAGTACACCCTCGAAAGCAGTCTTATGAAAGACTGTAAGAGAGGAAGAACGCTATAATAAACACTCCGCGGACAACTGGTAATGGATGATCGAATCGGACTCGACTAAACAGTGATTTCTAACACAAAACTGATTCTTTTTTTTTTCGTAAACTGTGTGGATGTTCGTAAAAGATAAGAGCACGTGTTCGTTAATGAGATTCGCAAAGATTCGTACAGCAAACGTGCAGTACCTCGACGCCACAGTATGCGACTGCCGCCGTCGACGCGCGTTCGTTCAAGCGTACGCCCAAATCCAACATCAGAAATGCCACGCCCCGAGTGTTTTGATTCCTTTGCAGCGAGAAATTCCTTACTACGATTCAATTTGCTGACTCCGCTAAATATATAATTGGTTTAGGGTTAATTCTGTTATATCGGTCCGCAATATCCGAGGGTTTAATTCGTTCGATCCGTTTTCATTTCGCGCACCGCGTTTTCCACATTCGAGCATAATTTGCCTTTGCTATATAATAATAGAAAATATTCTGTAAAACAAATGTTCTATTTGTTAACACATGTTTACGTTAATGTTGGAAATAACTTTCCAAAAATACCTGCTTAGAAATGAAAACGGAAGTATCAGTATTATGAAGGTATCTGTGTGTAATCACGATATCTCTGGAGCTGTAAGGCGTAGAGACTTGAAATTTGGTAGGAATATTCCTTTTGACGAGTAGAGGTCTACTAAAAACGTATTTTACGAAATTCTTCCGCAAGAGGGGTTGCGGGGGTGTTATATGTACGTTTCTTATTTGTAAAACAATTTGCCTAAATTACGCACGCACGCAGACGAAGTCGCGGGTTCAGCTAGTGTTCAATAAGATGGAGCATTGACTTATTTTAAATGGTTGCACAAATTGGCGCGACCACTAGTTTTCTTGTTGAGTGTGGGTAATTGGAAAGTTAGTCATTGACGAATATTGAATGACCTCAGCTATAACTATTTTCGCTTTTTTTTTGGTTTTCTTAATTATGGTGTTGCTATCACTGCTGTTCATGTCATAGTTTACACCTAGCTTTAATTATTATTAATATTTTTTAATGTTATTTTTCTTTATTTCTGTTTATCTCTGTATTTTTTCTTTACCACTGTAATGCACATCTACCAACAACTTTTCTAACACCAAAAAAGGTTGGCTGGTAGATAAAGCTTTGTAGCTTTAAGCTCGCCGTTTGCACTCTGCGCAAGAAAGTTTATAAATAAATTAAATAAATAAATAATGGAAACAGCTCTTGTTTCAATATAAGGTCTCGGAGAGCATCTAACTCATTAAAATATTATTTGATTGTTAAATAAAATACAGTTCGACTAGACCAAAGAATAGACTCGACTAGACTAGAATAGACCAAATGAAATGACAAAAACCCAACTCAAGTGTCCGTGTTCGAATTAGAAATTGCCCAAAACATCTCTTAATGCGAGGAAATACTAAATCTAACAATTTCCCCTGATACTATCCACGTGTAGGGAGGAATAAAACAAAACGTTTATTACACAACAACTTTTAAAGTAGACGAAAGCAACGTCTAACTCCGTAAATAGACGAAATAAACAAGCCGGTAGCAAATCAAGAGTAAATTCCACATAATCCTCAACCTAAACACGACGACGTATGCAATGTAAACATATGGGATATAAAATCAGATAGCAATCGACCAGCTCTGAGTGTTCTTGGTACACCAAAAAGTAATCATTCCTATTTATATAAAGCAGCAAACTATTAATGGAAATGTAGCTGCATATAGCCAAACTTATTTATACTAAATTATTTATGACACTTAAACATGGTTTCCATGTATCATGACGACAAAACTACTGTTCCCAACCAGTAAATAAAACGAGTGTATACCTCCAATATTTAAAATTATACATCTTGAATGCTATTTATAGGTTCCCGTTTCACGTGAAATTAAATTTTCCTTTATCAATCCCGACTGTATTATTATGGGGTAAAAAATATATTTTAGAAACACCACAACAATAGAACTCTAACAAATGACCATAAAAAAGAAAATTAATTTATACTCGTGCTAGACGTGCAGAAAACCTGCAAAATTGATTTCAACAGTACAGGTGAACAAGAATATGATTAATAAATAACTTTCAACAAAGACTTCAGTGGAATAACTGTTATTTATGTTATTGAAAATGGAAAATATTGCATAGCCATATGACAAAGAAATGTACAAAAGAAACTATCTAGCTTTTTTTATTGTGCACATTATACAATTTAATAATTATTACACAATGTGAACTACAATAACTATGTTTAAAAGAGTAACTATTCAGTTTCATACTGGTGTTTTGTCAATAGAATTTATTTTCTAAACCAGTGATAGACTTGATATCAACGGACAGACTAAGCTCTTGAGAATCGAAAAAAGATTTTAAAGGCTACTTTTCTTGTAAAATTTATAGCGGTGGTCATAAACTGGATGTGAATAAATACCTTAGATCCCGTATTAGAAAACAGAACAGAGTTCATATGTAGAAGGAGCGCAGAAAATTTAAAACTATATATATATGTCGGAGTGCAAGAGTCTATAGATCGCTGGTGCCATCTTTGTATCGGCGTGGGGGCAGAGTCAATAAGTGGCAGTCCGGCCCGTCTCTCGGTAGTTCTCGAGCGGGGGTCGGCCGGAATGGTGGACTATTGAAACTGTCGCGTTCCTAGCTATTATTGTTAATGAGTTTGTGTAAATTGATATCGGGAACATTAAGTGATTGAACATTATAATCCGAGTCAATTAACAAAGTGTTTAATTGCTCCAACATTACACACGAACGCCCACAGAATAAGAAATGAAATAATGGATCCAATTAATAACGATGTGGAGAACCCTATGCCCTTGTGCTTTATGCTTCTCTTCTCCGTTCTCTCTTATTCTCCGACATATATAAGAGATATCTAGGTATCTATTGACTTTTTACGATATCTCTGGAACCATAGGGCATCGTCGTCGTCGTCGTCGAGGCTTCAACCGATGGACGTCTTCTGCTGGATATAGGTCTCACGTAATGATGTCCACAAGGCCCGATCTTGAGCCGCCTGGCTCCAGGCGGTTACCGGCGACCCTCTTTATGTCGTCGGTCCACCTTGTGGGCGGTCTGCCTGTACTGCGCCGCCCGGTGCAGGGTCGCCGCTCCAGCACCTTCGAGCCCCAACGTCCATTGGTTCGTCAGACTATGTGCTCCGCCCATTGCCACTTCAAGTTCGTGATTCGTAGGGCTATGTCGGTGACTTTGGTTCTGCTACGGATCTCCTCATTTCTGATTTGATCACGTAGAGAAATTCCGAGCATAGCCCTCTCCATCGCACGCTGGGCGACTCTAAGCTTTCGTATGAGGCCCATAGTCGGCGACCACGTTTGGGAGCCGTAGGGCATCACTGGCAACACGCACTGGCCTTATATGTTATAAGGCATGTTTCCTATTTGTAAAAGAATTTGCCTAAATTAATGAAATTGCTACACAAAAAACATTCCACGCAGATGAAATCACGGGTTCTGCTAGTATATCTATATTTGGTAGATTACAGCATAGTAACATCCCACAGCCAGGCATCCTTAATAGGAGGTTAAATAAAGTATTTCATTTTAATTATAATAATGCACTTTGTTTGTGATTACCAGGGAACGTTCGACCCTCAAGTTTAGTATCATAAATACGAAGACAGCCAAATTTCAATAAATGCGAGTCCTCTAGACGTTATTGCTTCAGTTTAATATTTATTGTAAAGAGCTTCGGGGAGATAACATCTCCCTGTCGCACTCCACGCTGCAGTTGGATAGACTCTGTGCTTTGGTCCTGTATACGGACTGACATAGTGGCGTTTTCGTACAAACACTTCAACACGNGAACATCATTAGAAAGGGTTGAAATGTTCAAATACCTAGGTCATTTAATAACGCCTTCCCTTAAGGATGATGCTGACATCGAGCGGGAGCGAAGGGCGATGTCGGTTAGAGCTAATATGGTTATACGCAGATTTGCACGGTGCTCCACAAATGTTAAAGTTACTCTTTTTAGAGCTTACTGCACCTCGTTTTACACCTGTAGTCTGTGGGCCGAATATAAGCAAAGTACGTACAATGCCCTTCGGGTCCAATACAATAACGCCTTCAGAATGTTGTTGGGGCTCCCGCGCTACTGCAGTGCATCCGCGATGTTTGCTGAAGCACGAGTAGATTGCTTTTACAGTATAATGCGAAAGAGGGGCGCCTCGCTAGTAGCGCGAGTGCGGGGGAGCGCCAACAGCATGCTGGCCGCGCTGGCCGACCGCCTCGATTGTGTCTACATCAATCATTGTTGTAAACTGCACCTTGCGCACGTAAGATCACACAATAGGGGCTCATTTGGAGAAAAGAATAGTTTTTCTAAGTCTTAATTTGTTTATATGTGTCATGTGATTTTAAATTTAATTAATGTGATTTAATATGATTTAAGGCAGTTTAGTTTATGTTATTGATACAATATTGTTTAATTTCATTTCATTTAATATTTAATTTTTATATCAAAGTGTATTTGCACCTAACATAGTCATAAGTTTGTAAACTAACAATTTGAGTCAAATGTTGCTCTTAATAAAGATTTATTATTATTATAAAGACTTCAGTGGAATAACTGTTATTTATGTTATTGAAAATGGAAAATATTGCATAGACATAGGACAAAGAAATGTACAAAAGAAACTATCGAACTTTTTTTTTTGTGCACATTATACAATTTAACAATTATTACACAATGTGAACTACAATAACTATGTTTAAAAGAGTAACTATTCAGTTTCATACTGGTGTTTTCTCAATAGAATGTATTTTCTAAACCAGTGATAGACTTTATATCAACGGACAGACTAAGCTCTTGAGAATCGAAAAAAGATTTTAAAGCCTACTCTTCTTGTAAAATTTATAGCAGCGGTCATAAACTGGATTTGAATGAATACCTTAGATCCCGTCTTAGAAAACAGAACAGAGTTCATATGTAGAAGGAGCGCAGAAAATTTAAAACTATATATATAAGAGATATCTAGGTATCTATTGACTCGTTACGATATCTCTGGAACCATAAGGCATCGTCGTCGTCGTCGGGGCTTCAATCGATGGGCGTCTACTGCTGGACATAGGTCTCACGTAATGACGTCCACAAGGCCCGATCTTGAGCCGCCTGGCTCCAGCGGCTACCGGCGACCCTCGTAATGTCGTCGGTCCATCTAGTGGGGGGTCTGCCAGTACTGCGCCGCCCGGTGCAGGGTCGCCGCTCCAGCCCCTTCGGGCCCTAACGTCCATCGGTTCGTCAGACTATGTGCCCCGCCCATTGCCACTTCAGGTTCGCGATTCGTAGGGTTATGTCGGTGACTTTGATTCTGCTACGGATCTCCTCATTTCTGATTTGATCTCGTAGAGAATAGCCCTTTCCATCGCACGCTGAGTGACTCTGAGCTTTCGTATGACGCCCAAAGTCAGCGACCATGTTTCGGAGCCGTAGGCCATCACTGGCAACACGCACTGGCCTAATATATTATAAGGCATGTTACCTATTTGTAAAAGAATTTGCCTAAATTAATGAAATTGCTACGCAAAAAACATTCCACGCAGACAAAATCTCGGGTTCTGCTAGTATATCTATATTTGGTAGATTACAGCATGTTAACATCCCACAGCCAGGCATCCTTAAAAGGGGGTTAAATAAAGTATTTCATTTTAATTATAATAATGCACTTTGTTTGTAATTACCAGCGAACGTTCGACCCTCAAGGTTAGTATCATAAATACGAAGACAGCCAAATTTCAATAAATGCGAGTCCTCTAGAAGTTATTGTTTCAGTTTAATATTTATTGTACAGTAGTTAAAATATTAACCGTTATACGAATTATCGACAAATAGCTCCGGGACACCACTGTACACTATAATTCCTGATTGAATATAAATGAACGGCCTTTCCGCTTTGCGAGCTACACAAATAGTCGAGATTTCAGAGTACGCTGTTTGAATGCTAAGAGTCAATTATATTTATGGTTTCATTCATGTTATTATTTAATTCAAACTGTTTTCATTATTCATCCATTTCTACATAATCCCGCGATACATTAATTAACATTTCATTTGAATATATATTTTCATACTTGTTTCAGTAAATGGCGCATAAATTTATTTTCACAACACCACCCATATTTAAAGTATCTCAGTAGTAAAATTTATTGAAATTGCATCACCCACAATAAAAAGAGTACAAGTTTTAGAGACGCTCACTAATTTGTAGGATAAGTAATCCTATTCTCCGATTCTTCATTATTATATCCCATACTTTACTCTTCTCAAACAATAATTGTCCAACACTTGTAGACAATGTTGATACAAACTGAGAACTGTCACCAGGCGAATAGCTCTCATTCTCATATGCTACTATTTCTTATAAGTCTACTAAAAACAGACGTTTTAACGACGACTTCAAATAGAAGTTGTGATTAAACTTGTGCCACTTCCGTTTTAATGCTATTGCCTCATGTAAACATTTTATTGATATAATAACAAAGACTTAAGACTAATAAAGAAATATAGTAATTTAATAGCAAACTAACAAATAAAATAATAATGATCGCTAACACAAGCTAAGTAGCAGCCCATTAACGTCCCCACTGCTGGGCACAGGCCTCCCTCACACATAGCAGAGAGGGTTTTTAGAGCATAGATGCACCATGGTGCTCCACTGCGGATTGGCAGGCACAGTACACAAGTGCACTCTCTATTAAGGAATAGACACTCTCATAGTCCGATGTGATGGGAATGCGACATGACTGGAGAGAGATCAGGCGCAGTACCGACGGCTTAACATGCTCTTCGAGGCACGGCGGTGGGTCACACCGCCAACTTCCCAACTTCGGGCAAATATTGAAAAAATCTTAATAAAAAAACTCAATGTTGATTTTTGTATTAGCTCGACCTACTACATTATGTTTATTCCAATCACAGTTGTATATATCATATTTCCAATAGGCATCCTTTGAAATTGGGTCAGCATTATTGTTGTCGAAATTTTACGGAGTAAACCTTTATTTACTTTTACTATATTTTTTCTTTCAATACTTATCATTTCTCTAATAACTACATTAAAATTTTTTTAGGCGCATGAGTATAATTTTTTTACGGATGAAACACATTAGCGTCACGACGATGTGCAGCGTTTTTGATGATAATTAGTTTGAAGGTTAGGTAGCTTTAATATTTACAAATAACATGTGGCATTTTAATTTGCAACTCGTCATTTCATAATGTGATATACTATTTTACATAAAATATTAAATAAAAATATTTCATAAATTCTCTTTTCTAAATTTTAAATTCAAAAACAAAATTTAATTAATAATTTCTTATATTGACAAAAACTCGAGGCATTTTTATTTACAATCTGTCATTTGAGACTTCAATAATTTTTTGTATTAATTTTCGACACTTAACAATTAAATAATATGACAAGAACATCACTCTATATAATAACATTAATAGCAAGAGACATAAACAGAAGCTAAGAGTACCAGCATCCAGGACTACAAAATTCAGCAACAGCGCATACATTATGCTACCGAAGCTATATAATAAACTACCTGCTGAACTCATTACAATTAGTGACCTTTTCAAATTTAAAGATAAATTAAGAGACTGTTAGAAAAAACTTTCTACACGCTAGATGAATACTTAAATTAATTTTATTTATAATTTGCCAGACGAACCATTCGTCTGCTTACTTTTACATAAGTTCAGACAAATTTACATAAAAGGTACTCCTATGCGTAAGGGGATATTAATACGTAAGTGTAAAGTTGAGGAATATTTCAATGATACTAATGTTTGAATCAGTCCGATTTTTTAATTAATATTTTGTGTGAAGAGAGAGATTTACTTAAAAATGACAATTTTAGAATTTTTTTTGAATAACTTTATTATTGATTGACTTTATTTTACATATTATGCATCCTAACTATCTATAATATAATTTAATTTGTAATATTGCTAAAACTAGACAATAAAAAAGGAACAAAATTTGTACACCGGAAACGGTAAAATATGATGGACACCTGTATTGTATATTGTAACATCTACAACTGACCACATTTGACAAATAAATAAATATTATTATTATTATTATTAAAAATGACAATTAAATTAATTAAATTCCTAACTAAGTCTCCGAAATGTAATGTTTTAGATTTGTATAAATATAAACAAGACTTAAAAATTAGTTTTCCAGACATGTGTACTTTTTACGCACCACCTTTTAATTTTTTCTAGATTTTCTATCTTACCAAAACTGCAATCAAAATATTCTTTATTCAAGTAGGCTCAAAAAGCACTTTTGAATCGTCAGTAGTCTGTCCGTTGGTAACAAATCTACCACCGGTTCGGAAAGTTGATTCCGCTGAGAAGAAGCCGGCAAGAAACTCAACGGTTACTCCTTTTAACATAGCTTTTTTGTAGGTTACAATGTGTTTAGCTTTCATATGCAACTGGAATCATGTCCAAACATCTTTGTCGCTTAAATAATCTTCCACATTATAATATGCCTTCTTTATTAGGACATTTTTAACATACTTCTTAAAACTATGTGGAGGCAAACCCAGAAATGATTTAGGTACCTTATTAAATATGCGTATGCTCAAGCCGACAAATGACTTCTGAACCTTTTTCACTCTAAAATATGGCATTACAAGTTTGTGTTTATTTCTTGTATTAAAATTGTGTGTTTCGCTCCTTTTGCTATATAAATGAATATTATCACGAATGTATAAAATGTTATTTAATATATATTGTGACGGTACTGTGAGAATAGATATTTCTTTGAATTTTTCTCTTAATAAAACGCGAGATCCCAATTGGTATAAGGCACGTATTGCTCATTTTTGCAAAATCAGGATAGTTTCAATGTCCGCCGCCTTCCCCCATAACAGTATCCCGTAACACATAATGCTATGAAAATAAGCGAAATACACTATTTTAGCAATATAGACAAATCTGTGATTTTACCGTTTCTATTTCATTATTAAATTTTGAAATACAATTATTCCGTTTCTAATTAATAATTTGCAACATTATTTATATCTTAACTACAGTTTATATTTTATATAACCAGCAGGCACTCCATTTCAATAAGCAGCGCCCAGACTAACTTTTCTCTCTCAGACTCGTGAAAAAAAGGCAAAAAGAGATAATCCCATAAATAATGCTGGGGAGTTATTCCGCCGTCCGACTGTGTATTATGCGCGAGAATTGAAACATTTCTCTCTTCGTAAGGTATTAAGAGTACGATTAAAAAGCTTCCGCAATATGGTGTTTCAAGAGTAATAGCGATTCAAAATCAAAATACACTTTTTAAACAGATACATAAGCCCACATTTACATGTATTTTATATTGCTTAATGCAAGAGCTCAGAACTCGTTTCATATTAATTTGACGCTAGGTTCGTTAATCAAGTAACTTTTAAATCTTAATGTATATAGCCGAATAAAATTGTTACATGATTACGCGATGAAAACCAAAGGAAAAATTGCTAACTCTTTATTTGATAGGTATGATACTGATACGTATAATACGGTGATAGAATTTAATGATAAAAGCTGGGATAAGGCACTATACAGAGCGGACAAACTATAAACTTCGAAGCGTAATCTGTATACTGGTATTGGCAATTTATATTGATTACCCTCGAAAATCACTAACGAATATTATTAAGAGACCTCAAGATATTATTATTACAACTAGACATGCAAGAATTGAACATATAAAAGGGCAATAACATCCATTTGCACTTAAGTTCAATACTTATAAAGTCCAAAATAAAACCTTAAGTCGTTACGTTACAAGTTAATCATAGTTTATTGTTGAGAAATTAAAAAAATGCTTCAAACAATAAAAATAACTTACAAGATCCTAAAAAACATGAACATTATAATATCACAAGTGATATATTTAGCTGAAAGAGAGAGAGCGAGAGAGAGAACACTTTTATTGCACACCACAAAATAACATAAAAAAAGTAAATACAAAAAGATCAGTACAACAAGGCGGTCTTATCGCTATCTAGCGATCTCTTCCAGGCAACCTTTGGGTTAAAGAGATTGCTGATAAGTGAAAGGGGTAGAGCGTGGTGACATAAATAAGGATGTAAATATATACACATATAAAAATATATATCTATGGTGTAAAGGTGTAGTTTAAGTTTAAGTGAAACAATATTCCGGAATATTAATAAAAGATACATTGTGACCTCAAAAACAATAAATAGTCAATAACATATTTACATTACGGAAAAACGTCGAATAAAACATGAAAATAGTCATGGTTGAAAAACAAAAGCTGAAGGAATACAATAAACAAAAACTTTCAGATCTCAACTAACCCCTAAGAAAGATCTGGACGACGAAGAAAAAGCGTACAAAAACAAAACTACACAAAAGTAAAGAAAATAGCAAGCTTAAGCAGTTCGCATTTTATTAAGATTCTCTGGCAACGTCAGTGCAAAAAATAACACCAACAACAAGGAAAGAATCCCGAGTAATAAAAGTGGTACAACTATGTTGTTTATGTTTACACTATTATGTTATTATCAGTTAGGTATTTAACAAATAAGTTTAGTTAAATAAATATAAGGAAAAAATTGTATTTTCTAATACACAAGAGTACAAATTATTTTTAGAAAATTAACATTCAAAATGTATTAGAAACTGCAGAACTGATGAAAATGCAGAAGTCCAAAAGGTTGCTTTGCATTTTTTCTGTGGATTTTGGTTGAGAGAGTTATATTTGCGAGATATTCAAATTAATTAATAGATATAAAAACAAGGAAAAAATCTGTTTCCAAAATAACTGGCTAGACTTTTGCCTTTGATTATATTGCAATAATGAAAACGAGATTTTATTAAATCATAAAGATTTTTCACTTTTTAAACAATATATGGAAAGTTATACGTAGACAGAATGCAAAAGATAACGAGTGTGAAAAATCTGATTGATCCATGACTAGATAAACACCATAAACGACAATCCACGTGTCACTTTGAATCAGATCCATTAAAGAAATAACTTTTTGGCCCTGATGGGATTCGGATAATATCGGATAGGCAGCTACGCAATATGCTAAAACATTTTACAAGTGTTTACGTTATGATAAATGTATTTGAACTTTCCAATTTCCACTAAAACACAAGAACATCTAAATTGTACTTGAGGGACATAAAAAATGTATATCCAAGTTCGACTTAAATCACTTCATCATTCTCATGATGTATTATAATCATAGCTTAAAACGAATGAATATTTCCGACTGTCTTGCTGGCATAATGGTGTGTGTATTCGCTTCAGAAACAAAGGTCCTGATTAAGATTTTTTAGCAGGATAAATTTAGGAAACTGAATTTTTTAATTTGTCTGTATCTGGACTAATGGGAGACCTTCCAAACACGTACTGTGCGGCAAAAGTGCGTGCGTACAAAATACACGTGTCAGAAATGAAACAAAATTTTTAAGGTTTGTTGATATTTATACAAATCTAAAACTTTACATCTCCGAGACTCTAAGGGAGAGAAAATAGAAAGTATATTAAGAATTTAGTTGTCATTAAAATATTAAAAGTGTTATATATAAATAAAAATGCTACTAGTTTTTTGTCAATATTAGAAATTATTAATTAAATATTGGAAAAGAGAATTGATAAAATATTTTATTAATTTTATATACTATTTTTCGTAATATTTTAAATATTACGAAAAATAGTATATTAAATTTTTAAATGACGAGTGGCAAATTAAATTGCTACATGGAACTACCTAACCTTCAAACAAATTTGCATAAAGACGCTAAACATCTTCAATCACGTGTTTCATCAGTAAAAATTTTACCCTAAAGGAGTTTCAGTTCAAAAATCTGTGTTCCGCTGCGATGGTATGTAGAAAATATAAAGAGGTAAACTGTTTATTACCAAGTTAATCTTACTCACCCATCTTAATACCACCATTACAAAAAATTCTTTTAGGCAGATACACCATTATTTTCGACGAAGGATCTCTCTTGATGAAATATAGCTGAGTGGTGAAATTGAACTCCAAATCCACTAACTACTTAAAATAATACCACTGTCAACCACTAATCTGTGAGTGATTAAAAATAATCAATTTGAGAGGTATAAAATTTTAATAACTTTACAATTGGAGGAAAAGAAAATATTGAAAGCAGGTTAAAATTATTACTAGGGTGCGGGGTGATGGATCTATAAAGTAGCTTATAAAAAAACCGCATACCAATCATAGCGGGCGTCGAACCGAAACATTGGCGAGGGTACACTAATTGAACTGGGTTCGATTCACGCCGCAGGCAATCCACTACCGCATCCTTTGTGTGTTAACATTCAACATCTATTTATGACTACCGTTATGCTTATCATTAATGTAATGACTAAACACGGCACTACTTACTAAATATCCGTTATTTATTACAATACAAACATAATATCGAATAACGTAAATAACTGGAAACTAAATAACGGTTATTAAATTATCGTCGATATTTTATAATGCAACGAGCTAGTAGTATTTATAATTACGTCTTCTAAGGAAAAAGTGTTATAAAAAATTAAAAGTGCATGCGTATAAAGTACACATGTCAGAAGTGAAACTTGTTTGGCAAACTAATTTTTAAGTCTTGTTTATATTTATACAAATCTAAAACTTAGAAGGAGGGAAAAGGGAAGATATGTTAGGTATTTAATGAATTTCAATTGTCATTAAAATATTTAAAGTATCGAAAATTAATATGGATAATTAATTGAAATCTCAAATGACAAATTGTAAATAAAAATTCCACGTGTTTCATGTCAAATTTAAAAATTTTTAATGAAATTTTGTTTTTGAATTTAACATCTAGCAAAGAGAATTTATGAAATATTTTTATTTTATGAAAAATAGTATGTTAAATTATTTAAAAGCTACATGTTATTTGTAAATATTAAAACTACCTAACCTTCAAACGAAATAGTCTAAAAAACGCTTCACATTTTCGTGACGCTATTCACACATTTCATCCGTAAAAAAGTGTCACTTCAAAAATGACATTATGCGCTAAACAATACTATGAAAACTGACATGTAAGTGATAAGAATATGCATGTATGATTGATTAAAAATAAGAAATTGCTACTGAAATTTCAAATCATATGTATGGCTTTACCCTATTCATACCTAAATTATAAATACTAATCTCTATAAACTAAAACTATGGTATCAAAACCTATATCTGGTCTGTAGTATCTTAAAAAATAACTTAATAAAATACCAGTTATTGGATTTATTATAGCGTTTGAGTTACAGTTATTGAAAACAGGCAATAACTCCCATGCTTAGTAATGAGTCATGTTCACGTTGTACACTTGTTTGATGAAGGGAAAGTTATGATTAGTAAATAGCTTACATGTAGTTATAATTGAAGGAAAATAAACCTTTGTGGAACTTTAATCATTTCACTGTTTATAGCTGTACCAGTTTTACTGTCTATGTTCCCAACATTTAAACGTTTATTTACCGTTATAACTCATTTGATATCAAGTTTCGTGCAACGCGATATTAATCTAACTTAGTCAAAAGCAAATACATACAAACGAATGGATTAAATTGAGTTGCACAGTTATTACGATTTATAATATTCAAGGACTTTTAAAGTTACTTAGCGGGTTCAGTACGCGACTTCGTTGATTTCAGACAGTCGTAAGTAGATTTTTTATGACAAAATACGAATCCTATACCATCGTGTTAGATTTAAATCATATGCAATTACAAAAACATTTTAAAAATAATTCAAACGGAAAAATTTGAATATCCCTTGAAATAATTGGACACAATTACTAAATACATGTTTGTTTAAATCCTGATATAAGTTCTCGTAATGCAATATGAGGGTAGACTAAGACTATAATTTAATACCCCTGGGGTCTTATTAGGAAAAAGGTTGGCAAAAACATTTTTAAACGAAAATTTATTAGCAGTTATCCTGGTTAAATGTGTATGCAACGAAAATCACAAAGGACCATAAAGCCTTTTGCCGTTTCATTTTTCTATAAAAAATATTTCCCTTCATTTATCAGTAAACATTTTAGTTTTCTATTTTGTATAGAAAGCCATACTAAGGATAAAAGAGGGCACTATTTGTATTTAATATGCAATCAAGCATGTAGACAAGAACAAACAATGACCTTTCCTTATTGCCTATCGTTATTGGTCATTGTTTAAAGAGCAACACTGTGCTCAATGATCTCAATGTGAGTTTGACGGCCTCGCTGGCGCAGTGGTGCGAGTATTCGCTTTGCTAGCGGAGGTCCCGGGTTCGATCCCCGGTAGGACGAATTTAGGAAATTGTATTTTCTAATTTGTCTGAGTCTGGACTGGTGGGAGGCTTCGGCCGTGGCTAGTTACCACCCTACCAGCAAAAACGTACCGCCAAACAAAGAGATTTGTGTTCCGGTACGATGCTGTGTAGAAACCTTAAGGGGTATATCGCCTCTTAACAGATTAGCGCGCTTCCATCTTAGACTGTATCGTCACTTACCATCAGGTGAGATCACAGACACACGCTAATCTGTTAAGAGGCGATATACCCCTTACGGTTTCTACACATCATCGTACCGGAACACAAATCTCTTCGAATCTCTCTTCTACTCTACAGGCATTGAAAAATTCTTGATTTCAAGGAGGTAAAGAATGATTTTTTTTAAATCGCCCTCGTAACTCTTAGTTTGATAAAAATAAAAACAGTATAGGTTTTTCGGGGGGATTTATTGGCATCCTTGGAATATGAGCGAACTAACCAGTCGCAGGCCCAGTTGTAAGGGTCGCTACTATTATCTTCAGATTGACATTTTTCAATTCGTTATATCTTTTGAATGGAAAGTCTGATTTTGATCATTTAAAAAGTATTTTACTGGTATTGAACCGGTCCTATTAAAATTCAAAAAAGTAGATATAGTTGCATAACTACAGTAGTTGGACATATGGTATCGTGGACTTTTTTATAAATAATAATACGTTCTATAATATTGTAGAACATTTTTTTGCTTTAACATCAATAGTTTCAGCAACGCACACGATAACAGATATTTTGTGACAAATTAATATAACCTAGGTCGCTCAGTGAAAATGCAGCTTTGTAATGGTGAAAAAAATTTTGAAACCGATCCAGTAGCTTTTGTGTGAAAACGTTAGAAATATATACATTGGTACATACTTACATACAAAATCACAAATGTTTCCTCTTTATAATAGTAGTTTAGATTATTATTCGTTAATATTTATACTACAGTTAGTATTGGCACGGGGTAATCCTGATTTAATGAGAAAATATTTTGAACTATTGTTTATTTATACAGCGTATATACAGAGTGGTCTATCTCGATTTCACCGAGACCTGCGTCCGATCCATACATCCTCAATCGAGTACGGTTAGTGGATAATTGGGGCTGTCCGGCGGCTGGCCTTGACAGTCTTATTTAACGTAGACCATCAGTACTTTCCGATCATACGCTGAATTTTGAACACTATATTAAACATGGTGTCAACATATTACAATAAAAACTTCATTTCAGTTAAGTATTTGTGACAAAAAACGATCGGCACCTTACCTATATACGCTGCATTCTTTTAACAAAAATTCACTGGCATAGAACGCTACTATAAACAGTTTCTGATATAATTCGGGCCTTCCTCCTCCCCTCCCTCTCTCCCCGGCTATTATAACTATTCAAAATATTTTTGCTGATACCTACTATCTGCTAAACTTTAGCTTCATGAATACGATTTAAGTTTATTGTCTGTACATCCATTTCACCATGTTGAATTGAAAAGACTTTAAAATGTTTTATAAAAGCTAATGTGTATATCAAAACGTTTTTTCTTCCGTAATAGGCATACATACATATCATCCTCCTAAAACCATAAATACATACATACATAGTATCACGCCTCATAGGGGTAAGACAGAGACTACAGTCCTTTCACTTGCCATGATCCCTTCACTTCTTTCATTATCATTAAACCTTTCATACTAGTTTCTCGGTTTAGAGTACTCTTGACCTGAATTAAATCCAGGAACATTTGCCTTTGTGTTCCCCTTCCCACTTTCCCATTCATTCTTGAGTCATAAATCCATTTTGTCAGATTCATTTCATTCGTTCTCTCTATGTGACCAAACCATCTAAGCATACTTTACTCAATTTTAGTCACTACATCTTCTTTTATACCACAACGTTCTCTTATCACACTGTTTCTTATTTTGTCACTCGGTTTGTATCCACTGGTTCTTCTCAACGCTCTCATCTCTACCGCATTTGTTTAACTTTTATGCTTTTTCTGCCATACCCAACTTTCCCTACCATACATAAGTTTTGGCATAAACACTCCCTCCACAGCCAATATGGACCTTTGAGACACCATTTGGCTATTCATAAAGGCGTGCAGAGCACCATTTACCATGTTCCCTGCATTCACTCTCCTTGCAACATCACTTTCACATGTTCCATATTTTGTGAATTTAGATCCCAAGTATAGAAATTCTTTTACGTCTTCCACTTTTTCCATCGATAAATAGCTTCCAAAATATTTAGTGCCTTATAAGTAAAATATTACCACTATAGAAGAAAGAAGAAAGAAAGAAAATTTTTATTTGATCACATACAGGTACTTATACTATACAATTAACAAACAATATTTCGTGATCAAACAAGGTCTCCCGTGTCAACATCATGCCGTAGTGAACTACAGCGCTGGTTTTCAACGGGAGCCTTTAGCAAGTGATAGATATCACAGCCGTGACTATGATTACCGTGACAGTGATTGTTTTACCTCTTTATAGTCATAAACCATACTTATATCTATTTAACATCTACTACTACGTTATATTTATATTACATCTATTACAATTTATTTTGTGCCACACATTACAATTTATTTATCCGCATTATATAAACACACACAAACATACCAATAATCCATCCAGAAGACAATAAGACATCTTTTTTTAAAGAGCTATTTATCGATGGAATGTAAAAGTTAACTTTACTGCAAGCATTATCAATATTTACTACGAAACAGCTTTATGTTAGACGTCAAATAAAATAAAGCATACTGACATTTTATGAGTGTTGCATCTGATACGTTAAACTGTCATGAGTTCTTGCGCTGTATCAAATAACTAATATAAAGTAGATAAAATCATTAATATACTATCTAGGAATGGTATCTAAATAACCGGCTAATAGACGGACGGAAACCAGACATTTCGCAACTTTCTGTGTATTGAAATTCCGACCGCAAGCCATGATTCAAATAAGAATTTGTCTAGCCACTCCGACAACTATGAGTATCTATTGAACGTGATAAGAATTGCTCTGACTGCAAACGTAAATTTCTTTGAATTATGATTTTTAATAGTCTCTATATATCACTTAATAAAATTTCCTTTTTTATTCATCTACTCAAGATCAAATTCATCTTTTTAACCGACTTCAAAAAAAAGGAGAAGGTTATCAATTCGTCTGTATTTTTTTAAATGTTTGTTACCTCATAACTTTCGACCAAATGAACCGATCTTCATGATTTTTTTTTATATGAAAGGTGGTGCTTGTCGTAGGGTCCCAAATAAAGTCAGTTCTGATGATTGCATCCATGAGAAAACGGGATAAGTGTTATGCTTTGCATTAAGCATGTGCGCGACAAATGGACGAATAACTCATGATCACGCAAACCGATTTCGATGATTCTTTTTTGATTGGAAAGGATATACTTCAAGGGTTATTTGATAATAGTTTGGTTAGGTTCTGATCTTGGGATCCCTGACAAAGTAATGGAACTCTTCAATTCTTAGGAACAAATTGACGATACTCGGCAGAATCTTTTATAAGACGCCGACTCCGAATATAAGAATACGAAGAACTCTAAGAAAGGATACGCAATTATTTTTTACTTTTTAAAGCATATTATTATATTTGTAAAAGTTTGTTTTGAAGGCGGTTCTTTTTTTGTTAAAATTTTTATTTATTGTAATCGTATTGGATGACATATGACCACGAAGTCATGATATGCCCTACAGTTAATATGCTAATCCTAGTAAGGCACCTTTAAGTATCTTTTTACAAAAAGCTTACGTGCCTAGCAATTGTTTGAAATTCGTCATTGTATCTATTTTTCGGAGAAGGAAAAAATCTTGAAGAAACCCACGTATCCAGAGAGCAATTATAGGGTATGTTTAACCTCACATCATCCGAGTTATATATAGGCAGCGTGGTGAGTCTAAACTTGAATATCCCCCTCTTTTACTAAGAAGCCTGTGCCCAGAAAACCTTTTGACAAATAGAAATAGACAAGAGAGTTGAGCTTAAGCTGCGATTGACAGGATAGCAGTAGGATATCTACAGCCTACTACTACAAAATGTTAATGCTCGAATGAACGTGAGCTTAAGCTTCAAGGCTTATCTATCTGCAGGAAGCAGTGGGACGTTTATAGCATATTACAGTAATTTTTTAGTTCAAACACAAATATTCGAACAAATATATTACTTTAAAGACAATTAAGCGTTGCTATTTGAAATTTTCGTCAAGACCTTTGTTTCGAATATTGTTTGAGAATAATTTGCGCTGTTTCTCATGATAATACAATGTCAGGAAGTTTACTCACCCAACATTAAACTGAGGAAGTTAATATGAATGATAACGCGTGCTAAATGGGCTTCTAGATCAAATTTTAACCAAATTTGGATCTCACTCTCACTCACTCCCTTTAACCGATGGACGTCCACTGCTGAACAAAGGTCTCGCCTAATGATACCCACTGTGCCTGACCATGTGCCGCCTAGCTCCAGCGGCTACGGGCGACCCTTCTTATGTCGTTGGTCCACCTTTTGGGGGGTCTGCCTATACTGCGCTTTCCAGTGCGCTTTTCAGCACCTTCGAAACCCAACGTTGGTTGGTTCGTCGGACTGTGCCCTGCCCATTGCCATTTCAGCTTCGTGATTGTTAGGGCTATGTCGGTGACTTTGGCTCTTCTACGGATCGCCTCATTTCTGATTTGATGGCGTAAAGAAACTCCGAGCATCTCTCCATCGCACGCTGTGTGACTTTAAGCTTTCAAATGGAGCCCATAGTCGGCGACCACGTTTCCGATTTGGATGCTAAAGGCTATATAATTTATATTTTATGAAATTTCAAAAATTACAGCACTAACCATGATTACGACTACGTAAGTAAACTTACTCTTAAGGGACGGAGTTCTTTTCTCACCACGTTTCCTTCACTTAAAAGCACAATAATGATGTTTAAACAACAATTAGGTTCGTCAGTTTATCAAGAGGAACTTAGAAGTGCCTTCGCGTTATTGGAACCCACGACACATTGGGCAAGAATCCACGCATCTTCTAAACCATCGCTTTATTTGTAGCGGTGGCGTGTTTTAATTACTTCAAATTCTTCAATTTTATATGAAAATTTAGGTATCAAAACTTGCGATTACCGAAACAAGAATCTTCGTCTCATATCATTGTATGATCATACCAATTTTTTATAAACTGCAATCAGTCTAAACTATAAGCGGATGTGTTATAGGAAGTTGCCTTTATGAATGTGTCTTTCATTGAAGATACTCATCTTATAGCAATTTGGCTACACCCTCTCCTAGTCCCTGGGAGTCGTGTCTTTTGAGCTGTCTGGGACAATCCTGTCTTTTCTGCAATTTTCTTTGTTAGTAGTTTTATAAGTAATTTAATATCAAAAATATATTTTACATTTCAGTTTTTAGTTCTACTCTCAACTTACATAACCATCAAATAGTTACCGCCTTACTAAACCTTTAAATTTGATGATTGAAATCACGTCAACCTTACCTCATACACAATTTTAGTATCAAAGTTTTTATTATTGAAACTAACTTCAAACCACTCTCAGAACAGTTGTGTTTTTGTAGATCAAACTTCTTAGTATATACATTTAAATAAAATCGACCCTTAGTCTATCGTAGAGAAACGAGGAAAATTCCGCGTATCATTGAGTAAACACGTTCATTTGCAAAACAAATAGAAGTCGTAACTTTGTCGCAGTCATGGCCCATTAATACATCTTGACTGAAACGATTTCCTTTTAAACCGCATAGAAACAAATTCTAATTGGATAAAAATGGAACTTTGAATAAATGATAATAACAATTATTCAAATAGTTACTTTTGAACCTAAAAAAATAGGGCGATTAGTCGGTTTTAGCTGCAAGTAATTTATGCCACCAGACGAAGTCCTATAGAAGCCAATTAAGTTTTATTATATAAACTACTAAAATAGTACTGGGTTCAAGTTCGACTTTGTTAATTCCATAAAGTATTTTAATATCAGATTTCATAATACACACTTAGATAAATATAAAATCGATATAAACGTCAGTTTTTTTGTTAAGAATTGATTATTTAAATGTTCTGAGCGAGAAGAGAGCGATTACAGCAATATTTGAATAGATTTTTTTATTTAAATTGTTCACATTTAATATATTCTGGCTAATCGACGAAAGCCATAATAACCTCGTTGTGATTCGCATAGATTTGCGTTCAGAAAAGTCACAGGTTCGTATACTGTTCAGGAACAAAAAAGTTTCTCAAAATAAAAAGAAACTTGAGTGCTTGATTGCTAATCATTGTGCATTGCGGTAAATAAAAACATGGTCAGGAAACCTATGTATCTTGGGAATAATTCTGGGGTATGTGTAGCCTGCGGACTCCCTACGAAGCAGCATGGTGGGTTTATACTCTAATAACCTCTCTTCTATGATTACTATAAAACTTATTGCTTGGTTGAATCTATTACTGTCAAAACTACCACAGTGAATAATATCTAAAGACATTACAATAGCTTTATATAGCTTAGAAGGGAAGCCATACATTACGTGTATTGATCAGATGATAAGCCGCTTGTGACTTATTTTCCGATCAATAGCTTATACAACTTCGTCCATTTATAAAACTCTCATGGCGACGTCTTAGCAATTTTAAACTCCTATAAATTTTTAAATACCAGACGCCTACTTCAAACAGAAAATTTAAAGAGAAGTTTATGCAGTTTCTAAATTTTCTAAACCACTATAATGTTACGAACAAGGAAATATTGTGTGCAATACACACGTGGTAGAAATGAAACCTTTAAAAGTGTTGTCTTCAAGATAATGAGATGAGTGTAAAATTTCGGCAAGAGGATAATTGTAGTTTTTACTAATTATTTAATGTTAATACCCACTATGCCTTGGTGGACACGAATGGAGGCGGTACGAAGCAGAGTACAAGCATAACAAATACTGCATAATGCTTCCTATCTAATCTGCTCTCAGGTCTACGTTTAAAATAAAATATTAATTTTGATTTTAATTGATTGTGACAACAATGTTGTATACGCCTATTAAAAGTAATATTGCGTCTGACTTATAATCGCTTTACCGAAATGGCGTAAGTGCGATTTGTTATCATTTTAATATTTGACGTAACTGTTGATGTTTAAAAAGATATTTTAAATAAATAAAATATAAAGGCTTCATGGTTTGTTTCTAGTGGTATTAATCATCGGGAATGGCGGGAATACATAATATAGAAACATAATATAATAATGTTATCAATCAAACAATCAATGCACAATTTTCAAGATCTGTATTCTTTATAGTTATTAATCTTTTCTATTCATGTGATTATTAACATTGAAATACAATTTCATCATCAATATCCATTAAAATTCAATATAAAACACAATTATCATTGACACATAAATAAGCCAAGGTTTTTATATAACAGTAATGTACTTAGCTTTGTATCACAGAACAGCCCAATTAACTAACACAATCAACTTAAAACTGACATCCGCGCCAATTCGTGCAACCATTTAAAAAAAAGTCAATGCACCATCTTATTAAACCGATACTTTCATAACACTCAATTGACAATCTTATTATAAAATACAATCGAAATAACACTGAGTACTTCCGCAATAATATATATACTATTAATAAAACCCTAACATAATATTCATTGTAGATAAACATATTTTTAAAATTTAACCACGGTTTTAAAAAATACAATTTTAAAAAGGTAGTTGAACTAAATGTTATATATTTATACAAATAAAACTTTAGAGGACACAACACATTTCTAATTTACAGTATGCAACAATATTACAAATAGGTCCTCTGTCCATTGAATCGTATACGAGTATGACACATAGATTAGTTTTCAAAGCAACTTTTATAAGCCAACTTAGGTAATTATTTTATGAATATAGCTTAGTATAATACAAAAACTAAACACTAACAGTTCACGCCGTCCGTGACCATGTCGTGGAGACTACAAATCTGGTGGTTAATCTCGATCACCTTGGACGGCGGGAAGAGATAGTTTTATTAGAGATTCCAGAGGTGTCGAACAGCTATTAGGGAGCTCTCACCTACCTCGTCTCTAGGCGCCTCTCTCCTCGAAGGCGTCGACTCCGGCAGGTGTCTGTTCCCGTGAAATGTGTACTGTGAAGTGTATGTAACCTGCCAAAGCATCGCGGAAGTCCGTGATCGGCGACGCTGGTTCATTCTTCTGTTCCCTAACTCCAATGGAGGGAAGTCTTTTGCGTCCAACGCGTCGAGGAATTCAGCTAACCCCCCGAACCAAATGACGCGTAGGATCCCGCACTTCTTACGTCCAACGCGTCGAGGATTTCAGCTAACCCCCCGAACCAAATGACGCGTAAAATCCCGCACTTCCTCACGCAAATCCCTCAAAATCCCGCGACGGCCCTAGATCCTCAAAGCGCTAGCGAGTTTGACCTTTTCAAAGGACTCTTACCCCACAGATAAACTAACTTCACAGAGTATATCGCGCCATGCCTACAGAGCAACGATACCATCGTGCGCGAACACTAACTATTTAATCATTTCTTTTGTTACACGAAAAGGTTATATAGTTAAATAGACTAAATGTCGAAAGTCTAGGGATAAAAGCAATAAATAAATATTGCAACGGCTAAAGCGTAATCCCGCTCGTCTGATGAACGGCACATTATTCTATAGCGATAAAATTTTACGAAGATGCACTGTACACAGATAAATCAAAAACAAAATCAATATATTCTTTATTCAAGTAAACGCAATAAGCTCTTTTGAGCCGGCGTTCAAGTGTCCATGGGTAATGANGGGTAAAAAAAAATACCCGACTGAGTTTGTTGTGGGTTCTTCTCGGATCAGGGCGCGAAGGAACCCTCGTAACTTTAGATTTTAAGCCGATCTTGAGTACCGTCATCAGATGTATATTAGAACCAGAGTGTGGAAAAAAATATAATTTGACGATTCAAAAGTGCTGTAATATGCCTACTTGAATAAAGATATTTTTGATTTGATTTTGATTTGATTTAAAGCGTTGCGGAAGTCCGTGATCGGCGACGCTGGTTTATTCTTCTGTTCCCTAACTCCAATGAAGGGAAGTCTTTTACGTCCAACGCGTCGAGGAATTCAGCTAACCCCCCGAACCAAATGACGCGTAGGATCCCGCACTTCCTTACGTCCAACGCGTCGAGGATTTCAGCTAACCCCCCGAACCAAATGACGCGTAAGATCCCGCACTTCCTTACGCAAATCCCTCAAAATCCCGCGACGGCCCTAGATCGCGGTCGTCCTCAAAGCGCTAGCGAGTTTGACCTTTTCAAAGGATTCCTACCCCACAGATAAACTATCTTCACAGAGTATATCGCGCCATGCCTACAGAGCAACGATACCATCGTGCGCGAACACTAACTATTCAATCATTTGTTTTGTTCCACGAAAAGGTTATATAGTTAAATAGAAAGTCTAGGGATAAAAGCAATAAAGAAATATTGCAACGGCTAAAGCGTAATCCCGCTCGTCTGATGAAAGGCACATTATTCTATACCGATAAAATTTTACGAAGATGCACTGTACACAGCTAAATCAAAGACAAAATCAATATATTCTTTATTCAAGTAGACGCAATAAGCTCTTTTGAGCCGGCGTTCAAGTGTCCATGGGTAATGAACATGGAACCGGTTCAAAAAGTTAATTCTATCGAAAAAAAAAACTGGCAAGAAACTGAGTTGTTAGTCTTTTCAACACAGTTTCCATTTAAAGCATCGAAATATTTTCCAATCTACTTGAATAGGTAAAAACTTCCTTACGATACGTTGGCGTGACGCTGAATGTAAATCTTCAAACTCATATAAAAAAAGAAATTGAAGAACTAGAAATACGATATAGAAAAATGCGATATTAGATATTTGGAAAGGAATTTAGAACTGACAATACCCAATATGAATAGAATATAAATTTAAAAATAAAGTAGTTAAAGAAATATTTGATGAATATATGAGAAAGGAATTGTGATAAGTACATCGAAAAGATTGCAAAAGCTCATCATCATAGCTTTCACCATCACGTGAATCCTGGAGCTGCTAATTTTCTGAATGTCTCCAAAATAAAGAGAAGACTTAAAAGAACGAAACCTAAAATGTTTAACAGCACATTTTTGGTTATTCGTGATATATTTTTAAACAAAAACACAAGAACAGAGTGAGTTTATAAACAATAAAGATTCCAATGTTTAAGTTAATAAACATTGGAATCTAGACTCAGATAAAATACGTATTGTTTAAGTAGATTAGGTCAAAGTATTCTTACTAATAAGTCTAGAAAGCTAGAACGTAATCTTACATTATAAAGCAATCAAAGGCTGTTTATAATCCATATACTTTCCACTGTGTTACACAGTATTTATTTTTAATAATATAAACCAGTCAAGAAGCATATGGTTCATTAATATCTGCATACCAAATGGCATAGGAAATATTAAAGTCAAAGTCAAAATATCTTTATTCAAGTAGGCCTATTACAGCACGAAATTAATGACTGATGATAACATTAAAGAACGACAAATTTAAAGTTACGAGAGTTCCTTCGCGCCCTGAACTGAGAAGATCCCACAACAAACTCAGTCGGGTGTACGTTTTTTTATGTCATCGTCATTATATATATTTTTAATTTATTCTATATAACGATAACAGATAATAGCTTGAAAGCCATTGCTTATTTGTCAAATATCCAATTATTAAGCTCCACCAAAAGAATTGAGATTTGAAGTAAAAGTAATATACTACGCTCATTATATAAAAGAACAGATTTCTTATAACTAAAAATTGTAAAACTCAATACAATTATTTTCTTTTCTTTTCAAAATATATGATAATATTGTCGCATAAGACACCAACTTCAAATTAGGTGTTAACCTTTAACGATAGGAAGGCATATTTATAAAATAAACTAAAAAATATACAAAACAATATTGTAAAATATATGTATAAACAACAATTCTTTCTCGTCTAATACAATGTAATCGTATTAAGATATAAAAGGAGATAATAAAAGACATCAAGGTTAAGAGATCGATATTCTAAGAATAGAGTAGGGCTAAAAAATATCAGATGGTGATGTCAGCATTACTATAAGCATTTCTACTGAAGTGCCGCGTTCACGTAATGGATGGTAAATGGAGAACTATTCAATTATAACGAAAAGGTCAGAAGTTCAATGTATGCTTGTGTGTGTTTTTTTAGACTACGCAATTTTTCAATTTACGACCAAATCAAATGCTTTTATAAATCAACAAATCTACTTACTCAATGATATTATTTACCACTACGAAATAATCTAAAGTTACGAGACGACGAGTGTTTTCTTGTGTCTTATTATGAGAACAATCCACAACTAACTAGTATTTGTATTTGAACATTATAACATTATTTGCAATTAGATATTAGACATTTACGAGTATTAACTGCTTCAGTATCCGGAATCGAGTTACGGAATTGTTGAGGGATGCGAGGGTTTCTGACTATAAGCATAAATAGCCATTTATTTCTTAAATTTTAATTTTTTTTAAACTTCTTAAATTTTTAGATAATCTGTATTTTATTGTATTTTTAGACTAATTTAATTTTAACTCATGCTGTGTCTACCTTAAAAGTTGCACACTTCAACAATTTACAGATGTAAGTTTTTTTTTATATTTTAAGACATTAAGTGTAGTAACTACTGGTGGTCCTTAAATAAATAAATAAAAGTTCAGTAGCAAATTTTTGTCTCATGCAAACGAATACTCCACATTACGGTTTTTTTTTATTGTTGACTTGTTTGACTGTTGACTCATCTGATGGCAAGTGATGATACAATCTAAGATGGAAGCGCGCTAATCTGTTAAGAGGCGATATACCATCGTGCCGGAACACAAATCTCTTTGTTTGGCGTTACGTTTTTGCTGGTAGGGTGTTATCTAGCCAGGAACGAAGCCTCCCACCAGTCCAGGCTCAGACAAATTAGAAAATACAATTTCCTAAATTCGTCCTACCGGGGATCGAACCCGGGACCTCCGCTAGCAAAGCGAATACTCGCCCCACTGCGCCAGCGAGGCCGGCAAAAATGGTCACGCAGACGTAGTCGCGGGATAATTATAAACAAAAGTTTAAATAACACAGCGGACGACCTAAACTTTGATATAGAAACTTTCCATAAAGGTTTTTGCAAGAAATATAGCCTATAACAATCTGTATATGTATACTAAAATCGTA
Source organism: Elymnias hypermnestra (assembly GCA_015832385.1). Classification (NCBI taxonomy): domain Eukaryota; kingdom Metazoa; phylum Arthropoda; class Insecta; order Lepidoptera; family Nymphalidae; genus Elymnias; species Elymnias hypermnestra. The sequence goes on along the minus strand of JACTOM010000075.1, from coordinate 229,046 downwards.
TAAATTCACTATCGCATTTATAAAACCTCCTGATATCACTGTAATAAAACACTAGAGAGTGAGCAAAATCATTGCGGGAATATGGTACTGCAATTGAAAATCGAGACACGAAAAGAAAAGGCAGAAAATCCTGGCAAGCGTAACTGAAATCATATGGTTGGTCTAAAAAGGGCACGTATACAATCGATCCCATCCGCAGTTCAACGACTTGGCATTTTAATTGAATGAGACGAGAATATGTAGCAGCTTCCTACTTCGCTGTTGGAGTAGTGATGCTATGAGCAAACTTGATTGGCAATACCAATAGATACATATTCAAATCAAATCAAAATATCTTTAATCAGGTAGGCCTATTGCAGCACTTCTGAATCATCAAATATTTTTTTCCCCACACACTAATTCTAATGTACGTCTGATGATGGTATTAAAAATGGACTTAAAATCTAAAGTTACAAGGATTCTTTCGCGCCCTGTCCTGAAAAGAGCCCACAATAAACTCAGTCGGGTATTTTGTGTTTTTTTTACGATCACCACAATACAATATCATATTAGTCTAATATATTTCAATTCAAATTAGAGCAATTACTTCATTCCCACGCGTTTCTATCATCTAAGTAATCTTGCAACTTATAATATGATTTTTCAATCAACTTTCTTTTAACGTCTTCTGAGAGTTTATTATAGTAAAGTATACAATTACCCACAAAAGTTATTAATTTTATGCAGCCTAGAATTTATCACAAGTTTATTTCTATTTCTTAAGTTATATAAGGTACACCTGAGGTATATTCAGACTAATATAAAGTTTTTTCTTCCGTTTGAATGCAATTATTTCCGGAACTGCTAATCCTTTGCATAGCTTATTAGGTATAGATCATGTTACAACCATTAAGACCGGAGCATTAATAGAAAAAATGATGCAATAACGGGGCAAATTTATATCTATTGAGAGCTTCTGTTGCGTGTCTTGCAAAAACTTAGCTAAAAGTCTATAACAGAATTGTTATTTTTTAAAAGTTCCTCCCATTAGCCATATTTAGACAAATTCGAACATTTTCTAAATTTACCCTCATGTGAATGAATCTGAAACTCCGCTATCAAAGCGCGGTGAATAGAATTGTCTAAAAGAAATCGCCTGTGACATAGATTACATTGTTACTTTACCAAAAGTATATCGACCCCTGGATATTATCGAATTATTTTAATTAATACGGGATAGGTCATCCATAGAGACTACCTTTATCTTCCTGTCTGATGTTTGTAAAGGTTTAGAATAAATATTTTATGTTCTTCTTAGAATACATAAGTTTCACATAAAATGGATTTTCGTCCAGTAACTAAAGCATTTTAAAGAGAAGTTAATTGAGCAATCTAAGGATTAAATATTGTAATTTATTGTAATGTAAAAGTAAGTAGCAACCCATAGGAGAGAGGGTTATTAGAGTATAGACCCACCACGCTGCTCCTGGGTTATCAGGCATAGTACACAAGACCACTCTCTATTCCTTCACTCTCATAGAGGAATGTGACGACATGACCGGAGATAGATCAAGTGCAGGAGCGACGGTTTAACGTATTCTCCGAGGCACGGGGGTGGAGAACAACAGAATTTCGGGCGAATATTCAGAAAACCCAGGTCCTCAAGTCTGTAGCCAAACATGCTAAGCACTAGACAAATGAGGCATAAAAACCGTACGTACGTTGGATCAGGGGAAGATTTGGCATAATAAAGAATACATAACAGACAGCGATATGCTCGTATATATTGATATGTCACCTTGACATAATGGCAGTAACTCCCGCGCAATCATTCAATTGACGCACCGGACAAGATGGCGGCCGCTGACAGCTTCGTTCAGTAATCGCGATAGGTACTTTAATTTTCTAATGGAAAAAAATACGTGTACACTACCTGAAAGATTGTACCTTTCTAAATTATTATTATGTTATTGTTAAAAAGGATATCTATAAAATAAAATGTCTTCTATACATAATAATATAACGGTTTATTAATCGTTCTCTTACTCAATAGGAAAATGGCGGCAATAATGAAAAGAACAAAATAATCAATCGTTATTTTTTCAACTTACTATTCGTTCATCCTTTCCATATGTGAATTCCGTATGGAAACATTAATGTTAGAAAATATTCGTAAGGATTTCGTTAGCTTTAATAAGAGTACAAATTAGTGTTACATAGTTAATATGAGTACAATTAAACCGTTTTATTTTTTAGTTTAATATAATGTTGTAATGTTGACCTTGAACGAAAATTATTCCAAACACTCTGATATTACTCAATTACTTCATGAATTTACATAAAACGTAGCAGTTGGCGTATATGAATGAATGTACCGTAAATGTGAAGCAAATTTGTTAGAAAATAATATAAATTAGTCTTACTGCGCTGCTATTTATTATAATAAACACGTGTATTGGAAGTTTCATATACTTATACAGAAATCATAATTAACTAAATCCTAATGCCGCATAACTTGCAATATAATTTATTTATATGTCCCCACTTATCGAATAATCCAGATTTCAATTTTTTTTATTGCTGACAGGTTAGCTCATCACTGTGATCACACCTGTTGATAAATGATGATGAAATCCAAGACGGAAGCGCGAATCAGTGAAGACACAATTTACCTCTTATGGATTCCACACAGCATCTTACCGGAACACAAATTTCTTGATTTTGCTGGTAGGGTGCTAACTAGCGACGGCCGAAGCCTTCCACCAGTCCAGACTAGACCAGAAAAATAAAGGTTTGATATCAGTATCATAACCTTATATGTTACTGATATCAAATATTTTTTATGTTTCGCCATATATACCGGTGAGTATAGTATATGAAATTGTTAAATGACGAGTGAAAAATTAAATTACCAATAATTATTTGTAAATATTAAAACTACCTAACCATCAAACGAATTAGCATAAAAAACGCTGCAAATCTTCGCAACTTTAATCACACGTTTTATCCGTAAAAATTTTACCCACATGCGCCTAAAGAAGTTCCACTTCAAAAATGTGTATATTTGGGCTGTTAGGAAACTTCGGTCGGTCTTGGTACTCGAAATAGGATACCTCTCGGAACAAACAGGCAAACTACGCAAAAATTGAAGCAGTGGTCTTCTATCGAGATGTTCTTCGCAAATAGACTTTCGAAAGAATCCGTGAGATGATTAATCCCACTCGCGGGGGTGTACATCGGGCAGTAACCGAACTGCTGCTACGCCTTTAGGTCTATGAGGTCGTGACAAGTCAGAATGAACGCTAGCTATTCCAAGATGACCGACAGATTTTTGTGCAAGGCATGTGATACTATCAAGGGGTTTAGTATTTCGTTTCCTCAGATTTCGGTTGTTTTAAACCCCCAGAAGGAAGAGGAAAAAGGTACCACCGTACAGGTAAAAATCTTGGGTTTAATTACTGTTGCCATTATAAGACTGTACCGTCAATTACCTTCAGGTTTTTCAGTAAAAACATACCTATCACTAGAAAATCGATTCAGCAAAAATTGAAAAGGTAAAATTGTAACTAACATTGAAAACAACGCTGTGTCAACTTACAAGATAGTAAAGGAAACTGCAAACAGAACTATCACTGTATCAATATACCTACCTATTATTTGAACGTCGGAGATAAAAGGTAAATCAATAGTTGAAAGTACAACTGTGGAGTAACGACATGCCACGCCATCTATTATGCAGTAGCGGCATTACTAAGCGACGCCACGTAGCGTTGGAACGCTGCAACTTAGTTGTTCGTGTCTAAGCATAAAATGCAACTGTAAGCGCTGTATTAACAATTCAAATTCAATAAATAGTTTATACGCCTGAGACTTTTACTAACTCTTTTGAATAGTCAAATGTATTTTTATGCGAAACGGTGTTAGTAAACGTTAAACCAATAAAACACCAGCCTTCAAAATAATCAACAAATATCACCTGGATTTATCAGACAAAGTGGTTTTAGAATAAGTGTCAGGTTTAATTAAAATAAAACGAATACTTAATGAAATATAGACATAGCAAAAGTACTTAAAGGGATTTCTTTCCTCTATATTGCGATTTGTTCACAAGATGGCGCTGTCATAAGTGATACATTTTAATTAACCTCTGGACCATCGTAAATATGAATTTAATTCCCTTACGAGGATAATACTGCCTCAATGGTCTAATGGTTAGCTTGTTAGGCTGCTGACATGTGAGAAAGAAAGATACATTTATTCTGTAATGGTGTTACAAATAGTATTCTTAACCTATCTTTGCAGCGTTACTGTCTATAACACCATGTGGAAAAGGTTTACTGCTCAGCAATTGACATGTATTGTAGAATACATGACACTGATTTTCAGATATGCCTCTGGTGACATGAGGTCCTGGGTTCAAGTTGCTGTTAAGAAAATCTCAGAATTTCGCCGAAATTAAGAAGTTGGCGGTGTGTTTTACGTTAAGCCGTCGGTCCTGCACCTGATCTGTCTGTAGTCGTGTCGGATTGCCATCACATCGAACTATGAGAGTGAAGGAATAGAGTGAAGAGGCCTGTACCCAGCAGTGGCTCCTACTTTTACCTTCTTTTAACGAGGGTTATATTAAAAAATATTCAACCCACGTTTTAAATACAATATCAAACAACCAAGCAATAACATTGAAGCAACAAAGGATAAATATTAACTTGAGTAGTATTATTATTAATGAAAATTTTTTATAATGAAATATTGACAATTATTTTAATAATAGTTTTGTATCAACTGGCTGACCGAACTAACATTGATCGACCTTGGTGTGATAAAGATAGATAACCAGTTAGGATCGATATATATATACGTGTTGTACCAAAAATAATCTACACAAAACATAATGACGAGACCTCAATGTGGATATTAGGAGCTAAAATGCCTTCATTCTCCGTTTGCATCGTCAATAAACATGTATCTAAAGAAGCAAATAAAACTCAAGTTTCGGTTTACAATATCAAAATAACAGCTTGATGATTAAGCAAACAAACTCTTTTCGATTCAGCCATTTTGAAGATTGCCTACTTTGTACTGGCCTATTTTACTTAGGCTTATATAGCAAAGCCGCTGGCATTATAGGCAGTATTTAAGCTACATTTTAAGCGAAACTATCCAAGGTATAGGAATCGAAATCTTTGATCTAGCAGCAGCTCCTCTTATATGACAGATTTATTGCTGACAGGTTTGCGTTCGACTATGATCACACGTGATGATACAATCTAAGATGGTAGCGCGCTAATTTGGTAAAAGACAATTTACCCTTTATAATTTCTACATAGTAAGGTAAGTAGCAGCCCATTAACGTCCCACTGCTGGGCGCAGGCCTCTTCGCTCATAGGTTTTTAGAGCATAGACCCAGCACGCTGCTCCACTGCGGGTTGGCAGGCATAGTACATAAGTGTACTCTCTAGTCCTTCACACTCATAGTCCGAAAATTCATTTTTGGATTGACCCGACCCGGGACTCGAACCCAGGACCTCATATCCGTGGTCGTACACAGTATCATGCTGGAACACAAATATAGACAAATTTTTATCCTCAGTGAGGTTGCCTGGAAGGGTTTGCTCAAAGCAATACGGCCTCTTTCCATTCGTATTGCTTTATGAAGTGAAACTTCTTTAGGCGTATGCGTGAAACATTTTTACGCATGTAACGCGTGATTAGCGTCACGTGAATATCTTCCTTTTTATCTCCCTCTAAGTCTCGGATATCTAAAATTTTAGATTTGTATAAATATTATTATAACTTAAACAAGAAGTAGAATTAATTTGTCAAAGAAATTTCACTTCTGACATATATACTTTATACGCACGTACTTTTAATTTTCTTTGTGTTCCTTTATGCAATAAAGTCTTTTCTTTCATTCTCTTGCTTGGAAGTACGTTTTAGTTGATAGGATAAATGCCTTGCCTATTGCCTCTTTAACATCGCAATTCGTTGGGTTACATCAGTACCTGACTAAACCTCATGGAGATATCCTAATAAACCTTTACGTAATCTTAAGTTTACTTTTTTAGTTTCAACGAATATTATTGCCGAAAACTTTGGTTTTAACCACTAATGGGTTTCCAGTGAAGAAATGATTCTCCTTAATGCTGTTCAAACGAGTTTGAGTAGAACAATACACGTTACTATATCGAATTTCACAGTCCAATGCAAAGCATGCGCGCGCGATCGCATATGCAGATAGTAACGTTTGGCACATGAGGCCTAATAACGTCATGAATGAAACGATCGTTCACCTTTGATATCGTTTTATGAATATACTTTGATATGTTTTTAATCTATAGTATAAGAATAACCTTTAAACCCCATTTCCTTCTATTTATCAGAATGACAACTAGCAACGTATTCTTTATTCAAGTAGGCTCAAAAAAAAAAATTGAATCGTCCAGTAGTCTGTCCATTCACATATCTACCACCGGTGTAACATTTTGCTGCTGTGTGCAACTGTAATCAAATTCAAACATTTTAACCGCTTCAATAACGAACAACAACATTATAATTAAATTAAAGAGGCAAATACAAAACTGATTGTGGTATCTCATTAAAAATTCGAATGCTCAAAACCGACAAGTGATTTCTGAAACTTCTTCACTCTAAAATATGGCATTGCAAGTTTGTTTATATTTCTTATATTAAAATTGTGTTTTTCGCTCCTCTTGTTGTATAAATTCAACATATATTGCACGTATCGCTCTTTTTTTGTAATATAAAGATACAGAATAAAGATAGATAATGTCCGCCGCCATGCCTCATAATAATAATAAGATCCTAGCCGATTTCGGCTATAGCGATGGCTTTTATGGATTCTTGGTCTTCTTGGTTTTTGACGTTGGTCCTGTTGCCCTTTCGTGCGCTCACATGTTCCTAATATAGCCATATTTTTTTAGAAATGTGCCAGCACACTCAGGAGAGGTCAGGATACTACCGCAATAATTGTATGATATAGCCGAAGGTAGTATGACTTTAAGCTGGTCTCTTTTAAGACATAATGCTATGAAAATAAACGAAATAGAACTATTACTTCATGATCAAGAATCTGAATCTAAGAACAGCAGAACAAGAACACCTTATGAACGAAATAGATTGAGATTAATCGAGGACATTAGTTTCGCTACTTTTGTAATGTTTAATTTTTACGCTAACTGAGATTAAATTGATAGATCAATGTTAATCGGATTGCCTTTATATTGTTAGCGATCATTATTATTTTATTTGTGGATTGCTATTAAATTACTATATTTGTTTATTATGCTGATTGCAATTATATCAGTGAAACTTTTACATGCAATACATCCGGTTTAACGCTATTCCGGAAATTCTCAAATTTAATCAACACTTCTGTATAGTCGTCGTTTTTACGAAGACTGTGATTGGTGGACTTATTATTTTTGAGTGGGGAGTTGATGTAAGAAATGTAGCACATGAGAATGAGAATGACAGTTCTTAGATTGTATCATCGTTAGTAGTTGGTTTAAGTTATTAAAACTTATGAGAATAGTATTACTTAATCTACAAATTAGTGAGCCACTTTAAAACTATAAATATAGAATTCTTCATCTTTTAATGGTTTTCAAGTATGACAATTGAGCAAAGGGAACAGACAGATGGAATAAAAGATAGCGATTATTAATATTATGACATTCCAAATAGACAGTTCAATTTTATAATGTGTGTGATAGATAAACTAACAGGTAGGTTCTGACGCATTACTATTTGAATAATGATCTGAATGATTTGATTTCACTTTCACTTACTGTATGTTTATTAAGATTGTTATTACCAATATTATTTGACATGCTACTTTCATCACGTTAGCTGCAAGTGTTATGCAAATTTAAGTGGCTCAACATGACCTTTACACTGCGACTCATTCTGATTACTACTAATATAGATATAGAGTCAATTTATCTTCTATAAAAGTTTCAGCGGGTAAAATAAGTTTCGAGGTTTAGATCGAGATATTGAACAAAATGTTATTGAGAATCGGCCAGCCCCAAATATGGCAATGGCAATACATAAATATCTAAATGCCCATAATTTTAAAACAAATAAACGTCATCGTTGTAAATATCAAAATTATTCAATTATTTTTTTAATAACGTTATGCGCCTAAATCATTAACAATGGGGAATGTGGCAAAACATTTTTTTATTGCTGAAAGTTTAACGCTTGACTCTGATCACTCCTGATGGTAAAATAGAAGAAGCTTATGGTTTCTACATAGCATTGTGCCGTAACAAAAGTCTCTATGCCAGATTTAATAAACTAAATAAGACAAATGTATTTTAACTATTTCATAAAAGAAAATTCAACTTTCTTAAATTCGGCTTATCGAGGATCGAACCCAGAACCTCTGCTAATAATGCGAGTACTCGCACCACTGCGGCATCGAGACCGTCAGGATTTCAAAAAACCCAGAGAAACCTTGGTGAAGTAATGAACCAGAACTTGGTATCATATAAGAGGTAACTCATTCTATAATTTTATAGCCCGATCTGGGAATGATAGATTATAATATTAAGGTAATAAGGTAAGTAGCACCTCATTAACTTCCCTCTGCTGGGCACAGGCTTACACACATAGAAGAGAGGGTTATTAGAACATAGACTCAACGCGTTACCCCATTACAGATTGGCAGACATTGTACACAAGTGCACTTTTTATTCCTTCACTCTCATAGTGAGATGTGACGACAATCCGACACGAACAGAGAGAGATCAGGCACAGGACCGAGGGCTTAACGTGCTCTCCGAGGTACGGTGATGGAGCACAATGAACGTCTTCATTTCGGACAAATATTAAGAATTTCGTAATGGAAACTCGAACTCAAGACCTCATGTCTGTGGCAGAACAGCTGACCACTAGACCAATGAGGCAATATCCAAGATTGTAATTGATAAAATCAAAAGACATGCGCTAGCGCCGGTTCGATGACGTCACTGCGGAAGCTCCGCCCGTATGCGAAGGTGACTAACCGGCTAGTGTCCAAAGCAGCGTCCTACTCGCGTCTTATCGACCATATAACAAAACATAATATGATAAATGCATTGTGTTCACGATGTTTGATTCATAATGTTAAAATCAAAATAAATTTGAAACTAATACACTTGCAAAAGACCTAGTGAATTCATATCAAGCCTCTATGACTTCCTCAGAAATCATTTCAAAATCTCTCATTAATTTATTGTCTAATCACTCTTTTTGTTACTTGAAGCTTCCTGAGATCATTTCTGGGTTATTTGTAGCCTTTAAATCCATAACGGAACAGCGTTTCGTGTCTTCGATGTATAACCAGGTAATTAACTACTACATAGCTCTATTCATGTCGTGAGGTATTTTAGCAGATTTATTAGAAAAGGATAGACTTGCTGTATAAAAGTTTATAGGGTTTATTCAATTAAAGAAAATATCGTTCTTGATTTTATGCTGGCGTAATCAAAAAATACAAAATATTTCCCTACTCTTGGATTTATATAGACTAATTTGAGACACATTCGGTATATAAGGATTAGGACATTAAGCAACGATGTCGCGGAGGGTTTTCTATAAGGTAAGGTAAATAGCAGACCATTAACATCCTACTGCTGGGCATAAGCATACTTATTTATATGCGATACTCTCCACATCCTTTTATGTAGCACCAGATCGGTAGACGCAATCTACCCAGGCACTCGAGAAGATTCCTGTGGAAAACTTAAGAAGGAGGAAGGAGAAACGTAAATCTACGCCTCCTGCCTCCCAACCTCCTGCGCCGTAGTAAAGGAGCGTCCACATCGTTCTCCCTGTGTCTCTCATATGCCTCCTTCAACGAAATAACACTTTCACTGAAAGAGGCCATTGCCCTCCACTTCCTATCATCGGTGAGCATTGCACCAATTATGCCCTCCAGCGAAAGGTTATCTTCGACAAACGACGTCAATAGATGCCGCTGGGGTCCCCGTACATTCTGCAAGAGTACGTTGCATTAAATCCACAGGTGCATCACATTCATGGCAGGCCGGCGTTTCCTCCTTGCGAACAATCTGATGCAGGTACTTACCGAAACAATCATGTCCAGTCAGCACTTGCACCAGCCTGTAAGAGAGAGATCCGAACACCCTAGATATCCAATTCTCCAGGTGGGGGCGGATCGCTCCCACTGTGATCAGACCCGCTCTGTCTGCTGAAGCCCTGATCGTCTGGACCCCGTCGGCATCAGTTGACACCCTTCTGGTCCTTGCAGCCGCCCTGCACTGATAGGCAGCTCCCGAGGAGGGTCACCCGCCAGGAAAGTTGCCGCCGTCCAATAAACTGTACGATACCCGAGTATTACGTTAATCGCTATTACTCTCTGAGCCCTGCGCATTACTCAGGAGAGCATTATATCTCGTAATGTATTAAGCCAGGTCGTCATCACATGATAGTTTTTAAAACTCATCCAAAAAGCTTTCACTATTGAGTCACAGGGGCGAAAACAATGCAAAGACACATAGAGAAGTATAGATACCCTGCCCACACTCTGCACCACCAACAATAAGTATTTTGACATAGCATTACACCGAAGGATGTTTTACATTCCAATAAAACCACGAGATGTGCCTTATATAATAATTATGTATTAAAACTTAACATTTTCAAAATGTTTTTTCTATTGTATAGTAATTTTAATTTCTTTCTTTTGTCTATTCCGAGTTCCTTTAAAATCTTGTAGTATAAATATGTTGTATAGAATAATTATTAAGATAAGTCATATTGTAAGATCAACCGCATGCGAGAAATGGGTCAGATGACGCGCTTTCCGTGACAAGGCTGCAGCTGACAATCAGCGCCGTGTGTCAAGTCTATGGTACTCGGCATATGCCGAGCTGTCCTGCCTTTTTGGGGCCGTGTGGGGGTTGCACAGCATTTCAATGACTTGCTAAGGCTTAAATGCTGTGCAATCAATAAAAATTAATGACGAGTGTTTTAACTATTTCTACAATGTATCACACTGCTCTGAATAAAGTTTTCTTTCTTTCTTCTTTCTTTCATTCAAAGTATATGATTTGACGCGACGAAGAATCTATACTTATATTATAAATTTAAAAGTAACTCTTATCTATTTGTCTGTTAAGGGTGAACTTTGATTTGTTAAGGGCAAAAAAGTTGAGAACCAATTATTTCTTATATTAAAAAAGATAAACCTCTATATTTCTTGAAATTAATAGGATTATTTTGATTTTGATCAATGACGATTCAAACAGCTGTAAACAACGCCTACTTGAAAACATAATTGAATTGATTTAACTAAATATGTATGTATATGAATTGATTTGACTGGTGGGAGGCTTCGGCCGTGGCTGGTTACCACCCTACCAACAAAAACGTACCGCCAAACAAAGAGACTTGTGTTCCGGTACGATGCTGTGTAGAAACCGTAAGGGGCATATCGCCTCTTAACAGATTAGCGCGCTTCCATCTTAGACTGTATCATCACTTACTATCAGGTGAGATCACAGTCAAGCGCTAATTTGTCAGCAATTAAAAAAAAAAAAAAACTAAATATGTTTAAAAGTCGTATAAATAGATGCTGTTATTACAAATTTCATTTTTATTATTGTGTTAATATGTATACGTGAGTACATTTTATTTATATATTATATTATGTGTACTTTGTTTAATATTACTATGTATGACTTCTTTATTGACCACCCAGTTACTTTAGCACGATTTCCTGCTCCTTAAGATTGTCTGGAAGAAATCGCTGATCAGCAATTAGAGCTTTTTGTACATTTGCTTTGCTAGTGAGTCTCTTATACATTTGTCAGTTATTGTATGGCGTACAATAAAGTATGTAAATAAAGAAATATGTCAAAGACGTCAGTATTACTGCACAGGAGAAGTGATAACACCAACTTGTTCATAAATAATTATGAAATACAATTTTCCTCAACCATTAAGCGGGCATAAGAACAAAATTATTTGTTCCAACGTTTGGAAAGGTTAAAACGGGACATAGTTAAACCAATTTAAGTCGTTTTCCCGTCTGACTCATATGTGCGGAAGCAGGGATGCCACAGCGATAGGGACAATCACTTGTAAAGTTAAAACATTAATTATTATGTCGTCATTACTTTCAACATTGTTTACCACTCACGATTTAATAAACTTACAATCAATTGAAACTGTTTTTCTAATTGAAAACCATATCAAAAACTTGTTGAACCTAGTTATAAGGTCCAGTATAGATTTAAACACTCCAAATTTCTCTTCTATGAATAAGGCGATCTGTGCTAAGCAATTAAAAATTATTAGATTAGTAACAACTTACTTAATTGTAGGATTACGATGATTTCGATTTCCACAGTATTATATACACTAGACCAGGGGTCTGCAAATATTTTGATAATCGGGCCACATTGCTGATGCAAATTTGACCTCGGGCAAACAGTTTTTTTTTAATTTTAGGTATACTTTTTGTTAAGAATATCGGATCATATGTAAAATTCTACCGAGGGTCGCCATTTTTCCAGACCTGCACTAGATCAATTACAAATAAAACAATTCTTAAATTTGCTTGACCGGGAATTGAACCTGGGACCTCTGATAGCGAAGCAGGTACGCGCATTATTACGTCACGGGGGTTCATAAAGACAAAAAAGTTGAAAAAAAAACAAGTATGCTTTAGACCAGACGACTCCAGTAAAATATAATCTCGAAAACGAAGCAATCCCGTATATTTAAAAACATATAGGGCATAATTTTTATTTTATTATGTTCGCCGTGTGTATTTATTCTCTCTCTATCTTCACTAACTTATCTCTCTATAAGCTTCCATTTGCCTCGCCCAATCACACTTTACGTAACGCTCTCGTCAGGTATTCACAGCTTACTCCCCAAGTCAAGCGTGCGTAACGAAGTATTACTTCAAAAATCATATTTTATTGCCCACACGTTAGCGCTTTGATGCCGATCTCAATGATGGTAAATCTGAGATAAGGGAAAACTAACTCGGTAAGAGGTAACGATAGATTTTGTTTGTAGAAGCAAAGTTTTGGCATCTAGCCTCGACAAAAGTCAATCTGATGTCGAGAACAAAAATTTAACTTTTGTACATAAAAAAAGTTAAGTAGTAGCTCATTAACGACCCACTGCTGGGCACACGCCTCCTCACTCATAGGATTTTTGTGCACTAAATAACCTCGCTGGCGCAATGGTGAGAGTAGCCGCTTCGGTAGCAGAGTTCTCGAGTTTAATTTGCGGTAGGGCAAATAGTCATTTACATTTCCTAATTTGAATCTGGACTAATGGTAGGCCTCGGTCTTTACTAGTTACCACTCTATCAGCAAAGGCGAGCCATCGAACAAAAAGTGTTTCTGTACGATGCTGTGTAGAACCCTTAAGAGGTCTTTTACCGGGTCCTTACTTGGTGAGAGGGGCTTCCATCGACTGTATCGTCATTTACCATCAGATGAGATTCATAGTCAAGCACTCATCTGTCAGCAATAAAAAATTAACCTAGAGCATCGAAGTACTTTTTCTCTTTCATCAGATTTATAACACGTAACGATTAATTACAGCACTTCATTAAAGAGAAAAGTTGTTCACACTTTTTTGCGTATTACGTTATCAAACCAAGCTTAATTAGATAACAACTATACACACCATAAAGGCAGGTTACACTTCTCTTAATCAATTGAACTAAGTTTGAAGAGATACGACCTCCAAACTTTATAAGTGAAAGATACGCTATCGAATTTGAAAGGATAATTAGTGATTTGAGTGAACGTAATACTGTTGACTGAACTATCACTCAAATAGTTGATAATAAGATCATGATCGACTAAATGTATATACATTATAAAGGTAAGATCATCATTTCACAAAAATATAAGCACATATAGTATTCTAAAAAAAACGATAGATCTAAACAATATGTCTCTCGATTACAGTCTGTTAGTTTAACTTAAAATTAAAATTGCGTGCGTCAAATGTACATGTCAGAAGTGAAACTTCTTTGGCAAACTAATTTTTAAGTCTTGTTTATATTTATACAAATCTAAAACTTTACATTTCCGAGCCTTAGAGGACGGGAAAAAGGAAGATATATTATAATTCCACTGAAAACCAGCGTTGGGACGAAATCCCAACAATCGCTGAGCGGTGGTCCCTTTTTCGGCATCACATTTTTTCTGCGGCTACTTTACTTGTTTTATGTTAGAATACACATGTAATCATTTTAACTGTAGTTAAGCGTGATGTAAAAAATAAAAGGTTATTATTATAATGTTAAAAGTGTCGAAATACAAATGATTTATTGAAATCTCAAATGACGTATTGTAAATAAAAACGCCACGTGTTTTATGTCAATTTTAGAAATTGTTAATTTAATTTGGTTTTTCAATTTAAAATTTAGAAAAATTAACTTGTGAAATATTTTTATATTATATTTTATGAAAAATAGTATATTAAATTATTCAATGACGAGTGGCAAATTAAATGGCACATGTTATTTGTAAATATTGAAACTACCAAACCATCAAACGAATTAACATAAAAAACGCTGCACATCTCCATGACGCTAATCACGCGTTTCATCCGTAAAATTTTACCCTCATGCTTGAATGAAAAGCTCAATAAGTTTCACTTGACAAAGTAAATGTATGAAAATTGGTTGATTATTTAAGACAGTAAATTCCTTTCAATCCCTAGAATACTCAATCTTTTCCTTAAAATGCTTTATTTGCTGAACGAAATATATGGATTTTATTATTATTTGTTAATTAGTACTTGGAAGTTGGACTTTACTTCTAACAATCATACAGGGTAGAATAACTGCCTTAAATACGGTGACTTTTGAGGGTAAGTACTCTATTTATTTATGTCCCTTTAGTAACAAGTTGCTATTTAAGAAAGGGATTACTAATTTCATTTATTTTCTATTAAACGCACTCTAATGGTTTCCAGAAAAATGGACATTTATATTTGTAGTCTTATTATTTATTGTGTCTGTGTAAAAGCGCAGTAGAAATGAAAACCAATGCAATAATAAAAAATAACACTACCTTCGTGTATTATTTTTATTATACAATTCTCCTGCATTTGTGAAGATAGACTAAATATTGAGAAATGATTTAGAGATATAATTTGACCAGATTTACCTGATATGTCTACTGGTTCGATTTACCATGGACATTAAGAAAGATACCTATTGCTCTATAGAAAAATCAAACATACTCTTACATAAGGCATATTATAATATTGAAGATTATTTGAGCGATATAAATGTTTGGACTTGATTCCAGTTGCACATGGAAACAAAATATTACTCATTGTAACATACAAAACTATCTCTAAAAGAGTAACCCTTGAGTTTCATGCCGGTTTCTTCCGAGTGGATTCAACTTTACCAATGGACAGACTACTGATGACTTAAAAGTGCTTTTTGAACAAAAAATATTTTGATTTTGCTTTAGAGTTATTTCAATAAAGACAAGCAAATACAAAATAATAACTTTTAGTAATAATTGCACGGTAGCCTTGGCACAGAAAACGTAGGATTTAAAATTGTAATCATGCCTCAGCTTAAACCCTAGATAAGGAATAATCCCCCACATAACATGTTAATCGCACTCGGTTACATGAGAACACATTATGTAGGGATGGGGAAATGTATGGGGCTTCCCCGAATTTTGTGTTTTACAAGAGCATGCAAATGCAAACGTAGTAATCTGCAAATTATTGTTTTGCCTAAAGTTTGGGAATTTGCCGCTAAAATATAAATATAGCGTCATTAGGAAAACAACAAAAGTTCAGGACATAATGTACATAGTAGGCTGAAATTGCGATCGGCAGGTCATACGATAAGGGGCAAAGATAAATGGAGCAAGCTTGTAACGTGATAAAGAACTCGTAGGATAATGTTTACTATAATATGGGATGTTAACCTGGTAACTACTTACTTAGACAAAAAACCCGATAAGTGAAAACAAAACTACCTAAAATTCAAACGAATTAGCATAAAAAACGCTGCACATCTTCCTGGCGGTAATCACGCATTTCATCCGTAAAAACTTTACCCTCATGTAAGTAAAAGACTAAGTAGCAGCCCATTAACGTCCCACTGCTGGGCACAGGCCTCCTCACTCCGAAGAGAGAGGGTTTTTAGCGCATAGACCCACCACGCTGCTCCACTGCGGATTGACAGACATAGTTCACAAGTGCCTGCACTTTTCCTTCACTCTCATAGTCCGATGTGACGGTAATCCGACACAACCGGAGAGAGATCGGGCGCAGGACCGACGGCTTAACGTGCTCTCCGAGGCACGGGACCCGAACCCAGGACCTCATGTCTGTAGTCGAACATGCTAACCACTAGACCAATGAGACGGGTACCCTCATGTGTCTAAAGAAATTTCATTTCAAAAACAAATTATAAGAAAATTCGAGAATATAGTTTGGTGTTGTAGCTACATATCAATCACCTCCATCCGAAATTCAATAACGCCACTGGATAGTTAAAGGATCAAAGAATTTATTAAGCTAAGTAAGGATTGAATAACATCGCGAGCGGCGGAGGGGAAAGCCTCACCATTTTGAAACGGTGGTGTTCATAACACTGCCACATCCTATTTCTTATTGCTGACGGTTAAGCGCTTGACTATTTGTTTTTTGGCAAGATCTCTACAATCTAGAGGGTGAGCTGAGGTAAGTGACTCGCTATTCAAGCTAGACACCCTAAAACCCAGCAGATCCTTCGTCATCCTTAGGTAAGATCACAAGAGATTTCCCTACGCAGTCCACTTTAGTGATTTGAATGGCACTGACTATTAAGACTTACAGTTCAATACAATACAGGGGAGGAAAGTGAAGCTCATACGTGCATCATCTGCCTCCCTTCCGCTTCCTCCCTTTGCCTCAGAATATGGTACAATCAAAGATATTATTTTCAAATCAAATCTACTATATTTTATTGCAAGATGGAGTGTACAACACACAACCTACCACATAATGCCGTACAATAGCATTACCCATATATATAAAAGAGATATCCAGGTATCTATTGACTCATCACGATATCTCTAGAACTATAAGGCGTAGAGAATTGAAATTTGGTAGGAATATTCCTTTTGACGAGTAGAAGTCAGCTAAGAACGGATTTTACGTAATTGATTAAAATTTGGTACAGCGATAATCTAGAACATGAAAAAGTACTATAACCTCTTTGAACATTGAAGTATTTATACGGATGTTTTTTATTTGACTAAATTAATTAAAACGCTACCCATTCAAACCTATGTAAAAAAACATTCAACGCAGACGAAGTCGCGGGTTCAGCATACATACGTACATAGCATCACGCCTCATTCCCATAGGAGTAGGCAGAAACAACATCCTTCCACTTGCCACGATCCTTGCATATCTCCTTCGCTTCTTTCATTCTCATTAAACCTTTCATACAAGTTCGTCGGTTTAGAGTACTCTTGACCTGGCCGTTATTTAAAATGTCCTGGATTCGGTCCAGGAACGTTCGCCTTGGCCATCCCCTTCCAACTTTCGCATTCACTCTAGACTCATAAATTCATCTAGGGTTCAGCATGTTAATATATAAAACAAATTACTTTTTAAGAAGTTGCTCCAGCCTTGGTCATTTGCATGACAGATATGTACATTTATATAAGTCAAATAATCACATTTACATGAGTTATATACAGGCAAATTAATAATTAGTTATATGAATATTACAGTTTAGGATGAAACGTCACAATACGCTAAGATTGTGTTCAAAAACTGTGTCTCTATAAAAATTACTGGTACACAGCAAGGTGTACGCACGTAACGCAATATTGCTTGGCGGTATGTGAAATTTTATACTGCAACCCTGTACGTTTTAATTGTATCTTGTGACTACTGTATACGAAAATGCAACCGACAACCCTAAATATATGCATATTTATAACAGCGGAAGACCGATGACATTGGTTACGTCCACAAGCTGTACGACTTGCATTCGAGCTGGCAACCTGCCACGTGTTAAAACGTTTTTTTTTCTTCTTTACAGGAAAACGTTTAAAATAATACAATGGGAGTTCAAAATAACAGACAGGATTTTCATAGATATAACACATCATAATTAGAAGTTTAAAAAAATATCGATAATTATCTAAACTAATATTATAAATAAAATTGTTTTAATTCGGGTTGATACCCATAGAAATAATTACATTTAGATTTCACTGACAGTAAAAATGTACATACAAAGACAACATGCAATTTAATCTATAAATAAATATTTAAAATAAGAATGTCAAATGTCAAACAAATAATTAACTATTAAAATTAAATGAAACTAAACTAATATTAAAAATTACAATACATTTGAAAAAAAAAATTATATTATAAAGAGGATACATTTGTGTAATTTCTAAAACTTTTTCACCATTAGAAAGATTCATTTTTAATGAATGGCATAGGCTTTATTACTTAAGATACCCTAATAAAAATGCATCAATATAACAAAAAAATCTGTTATCGAGTGTACTGCGGAAACTATTGATGATAGAACCAAAAAAAATGTAACAGAACGTATTAATATCTATAAAAATAGTCCACATGTATGTCCAACTACTGTAGTTATACCATTATAACCACATTTTTACATTTTAAAGGTTAATAAATGAACCGACAATAATGAAACCATATTATTCACACCTGTATTATTTATCCTATTAAAGGTCACTTCAATACCTGTAAAATACGTGTTAAATAATTAAAATCCATTCGAAAGATATAACGAATTTAAAAATGTAAATCTAAGAAAATAAGTCCAACTTAGTAGACTTTCCATTGCTACGAGATCGGTATCTACGTGGGTGGAACTGCGGGCAAAAATCTCCTGTCATAGTCCTAACGATAGAACAACTCCCGAAATCATTGGTCAATTTTTGATGTGTATTTGGTAAGTTTGAGAATAGGTTTTAAAATACATGTCATCTATTCTCACCACTCATTTTTAACCTTTTTTTTTAAATCTGTATGATTTGAAGAGATAGATCTGCAAATTTATCTAATACTAGCTGATCCAGCAAACGATATAATAACTATAAGCGCTATTATAAAATAGGGGTTGGTGATAGAAAGGTGAAAATTTAGGGTTGTATGTATTTTTGTATGCTTTATCACAAATTTCGTCCAAAAATTTAAAAAAAACTTTAAGTGTGAACAACCCTTATCACTTCCCTAAGTATGAAAAATAGATAGTAGCCGATTCTCAGACCTACTGAATACGCATATAAAATTTGATACAAATCGCTAAAGCCATTTCAGAGGAGTACTGTAACTAACATTGTGACAGGGAAATTTTATATATTAGATTATTAAACCAATCAAATGTATGATTAGAAAACTGGTGTATACTCGAATTACAGAGTTAACGATGTCCACCTTTCACTAGCATAAGGTCATAAGTGCAGTAGCCATGTGTCAATAGGAAAGTGAGTTTTTCATTCGCCTCTAGTGGAGTGTGAAATCAGCGGTTTCGCTATCACTACCGGCGTTATTACTTTTCCATTGGGCATGCTTGACAATACACTGGGGACATCAGTTTTCCCGACAATGTAAGCTAGGGGTCGGCAACTAGCGGCCCCTAGTTTACTGTAGCGCAGCCCGCAAGCATATAAACGAGAATAATTCAATTTGGAGTCAGTTCTCCACGTTTTTAGGCGCCAAGAGGTCCTGCGTTCGGTAATTTATAAAAACACATTCGACCGGTCCAAATCCTTGGACAACTCGCAGAAGGCCGTCTTCCTCTTCTACTCTTCTTATCTTGTTGTATTGTCAGTAACATTAAATTAATAAAAATATAACAGAGACGCGTTAACTATAACTCTCTCGCTTTAAGTTTTCACTCAATTATCAACCTATGTCTTGAGAAACAGAAGCTATTGAGTAAAATTTCATCTCTCGAAATTTAATAAAACATTTAATTAGCTGAATTTACTCGAACATGCGTCATTATGGTCTAAATTGTTTTGATGTTGATCTACTGCAGAGAATTATGAGTAGTCTAACTTCAAAAAAGAAAGTTAAAAGTGCGTGCGTACAAAGTACAAATGTCAGGAGTGAAACTTCTTTCGCAAACTAATTTTTGAGTCGTGTTTATAATTATACAAATCTAAAAATTTAGATTTCCGACACTGAGGCAGAGAGATAATGGAAGATATGTTAGGAATTTAATTGTATAATTAAAATATCAAAAATATTCTATTAAATTATGAAATGACGAGTAGCAAATTAAAATGCCACATGTTATTTGTAAATATTAAAACTACCTTTCTTAACCTATTCTTCAAAGTATCTAGCATAAAAAGCGCGCGTGATTAGCGTCGCGAAGATGTCCAGATCTTGCGACGCTAATCACGCGTTTCATCCGTATGTAATGTACCCTCATGCATCTAGAGAAGTTTCACTTCAATAGCTTTTGAATTTTTTAATGTGACCACAATGTGATCAGTGATTTATATTAAAGCAAAGTGACGAAGTGTGTTGTGGACAAAAATCCCTGATGTATTACTAAAAAGAAGGCGTAGCATAGCCTAGCATATCAGCTCCGCTACATAAAACATAAAATTCTCGTGTCACGGCGTTAGAAGTTGAACACGTACGAAACGGCACGACCTTTTTTCGTGAATCTTAACGAGCGTATCAGCTAAGGTTGAGACAACTAAGTTTCTCAACAGGTGGGCCTAAAAATGAACATGGATAAGACGAAATTTATATCGTATATCCATGTTCCGCTCCACCCAATCATCGCTGAGACACCACTCGAAATTGTAGACGAGTATACATACCTGGGACACATAGTCCAGCTATATAGGTCCAATTTCGAAAAGGAGGTCAACCGAATCCAACTCGGTTGTGCAGCGTTCGGGAAACAACGCCAGATGTTGTCGTCCGTTATCCATCAGTGCCTGAAGACGAAGCTCTTCCAACTGTTGCCAGTGATGACCTACGGCTCCGAAACGTGGTCGCTGACTATCGGGCCTCATTCGAAAACTCAGAGTCACTTAGCGTGCGATGGAGAGGGCTATGCTCGGAGTTTCTCTACGCGATCAAATCAGAAATGAGGAGATCCGTAGCAAAATTTGGTAATGGGTGGGACACTGTGTAGGGGGACCAACCACAAGGTGGACCGACGACATAAAGAGGGTCGCCGGTTGCAGCTGGAGCCAGGCGGCACAAGATCGGGCTTTGTGGACATCATTACGTGAGACCTGCAGTCCAGTAGTGGACGTCCATCGGTTAAAGCGACGACGACGAAATGTTAAGGATGATCCATTCCAAATTTTTTTTTAGCAAAATTCTTGTTTTTATTTTTTATGATGCAGCATACAAAAATACAGCATATAATAACTGCCTAACCTTGTCCGAAGTTGGGAAGTTGGCGGTGTGATCCACCCCCGTGCCTCGGAGAGCACGTTAAGCCGTCGGTCCTGCGCCTGATCTCTCTCCGGTCGTGTCGGATTACCTTCACATCGGACTATGAGAGTGAAGGAATAGAGAGTGCACTTGCCTGCCAATCCGCAGTGGAGCAGCGTGGTGCGTCTATGCTCTAATAACCCTCTCTCATATGAGTGAGGAGGCCTGTGCCCAGCAGTGGGACGTTAATAGGCTGCTACTTACTTACTTTTATACAAAAATACATACAATCCTAAATTTTCACCCCTCTACGATCAACCCCTTTTTTTAATAGTTATTACATGGCAAAACAAGGATGGCTGGTTCGGCAAGTTTAATATAAAATAAAGAGAAAGTGCATACATAACACACGTAAATTGATTAACACAGAAAAAGGTTTGTACATCTCTGATATAGAATATGACCAAAACAGAAATGTATGTCACACTTTTGTTAACGGCCGCGAAGCCAATGTACGGTTCAACTTGATGGGTGTGAGTCATTCGGTCAAGTTCACGCCCTCGCCGCAGTATCGTGGGAGTATAAAGAGATTTGATGACGCTTTGGGATGCGAATCGTTTGGGGATTCGAGGCGTATCATTTTCTTATCTATTACATGATAAATGACTTTGTTTGAGTCATTACCGATTGTAGTTATTCCACATTGAATATTTTGTACATAAATATTGAATGCCTCAAAGAAATTCATACAATACAAGACCTTGTGATAGGGTCTACAAGTTAAGAAGTTTCATAATCATAATGTCCTAATAAAGCGACATAACTTATAATAACAATGAAGTTTTGTTCTACAATTATAAAAGGATTCCCTTGACCCCTAAACTAGTAATACCCGTTACATTCTATATATAGTAAAAAAGTGTGTGTGTGTGTGTGTGTATTTATGTACACGCGTTACAAGTTATATATGTCGGAGGGCAGGTGTCTGTGGAACGCTGGCGCCATCTATCGATAGGCGTGGGACAGAGTCAATAGTGGCAGTCCGGCGGGAGTCTCTCGGCAGTTGTCGAGTGGCGCTCGACTGTCGCGTTGCTAGCTAATATTGTTAATAAGTTTGTGTAAATTGATATCGGGAACATTAAGTGATTGAACATTATAATTCGAGTTAATTAATAAAGTGTTTGATTGCACCAACATTACCCACGAACGCCCACAGTATAAGAAATTAATAACGATGTCGGCAGAGAACCCTACGCCCCTGTGCTTTATGCTTCTCCGTTCTCTCTTATATATATATACTTCTTTGGCAATAATTTATTTTTCGTCGTACTGTATATTTGTAGAAATAATAAACGCTAACTAACTTTCATAAATATAAATAGTTTATAATCAGTTTTCTATAGTCTGAAATTTATAATTTTGATATGAATGTCATGTTGATATTTTCAATGTCACAATATATCTAACGAGTGTTATAATAAAATAATTAAGGTATTATATATTTAAAAAAAAACTAAAATGTTGACTATAGCCAATTTCAGGATGTCGGTTTTTTGTGATGGTGTGCACGCGTATAGTAAAAATTTACTCATCACTTTTCCCTAACGCGCCGAAAGAAGTATAACTTCAATAAAACAAAGATCACTTACGATCTATTAGAAATACTGGTAACTTATAATTATGTTAGTTTGAATGATTGTCTTGGTGTGTGCGCGTGTGAGGGTGTGTGTGCGTAAATAAGAGAAAAATATAATTTAATTGTACTAATATTTTAGTAGATTATCGAAGTAATTCTTCGGTGCT
Organism: Elymnias hypermnestra; assembly: GCA_015832385.1. NCBI lineage: Eukaryota > Metazoa > Arthropoda > Insecta > Lepidoptera > Nymphalidae > Elymnias > Elymnias hypermnestra. The sequence goes on along the minus strand of JACTOM010000075.1, from coordinate 205,835 downwards.
TTGATAATTTAAAGTTTTTAAATAGTTATTAAGTTTATTTTGTATAAATGGAAAATAAATAAACTTAACAACTCTGCAACAAACAACTTAACAAATTCTGCTGTTTCATCAAATTAGGAAAGAAGGAAATTGGGAACAGACCTTTTTTGCGAAAACAGCATAGCCTGACTCTTGGACACATAACACACTTGGACATATAAAGCAGAATTAACGCGTGAAGATATGTCCTCCACACAGCTTGAGCTGTGGAGGAGGACAATGTCGTCAGCATATTGCAGTAGCAATTAACAGATAATTCGAGATCACGAGTGTAGATACTGTATAGAAGAAGACTGAGGACAGAGACCTGAGGGAGACTTTTTCAGACTGCTCTGTGGGGAAGAGATGTTATTTGGTGTTTAACCACAATAGTTCTGCAAAACAGCAGATTACATATGAAACGTACTAACCTCGCAGGGATACTCAGATTAAGAATTTTTTGCCTGAGCACTGGAAAAAGGAGTTTGCAATATTATTTTTCTATTTATTGTATCTACTTTGACATTGCCTCGCTATTACTAAACAAAAGAGGTATATGTGAAGATATTCAGGCCAGTTTGAAATGAAGCAGTATTAAATTTTATGGGGAAATTAAAAAAAGTCTGTATCACAACAAAAGTTGACGTGACCGCAAAACGCAACCGCGTTACATAAAGCGCACTACGATCGCAATACTAAACTTGCGCAAGCGCAATTATAAATGTCTTGTGCTGAAAAACATACACGCCAAGGAAATGAATATATGTGCGCATTAGGAAAGGATGACTTAATAATTCTTAGCAAATACATATAATAATATAGTCAAAACAGGTTTACGTTGTACTATAATCGCAGTGAATCAGGGCTTTATGCGTCAGATAATCTTCTATTTATATAAAACTAACTAATCAGCGCAATGTCACTAACAACATGTGGGTGGTGGGAACAAAGTTTCACTTCAAAAAAAACCCGGGTAAGTAGCAGCCCATTAACGTCCTACTACTGGGCACAGGCCTCCTCACTCCGAAGAGCGAGGGTTTTTAGAGCATAGACGCACCACGCTGCTCTCTATTCCTTCACTCTCATAGTCCGATGTGACGAGAATCCGACACGACCGGAGAGAGATCAGGCGCAGGACCGACGGCTTAACGTGCTCTCCGAGGCACGGGGGTGGATCACACCGCCAACTTCCCAACTTCAAGCAAATATTGAGAAAATTCTTAAATAGAAAACTCAATATTGATTTTTTAAGTGGCCCGACCCGGGACTCGAACCCAGGACCTCATGTCTGTAGTCGAACATGCTAACCACTAGACCAATGAGGCAGTCAAAAAAACCCGGGTAAAATACGTCAATAATTAGATTTTATCAAAAGTGTAGAAAGACTTTAAAATATATATGTTTTAATTAATGGTAATTGATGACAGAGTCTACACTGGAAGCGCCCTGAGTTTCACAATTTTATCATTACGAAGTTTACCTGATAACGCATACAGTAATTTTCTGCACAGCATCGTATTGAAACGCAATTTTTTTTAATAGGCGACACATTTTTATGTACAAAAGGCGGTCTTATCGCTGTTTAGCGATAAGACCGCCTTTTGTACATTTGCTGTTAACTTAAACCATATTGTGTAACGCTGTTTCTTTTAAGGTGTACAATAAAGAGTATATTATTATTATTATTATTTTTGGGTGGAAAACTAGCCACGAAAGAAACCTCCCACCATCCTAGATGTAGACAAATCAGTAATTACGATTACTTAAATTTGACTCGTTTTGAATCGAACTTGGAACATCTGCTAGCGAATCGAGTACGCGCTATTATGTTACACTACAAAACCAAACCAGTAAGGCTTTTAAAATATGAAAATATGAAGCTCCCAGCCGAAAATAATTTACGGGAAAATGGCATCCTTGATAATTCATCAAAAATAATGAGAGCAGTTAGTGGAAAATTGAATTCCGTCACAACGTTCGCGTTCATGTGTATTACATAGTCAACGTTTCGTTGACCCAAATATTCAATTTGGCACAACGTAAAAGGCTTCGCGAGGGATTAACTTCCGAGAAAACTCAAACACGCTTTGCGGATATCCGAAAAAACCTGTTTAAAACAGCATTTCGTACACTTAACCCAGATAGATTTTTTTTTTTAAAAACTTCACATTACTTTAAGTGTTCCTATTTGGTAATGAAGCATGTTCTCGAAGCTACAAATAAAGTCTTATATCAAAACGTCTATTTTCAAATTCTTTGTCAGTCTGTCTGTGTTTGTTCCCGTCAATCTATAAAACAGCTGGACCGAATTCGACGGGACTTTCACAGTCAGATAGCTAATGTTATAATGAGTAACTTAAGATAGTTTTATATTATAACATTCGGTTTACGCGGATAAAACCGCGGGGATCAGCTGCTGTTTACATCAAAAACGTTTTTTTTTCATTAATATCTATTTGCTTACTTCTCTAATTTAATGTCCGAAAAGGCTAACAAATTCGGGCAAGAATTTATTCCATTTTTTTGTAAAAACTAACAAATACATAAAATTACATCATTCTATACGTACACATCCTCTTTAAATATATTCCCAAATTTATAAGTTAATAATTTTGCGCAACATTGTCAACCGCGAATATTGGGAATTCCATTCTCCAAAAGCGATTACTTCACACGTACTGACCCACTTTATAAAATTTTAAATCATCGCGAATTCATGAAGTAGTTGTATTTTCCATTATATATATTTTAAAGTATAATGCTGTCTGTATCTTCTGTAAAGAGTAATCCCAATGGCGTCGGTGATATTGGAGTACACAATTAATTTTCATAAAACGCTAACAGTATAGCGCACGACGACTGACGTCATTTATTAATTAACAAAACGAGCCCTAATATATTATTATGTTATACTAGTGATAAACGACTGTGACTACATCTATATGAAATACATGATATACAAATAAATACAAACCATTACACATTACAGTCACCGTGTGTTTGTAAATCACTGGGCGAGATGTAGCATTCATAATTTTAGATTTTAAGTCGTTCTTTGATCATCACGAGACGTACATTGGAAATAATATATGGAAAAAATAAACAAAAGTGCTGTAAAGGCCTACTTGAAGAGTGAATATTTTGAATTTGAATGGGCTTCATTTTCTCTTATATCTCTAAGGGATTAGGCAGCGTTTTCAACGAAAACTCTCAGTCATTTATATATTTTCTGGCACTACCAAGAACTATCATTATATTTAAACAACTTAAAAGTCTTGACAAATTATATACTATATACTAGCTGATCCAGCAAACGTTGTTTTGCCATATAATAACTATTATCACTATAAAAACATAGGCGTTGGTGATAGAAAAGTGAAAATTTAGGGATTCCGTATTTTTGTATGCTGTATCAATGAAAAAAAAAACAATATCGCGTACGGTGGAAGGCTTTGATTTTTATATCAACTTAAGAAAATGTGTTTGCTGTAAGCGTCAAACCAAAAATTGTTTTTCTTTACCATTTCAATGAGAAAAATGCTGCATCGATTAGTCCAGGTTCCATATTTTTAGGACTACAAAAAACAGCAGAAATTATTATAAAAAATATATTTGTTAGCTTACAGTAAAATTACGTTTAGTATTTAATTGCGTTTATTGATTAAGCCATTCTTGATATCATCAAAATGTTAAACCAGAGATTTGCTATCGATCTTAGAAAAGTTTTTATCAACCGAAATGAGTTTACTGTAGCCTATAAAATTTTCCTAACACATTATCCTCTTGATTCTACCGAGATTTAGGAAAATAGACGACTTCTGCTTTCTGTGTAAGGGAAAAGCTCGAATTTCAATGTAATTTAACAAACAAGAAAGCTTTTTGACGTCACAAGCGCTTTGTGTCAGTAACGAGCAGAGAACACGTTCTAAAGAACTTTGTGCTGTTGTCGACAAATTCTCCGCAACTTTAGATAGCAGATGTACCATGGTAAAATTTGTCGTGTCTAAATTTCAAGGACGACGACCACTATATAAAAAATAAATTTGAAGCTTTATCAGTCAACGTTTTTGGCAATCTTCATTGGTAAAAGCTTTAAAGAAAGTTACTGATAACTTCCAACAATATGACATTCGAAAACTCGATTTAGCACAATTATGTTATTCTATCTAATATATAAAAATCTCGTATCAAAGTATTCATAGCAAACTCCTCCAACACAGAAATCGTGTATTTATTCGGTCATACCTTATAGTAGACCTTCCTTCATCCTGAGGAAAACCCTTTTCTGATTCTCATACAAACATTTTCTAAATAAAACGTGGAGTCGATTTGACCTTTATTGCTATTCTATAAAGTTCATAATAAATTACAAGTACAGACTGTTGTGTCAGCAATGTAGGTGTGTTCCTAACGTCAAAGAGTCAATTTGCACTTTATTACCGCTGAACAAAATTCAAAATCAATTGAATAGTCACAGAATGGCGCTATAGATATTTAGTACTGCTGTAATTTAATTTCGAAAATCATTCGTAACACTGAAATCTGCCACATTCCAAATGTTTTGACAGAACGAAGTATGTAGTATTTTAATAAAATTAAGTAACCATCTGTGATTTTGAAATAGGGGCGTTGCCATATTATTATCTTGTACACGTGATAAATTAACAATGACTAAACTTTTGAAGCTAAAGCAACAATGTTTCCTATGTCATTACTAACCTTCACTAACTGTGCAATAAAACGTTAATTGTCCTAAAAGAAAGCCCTGGATAAAATAATAACGCAGATATATTTCTTATACGCGATACAAAAAAAATCAATATAAGCAAAATAACAAACCGTATAAAAATCACTAAGAACGTGAGTAGGGTATTTATAAATAAATGCTTGAAATCGTATTCTAAGGCCTGACCAGGTACAATCAGCACTCGGAATGTACACGAGAAATCCAAATCAAATTCATACATACCATTTACTCAACACGACTTCTTCAAAAATATTTGACCGATTAATGCATTTTAGCATATTCATATAGCAACGTAGACGCTCAATAAGAACGGGTCATTACTATTCCCAAGATATCAAGAAATACGAGCGTGACAATACATAGAGAGCAACTATTTTGACACAAATAACAAACAGAATCTCGAAGATTATTGAATTGAAAGCTTTCTTTCTATAAAATTATATAGTTGATATAAACAATTAATCACTTTGCTTTTCACAATAAGAAACTACATATCCCAACATCATATAAGGGGATCTTAAAATTTTATGACTTCATCCATAAAAATCCATTTACTGATATATTTTAAGAGTCAGTTGAATAAAGGATTTGTTTTATTGTTTCCAATATAAAAGTTTTTGATAATGATCTTCAGTTATCTTTCGCCAGGCTCAAAAACAAACACATCCAATTTCATATGATTCACGAGAGTGGGCTGTTGATTATGAAAGCTTTCCACGTCTGCATTTCATAGGTCAAAGCGGTCGTTCAAATAAAACTCGAAGTAGCTTACCGACCACAGTTGAATATAACTTAACAATTATGTTATTACCTTGTATGTAAAATAGATGAAATAGCCAATCTAAATAATCAAATTTTCATTATATTATCCTATATACTTTACATTGTAACTACACAGGTATATAACGATGACAATCATTATTACAATAGATCTCTGTGATCAACTTTCCTGAACTAATTTTTCACTGCTCTATCAAGGATTAACTGCTTAACAAGGATTAACTTAACTGACTAAAAGTGATGGTATATTACCAGTTTTCAAAAGATTAATAACAATTACGAATTATGCATGTCGAGAAAATATTATTAGCAACAATTAATACGTCTGCAAAAGATTTATGTGACAATATACAATGTTAAACAAATAAACTATGAAATAACAGAAATCACTTGACGAAATTTTGAAATGAACTACCTTCGTAACAGGTTACTAAAACGTACTATTCGTACGAAGCCTATATTCACACACTGAGCTGGTAGAGAATTAATAATCATTTGGTTATCATATCGCCATCTTAAGCTGTATCATTTATCATATATTAATAAACTTAAGAGGCTTGCCTTGCTCAAGCATTCATAAAGGGTTAATTGTTTTCAAAACAACGCAACCAAACCTAGAAATCACGTTAACCCATTCCCAAAGATATTTAGACATATAACATCGACTAGCTTGATTTAGAAAGTGTTGTCACACATTTTTAATGTGAAACACGTCAAACAAACCAGTAAGGTGAGGACAGTCGGCTCTCTAACCCCTACATGGCCATCGCTGAACTGGACGGGCCGTTTTTGCGATAATTCAGTACAATATGAGAGCGAGTTAACCGTACACCGTTAGGTTTAACATTGTCGAAAGCAATTTGCGGTTTTCATACATCAACTCATAAAGTAGGTCTTCCCAAATCGCTACATAAAATTAAAGAGTTTCGGCTGATTCTGTGGCCTAAAAGCAACGCGCATTCAAAAAAGTCCTTAAAGAAGTGCCTCAACATAGACTCATAGCGTTAAAAATTGAGGAATGATATATTTGTGGATTAATAAAACGATAACAGAAAACATTTGAGATGAAACATGTTGTTCTAAAGTAAATTGATTAACATTCTGAGGATGATGATGACAAAAAAGGACACAGCTGAATTTCTTGAGGGTTCTTCACACGTGAAACCCTAGTAGATAGATAGATATACTTTATTGCACACAGACACATACAGGAAATACAAAACTAAGAATAAAAACTAGAGATAGGAGAGTGCAAAGGCGGCCTTATTGCTGCAAGCAATCTCTTCCAGACAACCTTTGTAGAAGTAGATGCTTATTTAACAAATTAATTAATTAATGGGGCAGAACAGTGCCATAAATAAATATATGCTTAAGTATAGATTGAAACAAATAAAAAAAAGTAGTAGTAGTATTTATATCATCAACGGTCGTAAATTGAAATAATATGACAAAATTTGGCGTTAATAAGTAAATTTCATTCTTACAGTTCGCGTTAAGAATGCAGCGAGTCATCATTGTCCGCCCGCCTTGCCCCGCCCAATCACTCAACTGGTCACTGTGAACTTGACCTTGTTATTTGAAAAAAATTGATCGGTTAGGGAGCGGGACAAGGCGGACCAACAAAAATGACGCACTGCATGCTTAACGCGAACGAACAGTAGCTGCCTCAATTATTTTTTCTAAATACATAGATAACTGCAAATTTATAATTAAGGTAACAATCATGTACAATTAAGGTTTGCTTTCTAGTTAATACTACGTACTGCGGTTTAGATTATAGTAACTAATTAGTACAAAGGCGTGTAATTGCAGCGAAATTAATAGATCAAGTTACATTAATTAAATTTCTGCACAAACAGCTAATGATTAATAATAATTACAGGGACTAAGTCAAATATCACCCTAATACCGAAGCAAGTATAAAATATCAGTGCAAAACGCTCCTTTACAGACATCATAAGGGAACGATCGGAAAAAATTACAGTTTTTTTTTATTATTACTATTTTTCTACGGCATTTACGCATAAAGTGGAAACCGTCACCTTTTTTCACGAAAACTATCTCAATTGTTTCATTCCAAAAATAATATCTACATAATTTTGAATACATTATTATTTTATACAGGTTAGTGCCGACTGTCATTTCACACGATGGTAACGACTCACTCACGGGCTGACGTGTCCTGTTAACAAAAGTCCGTAGTAGAGATTCGTACTGTAGATTTTAAAAAGACCAAGTGGGTCTTTTTAAAGATTAAATGGGGTTTACCTCCTAAAGCTTCCTACACTGAGTCCTACAAACAAAATAACTTGAAAAACGCTGATTTTTCTGCTTACGGTGAATTTTTAACCTAAAGCTGCGAAGCAAATTTAGACAAGTATCTATTCAAATAACTTAAATTGGAGTGAATAAATGCTTCTTTTGAAATCCTTGCTTCAGCTTAATGCTTGAAAATGTTTTGACGTGATTTTCACTGGGAGAAAGTTAACTTGTCATAAAAATTAATATTATTTCAGGAAATATAAGGGTTTCGCGAAAACTAAATTATTCTCAATGAAAAGATACCGCCCGCTTTATATGATGCGTATACTAAAACACCCCCATTAGTGAAGTCTACCTTTAAAATAATTAGTAATTTATAATAAGTTTATCGGAAACGGCAAAATTCATTCGTATTCGCGGAACTCGCTGATCTCATTTCGATTACACCCACGCATGATATATGATATCCCATTGCGTGAGATTTACAGATTTCAAATCTTATCATACAGAATTAAGTTGTCGAATATTATTTTTTTCATATCGAATAGCAACAAAAATTATTGAACCTATGTATAACAATTATTTACAGAGCAGTATGTGCCAATGACATATATAACGACTCCTTAGATTAACTCAATTAAGGCAAATGGTAACTAGCAGCTCATTAACGTCCCACTGCTGGACACAGGCCTCCTCACTCATAGTACACAAGTGCACTCTCTATTCCTTCACTCTCATAGTCCGATGAGACGGAAATTCGACACGACCCTGGAGAGGTCAGGCACAAGGCCGACGTCTTAACGTGTTGTCCTAGGCACGGGGGTGGAGCACACCGCCAACTTCCCATCTTAGGGCAAATATTAAGAATGTTTTTATGAGGCATATATTCATTAGGACTCAAAAGTCCCGTCAGTAAATAAAGGGTTAACAAATAAGATGTCCTATAAAAACTCTGTTAGTGTTTTTTTAAACAATTCAAGGTGTCAAATAGCCGAAAAATAAAGAATATAAAATAAAAACATGTAGCCCTATTAAAAATAACAAAATAAGGACCTTCACAAGTATCACGGCGCGTATTTAAGAGTCGTTATGTCATCTAAAAGGACCTGTCGGTCAACCGGTTGGCTGCACTTGCATAACTACAGGTTCGATGTCAATCTCCATACACGAACTTGCTCGGTGGCGTTTTACATCGATCTCTTTAAATATTTTCTCACCTGATTGAGTGCATGGCATTTTTATATGCTGACATAAAACCCTAATGAAGCTCTATCTGTGCATTGAGAATGTCAAAATATACTAAGTTAACATACTATGCGCGTTAATTTTAGTTACATCAAAAAATATTCCAACTATAACATATATTCACTCTATAACTTGTAATGTATGTATTTCGGGATAAAAGCTTCACAAGTAACATTTAATGACAGCTTTTTCTCTATTTTTCGTATTGTAAATTCTAATTTTTATGTTTAATTTTACATAAATCACATTCTTCAACGAATAAAGTAATCTTCCGAACCCAAGGCATCTGCTAACAAAGCTATTATTCCCACCTTCGTTCCAGCGAGATCATCAGTTCTAACAAGTCAACATCTGTGTTTCGATTTTAAAGAAGATTTGATCATTTCTATCTATACATAACTGCACTGCGAAGTTGCAGTTACATAAAGCATTCAAGAAATCAACTTTAAAAAACTTAAAAATGCGTGCATACAAAGTACACATGTCAGATATAAAACTTCATTGGCAAACAAATTTTTAAGTCTTGTTTATATTTATACAAATCTAAAACTTTAAATTTACGAGAATTACGAGTAGAGAGAGGGAAAAGGAATATATGTTAAAAATTGAAGGAATTTAATTGTCATTAAAATATTAAAAACGTCGAAAATTAAATCATAATAGAAATAATTTATTGAAATATCAAATGACGAATTGTAAATGAAAATGCCACGTATTTTTTGTCAATATTAGATATCGTTAATTAAATGTTGTTTTTGAATTTAAAATTTAGAAAAGAGAATTTATTAATCGTTGCACATCTTAGTGACGCTAATCTCCCGTTTCGCCCGTACAAAATTTACACTCATGCGTAAAACTTCTTCGTAAAATTCTATCTATTGCAGTTATCATAATTGTAAAAACATATAAGCTTGGCAAGATACCTTTATTACGAAATAACATACAAACTTCTACAATATTTATACATACAGTTACAACGTAGGAAATTTATTCCCAGGGTGCATATACCCAGTCGGTTGTACCTCTGTACACCGGTCACGTCACTCGGAACATACGTCATAAGTTACTGTGGCAACTAGAGCCTCTCGAGATTCCATTAGACGTCTAGCCTATACAATTTACTTTTGGAGGCTTTGGTTTAACAGACATTTCAACCAAAATTACAGTATCATAGTATTTTTAGTGAAAATGGGTAAATTTATAAAGCTAGCGTCCATAATCCCGATCTTTGCAATAATTAGAAGTGTATGAACACGACGTATCACATTTACTTGCCCAAGATATTTCTTAAAATTACGTGCGAACAAAGTACACGTGTCGGAAGTGAAACTTCTTTGGCAAACTAATTTTTAAATCTTGTTTATATTTATACAAATCTAAAACTTCATATTTCCGTGACTTAGGCAAGAAAAAGGATATGTTAGGAATTTAATGAATACAATTGTCATTAAAATATTATAAGTGTTGAAAGTTTCTCTACGTGATCGAATCAGGAATGAGGAGATCCGTAGCAGAACCAAAGTCGCCGACATAATCCTAGGAATCGCGAACCTGAAGTGGCAATGGGCGGATCATATAGTCCGAAGGACCGATGGACGTTGGGGGCCGAAAGTGCCGGAGTGGGGACCCCACAAGGTGGACCGACGACATAAATAGGGTCCCCGGTAGCCGCTGGAGCCAGGCGGCGCAAGATCGGGTTTTGTGGACATCATTACGTGAGACCTATGTCCGGCAGTGGACGTCCATCGGTTGAAGCAACGACGATGAAGTGTCGAAAATTAATACAAATAATTTATTGAAATCTCAAATGGCGAGTTGTAAATCAAAATTCCACGTTTTTTTATTATTTATTAAAATTTATTAAATTATTTATTAAAATTTGTTTTCTAACTAAAATTTAGGAAAAAAGAATTTATGAAATATTTTTATTTTATGAAAAAGAGTATATTAAACTATTAAATGACGAGTGGCAAATGAAAATGCCACATGTTATTTGTAAATATTAAAACTACCCAACCTTCAAATGAATTAGCAAAAAAAAGGCTGCACATCTTCGTAACGCTACTCATGCGCTTCATCCGTAAAAAGCTTACCCTCATGCGCCTAAAGAAGTTTCAATTCTAAATCTAGCGACCATTGATTAAGGACCAAAAAATGTATCGTCGTAAAAAAAATGAACCTTAGAAAAATGTATAATACCAGTTAATAACAGCTCTAAGAATAAAATACTCTAAAATGTCTTAAAAACTAGCAACATTTAACGTTCTACCTAAAGTTATAAATTCTCGTAAGTGAACAAAGCAAAAGTATTTGATTTATAAGCAAACTTTTTACTGCAATTTAACCAACTAATATAACAAAAGTCTTTATTTGAAACAACAGCGTTATTTATACGATTAACATTTATTTCTTACAGGAAATAAAATATCGCTCTTTTTGAACCAATTATTATTGACACTATTGGCTATTCCACATATCTAACTTGCACATGTTGGCGTAATTTTTATAGTCATTCAAAGTTCAGTAATCAAGGCAAGCATTCCTGTACCATTTTGAATAAGGGTCAGGTTTGACGGCCTCGCTGGCGCAGTGGTGCGAGTATTCGCTTGCTAGCGGAGGTCCCGGGTTCGATCCCCGGTAGGACGAGTTTAGGAAATTGTATTTTCTAATTTGTCTGAGTCTGGACTGGTGGGAGGCTTCGGCCGTGGCTAGTTACCACCCTACCAGCAAAAACGTAGNAAAAAAAAAAAAAAAAAAAAAAAGGTCGAGACTACTCTAAACCGACGAACTTATATGAAAGTTTTAATGAGAATGAAATAGACGAAGAAGATATGCAAGGATCGTGGCAAGTGAAAGAGACCATGCTCTCTTCTTACCCCTATGGGAATGAGATGTGATGCTATGTATGTAGGTATGTAAGAAAGACAGTTCACTCCACTTGCCAATATTATATACATATAGTATATCCACAGAGCTGAGCCCACGCAGTTTCCCCGTTCGCGACAAAAATAATTTCCTGCAGTGACATAACACAATACCCTGTCAGTTCGAGACGAGCATTGGGAAACTGTTAATGTCTGAAACCCACCACTGCCTAAAACGGCCGGTTAATTCCAAACATTAACTTGCAGTTAACGTAAATGTGTCACCGTTACTATTTATATCACGGTATATTAACCATACACTTCCTCCACAAAACGGTCGCCAAGATTAGGCAAATTTTAATACGGGATAAATTATTAAGGCACGAGAAAAATTAATATATCCCCGCGTATTTCCTAAAACGAATGCCGTCTTTTTATATCGTGATATATTAAATATAATTGCTTCACATAACAAAAATAAAAAATATATAAAGTTTCAAAATACGGCAAATTATTATTGACTTGAGAAACCTTATACATATATTATATTCTAGCATATTTCCAAAACCTAAAGGTGGTCTTACAGAATCAGTGATAATAAAATTTAAGAAACTTCTGCGATTTTTAAATTTTATTTTAAAATTCCTGTGGTGTATAAAGATAATAGAATTTAATAAAAATATCTGTAAATATAAGAAGCAACTCTATAATAATTTATAATGCTAGAAAACCTACTCTATTTTTTACTATCAGTAGATAGGTTTGTCTAATTTGTTTTCGAGTTAAACTGCTGAAAGAATATCGATTAAAAAAATTTTAAAACTCCTTATACTAATAAACAAAGGTTTTACATAGAATACACTTTCAACCTTCGTCTTACAAATCTTGTCTTCAGTTTTATACATAAAGAACATCGAAGTCCAATCTACACCGTACAGAACCAATAAATTAAGATCTAATATACCGCTTAACTGAACATAGTCGTCGTCGTCGTCTCAACCAATGGACGTCCACAGCTGGACAAAGCAGTGGACGTCCATTGGTAAAGAAAAGATTTGTAAGACGAAGTTTAAAAGTGTATCCTATGTAAAACCTTTGTGTAACTGAATACAGTAAAAACGCAAAATTACTTACCTGTGAAGTAATAATATACTTCTCTACTTTCGCGAGCATATTGTCAAGTAAAAAAAACCTTAAGATAATTAATAACAGGTCACAGAATTGTACTATTTTTAACTTTGGGAGTATTATTAACGTAATACCAGTCCTAATGCAAGCTTCTATTATGAAACATTACATATTTACTTTAACAGTGAACCACTCCAAATAAAATCGTCCCATAGTTCTTAAACGTACCTAAGAAAATTTGGGGCCTTATTTTTTATTTACTACTATACATGCCCCGCGGCTTCACCCACGTAGATACCGATCTCGTGGCTGTGAAAAGTCTACTAAGTGGAACTTATATTCGGATATTGATATTTTTAAATTCTTTATATCATTTAATAAGTATTTTAAAGGCATTGAAACGGTTTTTGACAAAATATTATTACATAGAATCGGGATTAATACAGGAGTATGAATAATATGGTTTAATTATTGTCGGCACTTTTATTAAATTTTAAAAGTGAAAAGGTAATTATAGTGGCATAAATAAGGTAGTTAGACATATCGTGGGCTTTTTATAGATATCAGTGCAATCTTTTTTTTTTTTAATTGCTGACAGATTAGCGCTTGACTGTGATCTCACCTGATGGTAAGTGATGATACAGTCTAAGATGGAAGCGCGCTAATCTGTTAAGAGGCGATATACCCCTTACGGTTTCTACACAGCATCGTACCGGAACACAAATCTCTTTGTTTGGCGGTACGTTTTTGCTGGTAGGGTGGTAGCTAGCCACGGCCGAAGCCTCCCATTAGTCCAGACTCAGACAAATTAGAAAATACAATTTCCTAAATTCGTCCTACCGGGGATCGAACCCGGGACCGCCGCTAGCAAAGCGAATACTCGCACCACTGCGCCAGCGAGGCCGTCAAAGTTTCCGCAGCGTACGCGATAACAGAATTATTGTTGCACACCTTGAATTACATTAATGCATTTTTCTTAGGGATCCCTATTTTTTTTTGAGAAAATATAGCCTATGTCGCTCAGATGAAAAAAAAAATTGAAATCGGTCCAGTAGTTTTTGTGTTTTTTGTGTCTTTATAATATTAGTTTAGATAGCATATCATCGTTTTATATCCATTGCAATATCGCGGTCTATAAATTTAATTCACTGTCTAACGATATAAAATGAAGCGAACAACGATTTTCAAGAAACAATAAAATAACCATTGCTACAAACTATATCTATATACTTTTACGGTTAAATCTAAGGTACTATATGTTAGCAAAAGAACGTTGCTTAACCTTAAACCCATTGGGAAAAAGGTATATCCATTAAAATCAATGCGACCTTCTAAATGTCGTGATTATGGCGTTGTAAATACTAGAAAAAGAACAGACATAATGGACATTGATACTTTTTATGTTGTATAATCTATACAAATTTAAATAATGTTTTTGTACTTGAGTGAATGCATAAATAAGTATTTTTATAACATTAAAATTTCAATAAAATTCATAATGTATAATTACAACTGACTCACATTTGCATGAAGAGGTTATGTTACCCTTTCAAAGGAATTTTCTTATGCTAAATTAAAGATAATTATCAAGCTTTACTCTTTAAAAAACCTATATTTGCTTAACTGGACAATCACAATGTAAAAACACAATAATTTCATATAAAAAAATCACAGAAATACACACAGTACATGTATAATATACAAATAATTTACGGAGGACAAAATTTTACACGACACGACATTTCACATAAAAGCTCAAACAAAGCTTATCAAAAGCTAAAAATATGATTTCTAAGTCATAGACAAAAATAAAACCAAAAACCTGGTAGAATTACACATAATTTCAAACAAAACAAATTTTAAATTTTAAAGATTTAATGTCTTAATTTAGAATCAAAACTATATTACAGTATGGAATTCACATATAGACATTCTTTAACGGATTTACATTAATTGTATTTATCTTTTCCAGGAGCTCAACAACTAATATATTGATAAATAATCACTGTGATGCCAGTACAATTCCAGATCCTGTGGAAATATCTTAGCCTGCTTTCCAATTGAGGATATAAAGGTTAATGAATATAATGCATAGGTAATGGACTTGTAACCAACTTTACATATATAAACACACTCATTATGAATGTTAACAAATTAAATGCAGTGTTATTTGTTTTTAATTCACTCACAAGAATCTAATCAAACCTGTCAATTTGAATTGTAATGTGAATCATCTTTATATCTGTTTATCATAACAAATATACCAGAATCAATATTGATAATAAAAGCAATTGTTAATTATTAATTTTTTTTTTTAAACATTTGTCTAACTTTACAATACAAATAATCATAATAATACATCAAATCACTAAGGTTTTTATAAAAGACATCTATTATATACATTTATATACGAAAATTCAGTTTTTATCATGGTGTGTATAGTATATAGTTGGATTTAGTAAAAATTTATAAACATGGCCATATTTCTGGTAATACAGAGCAAGAACACAAACCAGCAGACACATTTTCATTTGTAGTCAATGGCAAACACTAGCCTGTTTAAAAAAAGTTATTTCAAATGCCTCTGTACCAAATTTCTTACAAGACTGATAAATAAATTTGGTCACAAAATTTTACTACATCATTCTTCATTGAATTTTATGTAAACTGTATTTTAAACTTACGATAGAAGCAGCATTTATAAAATTTTTTTAGTATATTTATCTTGTATTTCAACATATTCCAGTGATCTAAATGCAATTAGGAAATTGTTGAAGTGCAATGGAATATTTTTGATAAAAACTTTTACAATATTAAAATTAAACCTGATATTCAAAACACACTTAGAAAAATTATAATATTTCAATTCCACATAATATAAATACTAAATCAATGCATCAGCAAAAAAAAGCCTACACCTACATAATTATTTTTTATGCACACATTGACAACAATTAGTATGCAAAATATATCTAACAATTAATTTTAATTATATGTTTATTAGTGTCAAATTTTGCATAGGTAATGAATATGTAATACAATTGATATCAATGCAATTCCTTAAGCTACAAAGTCAATTAGAACAATTTTTTTTACTACCAATGTAATTGTTTAAAACACCTTTAAATCTCATGTACATTTTTTGATGTGTAACTTTGACTTAGCCAGCCATTAGCATACTCCCTATCCAATAAATCATATATGATACATGAATCAATTTTATACTTTTGAAGGTATAGAATCACAAATGTGCAAATTTTTGGTAAAACATGAAGCATTTTAGGAATGTGTCTTAGACATTAGAACCAAATACCTATTTAGTATAAGATTCTGTCAACAATATAGTGTTGTATAATAAAAAACAACCATTGTGCTGGATTGATAAATTATTTTGTTAATAGAAAAAACTGTGCTTGGTAAGGGGTAAACATTAAAAAAAAAACATATTTATATAAATTGTGATTGTAAGAAATCAACTTATGAAAGTAAAAGAAAAACTGGCACTATATTTTATATGCTTATATATTTACATCACTCATGTGAGTCAATAACATATGCTGTTAATAATAGTGCGAACAACAAAACAGTTATGTAATCTTGTAGTTTACACAACTTAACCACTCCAAGATGTACTAAGTATGCGAATTAATAATCATATTTTTAGTTCATCTAGATAATGTTTTCAATAAATAAAATACTATTGAAATATGTGTGAGTGATATAATCACTTGATATTTTCAAAATCTACATAGGTATTCTATTAATAATCTAATAAATTGATGTGGCAGTACTTTTTTTTAACTTTTAATTTGCAATGGGTAATTTACTTTTTCATTATTCATACACTTAATTTCAAATACATTTTCTTCAACTTGGTGTTAAGACAGATTTTTCAAAATATTTCTTCATTAATTAAATTCACTAGGGAGGTAATTATACAAAACCACATATTGTAAAATATTTTTTTATGATATAGTAATATCATAACTTTAGGAAATTCATGCTAGATGGCCCAGCTATTGACTTTATAATTTTTTTTAATATTACTTGTTTTTAATATTATTTATCAGTATTATATTACCAACCCTAAATATATATCAAGTATAAAATCATAACTTATATGGGAATTTTTCAAAGATAAATTATTTACTACTTCCTTTTGTACTAATATTCGAATAGCCATAACAACAAAATGTCAATAAGCAGGTTGACTTTTTATTCACATAGCCTAACTAAAAATAATCATAAACGCCTAAAAGTAATCTATTTTGGGTTTAGTTAAATAGACATTTGCATCCAATTAATTTCAGTTTAGAAAAAGGGTGCAAGTTGTTTAAATGCAATAATATACTGTAACCAACATAAGTTTCTTTTAGGTTAATCCACAATTATGGGTGAAAGCAAATTATCTTAAATATATGGAATATCAAACCAGAGATGAAAGTGTGACATTACAGCTATAAATTACCCACTTACAGTGAAGAAACACTGGTTGGTTTTGTTAACAAGGTTTGCAATGTTATTTTCAACTGGATGTAATGAATTTGATAGTTTAGGTTGCATGCAACAGTGAGCACTTTCTCAAGTTATCTAGACTAAACAATAGCAATGTATTTATAATAATTTAACAAGAACATATATGTATACAATGTTGAATATAGTTAATGTTTGTGATTTTGAAACAGGAGCTTTGTTTCGATATCTTCTAGTCATTTGCATATGATGTCTAGATTATCTCTAAATTTTTCTTAGATTTATTACTGGTAATTTATCTTCTAAAATCATTTGGAATATTAAAGTTTACTACAGAATTCTAATATTGTAAGAAATTATCTTAATAATAGCTTATACTATGTAGTAATAAATGTAAAATATATGTAATATTGTAAACTATTTTAAGTACTATTATTACAGTACTATCCTTTATCTTTTTATCACTACATTTTAGTTTTTTTTATTAATCACACATTCATTTATAGTAAGAATTGAAGTAATTACATTTTCATTGTTTATACTTAACAATTGAGCATTTAATTGTGTTAAATATTTGCATAAAATATCTGTAAACTAATTAGACATGAATTTAATAGAGTTAATTAACCGAAAAGAGTTGACTTATAAAAACTTGTTTTTCAAGAATCCATAGTTCCAATTAGAATTGTTGTCAATGTTTAAACATAAACAATAACATGTGTTAATAATAAAAAAATGTAAAATCAAGCCTAAGTTTGTTATTTATATATGATGCCTAATGCTCATGGTGCTCTCAGCTAAAAAGTTTCCTGAGGTATATAAAAAATAATGAAATATTTGTAAGGTAAAATATTTGAACATCAACAATACCATGTGTCAATAAAAAGTATAATAATCAAACCTAAATTAGTCATTCTACCACTGAAATGATTCCTATAGCTCATAATACTTTTGACTATTATGTTACCAAAGACCTACGAAAAGCAAGTATTTGTAAGGAGCAACCAGGTTTTTGGCATGACTAAGAAATCTCATGGTATTAGGGCACTTACCTTAAAGGGTCGGGGGCGTGGTTGGGAGGGCACCGCGACAGTCGTGGTTGCTGGTGCCGGCGCCGCCGTCACGTGGTCCGCCGGCAGAGCCTCCGGCACCGTCTGCAGCGTAGGCCGCATCGTCGTAGACATCTTCCCCTCAACACCAATATACTAAACACCTCGCTAAGCGCCCCTCACCGCTCGCATCCTCCGTGCCCGATCGCTGCGCCCACCGCACCGGCCCAGCTCGAACCTCTTTTAAACCTCAACACAAACTACGCCCAGCTAACCGCATTTTCGACCGTAAAAACACATAGCGATTTTCCTACTGACATCGACGACGGTTCCGACACAGGACAGAGACCTACTACACTTTCACGAATACGCTAACGATCGTCGAGATGGTAAACGGAAATAGACACGCAAAACTATTAGAAAGCTTACAGTATCTTCTGCTGTCACATAAACACTACCAAAAATTCGGCTTTTCGGGTATACAATGATGTATCAATCGATTATTTTAACGCGAACCGTATGTATTAATGTTACGAAATTGTAAAGTGAACTAAAGCTCGCCACTTTGTTAATAAAATTACTAAAGATATTCACTTAACTCCGCTAAAAGTCCGTATATTCTTGAATTCACTCTCAAGATGGCGGATTTTACCTACTCCTCGTAAATGGGCACAAGGCTGACACGAAAACATCAACCGGCTCTCTATCAATCCCTTTCTTTTGGTAGTGCACGAAATGAGATAGTTGTATGTGCGTAACTTCAATAAAATTATAGAATATATCCAGTACGTCACTGAAAACCTGCCAATAAAGCATGCGCAAAAATAAAAAATTAAGCTAAAGTTGAACGCGTCTTTTCGTTTCGGAAAGTAAATACCGATATTTTTAAAAGATTGGCCATTGTATTGCTTCAAAATAAAATGTTGATATTGATAAAATGTTTTCAGCTATATAATCAATGCTAGGACGTTGATATTTGTAAATATGTTTACATGAGTAAGAGAAAATTTATGAAGTTTCGTGTTATTGAAATTGATTTGATGAATTTAAGTAAATTTTTGTTTTAAAAATTATCACAAAAAATAGTATCACCAATATCCAGTAATTAATGTACTTTTCAATATCTTGCCATTAACATTTATATATATTAAAGGTATTTCAGACAACTCTTATTTAAAGGTTTAGTTCATGACATGATGTTAAGAACCCAGGGCTGTAAGACAGGTAAAAAAAAACACTCATTAAAAAATGGCTGCCTTGTTGTTGGCGACTGTTGGGCGCTTGTTTGGAAATTAATGTTTGTTTCTTTTTATTGTAATGTGTTATGTTAATTTGAAAAGTGTAATTTCATGTCAATTGGTTATGCGAGTTAATAATTGGGTGAGTAATTGTTTTCAGATGTGATAAAGAACTAACGTTAAAGTCTGTAACGTAATAACTTTGTGATGGCACAACATGAGGTTTCCTTGGCTAAACCGAAATTTGTATTATACCTTTAAACGCAAAACATAAAATCTGCGATGTAGTAAACTATATTTACTTAAACCCACTATTCAACATTGGTCAATGAACCCGTAAAGGTTTTTAACGTATGACCTTAGGACTTCTACGAAGACAATAAAGGAAGATCTTGAATTACAACGCAAAGGCATTGCCACAATATAATGATTACTGTCGATATCTCGTTCAGTTTCCATTCTACTTATCTCCAATTTCGTCAAAATTTCATCAAATAACAAAATGCGGGTAATGAACTTTCAAACTACGGTTTTCGCAAATATATAGGCTTTCGAAACACTTTATTTACAGTCATTGTTTTTCGTTTTCACCTGAACTATTTATAAAGTTTAAACAGATTAGAACACACAAGTTAATATTTTTAGTCTATATTTTCTTAATTCAAGTTTCCCAATGCCTGCCAAATACATGCGAACTTGTTATAATTGCAAAAGATGTTTCATACTATAGACATATCTTGTGAACATTGGGAAGCAAATACAATACATCACATAAGTTCAACAAACATTGGTCTAGGTATTTTTCATTAAGAGGTTGTGAGATTCTGTACTGTACAGGTAGAAAATCTCTGTTTATGCAAGTTCGATTTTTTGTAGCTTCATAATAAAAAAATTAATTCAAAGTACTATATTTTTTAAAGCCTTATTAAAGTGTAAATGGGAAATAAGTTTTTAGTTAATATTTGTTTTAAAAATTATCCAGCTTTTTTTGGTTTTTTCAAATAATTCAACATACAATACAAATATTATTGTTGTTATTGAAATAAATGTTGGAATAGAATAAATTTTATTGTATTCTACAGGCACAAATACAAGTAATACAAATATTTATTTCAAGTAAAAAAATGTGAAATCAAACCTAATAAACTGCCAAACTAGGTGACTGTCTCTGATTAACAATTTGTACTAAGTAACCTCATGATTAGGGAGATATTGGTTCTTGTCTGAAAAAAGGTGAATAATGCCCACTGATACTCATTTGTATGAATATAAATGTAGGGTAATGTGCAGACCAAAAATTTTAGAGTAAGGACATGCCTGAAAGAAATAAAAATAGTCAAATATGTTATAAATTTACCAATTAAATCAATGTTTATCAGGTTTAATTATTATTAAACAATAAAACTAAATGCTAGAGATCAATTTTCTATTAGTTGTATAATTCTTATCTTACAATATTACTTATGGCTTTAAGACCCATAAAAAGAACCCAAAAAATCTTAGCCAAATTTTATTTGTATTTTTAAATATGATGTAAATAATAGTTTGTGGTTGAAATAAAATTTTTAAAATTCAAACAGTTATTAATTTAGATTTTGAGTTGTGATTGACTCTAAATAAAATTTTGTTAATATTTATCCAAAGCAGCCAATATGATATCTGACAAATAAGAATATTTTAAATTTGTTGTTGAAATTTCAACTATTCATATATCTAGTTTTTGACTGACTTATGGTTCTAGCTTAGAAGCAGAATAAATTGTTCAAGAAAATGGTGGATTTTTCAAGTTTTATTATTTATTTGCAGACAATAACGCACCAGCACTTGCCCAAGAAGCATTTAAGTTACATAGATGTATAAAGACCCACCTTTAGTATTATAATAAAATTAGACATTAAGTACCTCCATTAATTATACAAGATGTGGCCAGCATCTCAGTACTCCCATACAAACCAGCACCCTCAAAATGCGTCCAAAACCAACGAACATCAGAACCAGCAGAATCTGAAAACACTGGGAATGACATCTGCTATATCTATGGCAGGTTAGTAAACTTTAATTTAATACACTTTATAACAACTGCATACTAGTTTTTAAAGGCATACATAATTTTCAACACACCTTAAATGGGAAACAAGTTAACACAATTTTATATATTGCTGTCAGGTTAGCACCTGAATGTGATCCTATCTGATGATAAGTGATGAATACCAGTATAAGATCAACGTTTGCTAAACTAGTAAATCGTATTTTGTCTCCTATTTGATAGCACATCTTTGCTGGTAAGAGGGCATCTAACAATAGTTGAAGCCTTCCACCAGTTCCGTCCCAGATAATTTAGATAATGCTATGAGGTAAATTTGCTCTATCTGGAGCCAAACCCAGTACCTCTGACAGCAAAATAAGTACTCATGCTAGTACTAAAGCTCTGTAAATAAATAAAACTTGTGATTAGGAAAATATATAAACAAGAAATCAAACAAATGAAATACTCAAGTATTATTTATTTTTTATGATACACTAGTTAAAGGTGTAATAATCATAAATATACATAGCAATTAAGAGTGAACCTGACTTCACCAAAGAGTTTAAAAGATATATTCTCCCGAATTTTATCCACAAAGTTTCCTATCTACACGTAAATTTTCTTAATGTTTTTCCTTGGAAGTGATATCAGAAATTACAGTGCCGAGAGAAATATCACAAAAAAAATTGAACATCGCAAACGAATTATTATTGTTCTAAAGGCTCCATGATCTTTTATTTTAATGTCATTTTGGGATCATATTGATTGTAAAAATAGACTTATTCACTTGCTGAGTATATTGAGATAGTTAACTCTGTTATAAAAGAAAATTTACAATTTTTCTAAAAGATTAGTTGCAGAAAATATACCAGAAGTTAAATTATTTCTGATTTTCGAAGAATCATTCCTTTCATATAGAAATAAGATTCATAGCAATATGACTAGACATAGCAATTTTTTTGAATTTTCAAATGTTTACATAATAATATAAAAAAACCAAAACGTCTAAATAAATGCAATGCAATGTGCACCTGCATAAATGCAATGCAATGACAAATGCAATGTGCACCAGATGGTGCACATTGCATTTATCATCGAGCACCCCACGCTTTTAAATGTTAAAATTAACGTATTGTTAATCAGTCTATTCTAATCTTAAACTTTAAAAAAAATAATTAATACTTTGAAAAGCCTGTTTTTCAAGCTTTTTTTAATTTTGATTTCCTGTCTCGTTTTTTGTATTGTCATCGATCCTTGATATGTGTGAAAATTTTTTAATTAATCCGATGTTTTGTGTTATATACATAATTAATACAAGAATCTTAAAAAAGTGTGATAATTGTAGCATAAAAACTTAATGACTTCTTGGAAAGTTTTAGTAATATACGTCAAGACCTTCTATTTACGAGTAAAGGCAATGCAAATATTAGATAGTGAATTGCGATTAGATGTTATCCTGTTGGTTGCGAAGTCCTGCAAGGTTGTAGTAATTGTATAAGTGCTCACAATCACCAAGGTCCACAGATAAACGTTTTTCAAGAATATTTATTTGTGTACTCTTTAGTACACAGCGCAAGTTAAAGGTCGGCCATAAACCGAGTCATTTCTTTTCAAAAGAGGTCAAGGGTGCGAGCATACCCTTTCATATTATGAATTAGGAAGAGGGTTGATACAATCCTGTTCGCTCAACGTTGTTTATGTTTTTATATATTTGTATTTGTTTTAATTATTGAATCGGCCGATGATTTTTTCTTGCTATGATCTGGACTACCTAGCGTACCTAGTAAGGCATAACTTACCTCCTAATGGTTTTTATAAATACCAATTTTTATGAAATCCAGAACCTTTTTTGTGATATTTACCAAATAAGAAATGCTATTTAATTAGTTAAGTTATGTAAGTAATTTTATGGGATTTTTGTTACTGATCTGTAATACTTGCACGTAATATTATAAAAAAATACATTATTAAAATAATCTTTATTCAAGTAGGCTCGGAAATCACTTTTGAATCGTCAGTAGTCTGTCCATTGGTAATAAATCTACCATCGGTTATTGTACTGTGTTTAACTTTCATGTGCAACTGGAATCGAGTTCAAAGATTTTCGTCACTTATATAATTTTCATTATTATAATTGATATATTTCACGATTGTTGTGCTTTTCGGTGAAGGAAAACATCGTGAGGAGGCTTTTTCCCCGGGTGAGGTAAGCAGCAGCCCGTTAACTTTCCACTGCTGGATATAGGCCTCCTCGCTCCTGGGAGAGAGGGTTTTAAGATCGTAGACCCACTACGCTGCACCACTGCGGGTTGGCACTGCACTCCACTTGCGGTCGACTGCCCCTCGCATGTCTTTCTGAAGTGTACAAAATTTAAAGTTCCATATCTAATCCTATTTTTTTATTGCTGATAGGTTAGCGCTTGATTGTGATCACAATTGATGGTTAGTGGTGATATAGTATAAGATGGAAGCGCGCCAATCTGGTTAGAAGCCATATACTTCATATGATTTGTACACAGCATCTTACCGGAACACAAATCTCCTAAAAAAACTAGCCACAGCCGAAGTAGCGACACATACATACATATTTTTAAAATAATACGGCACTAAAATGATGACTTTGGCATATGGAATGAATTTGAGAACTGCGTGCTGATGGACAGTTTTTCACTAAGAATTGAACGAAGAAACATTCTTAGTGATTGTCTGGTGGTTTCTTTAGTCGCGTTCCAACCAGTCCAGACTCTACTCTATCTACTCAGAAAAAATTAGAAAATACGATTTTCTAAATTCGCCCTACAGGGGATTAAACCCT
The DNA here is from genome assembly GCA_015832385.1 of Elymnias hypermnestra. Taxonomy (NCBI): domain Eukaryota; kingdom Metazoa; phylum Arthropoda; class Insecta; order Lepidoptera; family Nymphalidae; genus Elymnias; species Elymnias hypermnestra. The sequence continues at coordinate 181,190 of JACTOM010000075.1, read as the reverse complement.
GGGTTTCTGCTAGCAAAGCGAGTAGTCGCACCACTTCTTCAGCGAGGCATTTTTACAGAATGTGCGTTTAGTTAGTTTAATTATTTTATATTTCATTCTAGGACCCAAACCTATTGACATAGAGAAGACGAATGAGCTCAAAGACGCCTTAGTACCCTTCGGTGTATTTGAATCGGAGCAAGAGATGCACCATCGTATGGAAGTTCTAGGTTCATTACACAGACTAGTCCGGCAATGGATAAGAGACGAATCCCTAAGGAAAAACATGCCACTAAGTGTAGCTGACACTGTCGGCGGGAATATCTACACTTTCGGATCTTATAGGCTCGGGGTAAGTTGTTATATAAACGCTCGACACGCTGATTTAAATGTAGAGATATGCCTTTATAAATGTTTCATGTACGTCTCTGTGGAACACTAAAAATAGCACCAAATGTACTTGGCGATATTTTCATATATTACTTATACATTCGTTCGACTAACATAATAAGTCGTAAACACGTGAAAGAATTTTTTTGTTTGATCCTAAAACGGATAATCAAGATCAATATGCAAGGTTGTTGGGAGGAAGGGTTATAATATAACGCAAGACTAAAGAGCATCAGAATCAAAATATCCTTTATTCAAGTAGGCTCAAAAAGCACTTTTGAATAGTCAATGTTCTGTCCGTTAGTAATATATCTACCACCGGTTCGGAATGTTGATTCCGCTGAGAAGAAGCCGGTAAAAAACTCAACGGTTATTCCTTTAAATATAGTTTTTTGTAGGTACAATGTGTTTAGCTTTCATGTGCAACAGGAATCAAGTCTAAACATCTTTGTCGCTTAAATAATCTTCAACATTATAATACGCCTTTTGTAATAGGACATTTTCAACATACTTCTTAAAAGTATGTGGAGGCAAACCCAGAAGTGATTCCGGTATCTTATGAAATGTGCCTATGCTCAACCCGACAAATGACTTCTGAACCTTTTTCACTCTAAAATATGACGTTACAAGTTTGTTTTTATTTCATGTATTAAAATTGTTTTTCGCTCCTTTTGCTGTATAAATGCATATTATCACGGATATATAAAATGTTACTTAATATATATTACGACAGTACTGTGAGAATTGATATTTCTTTGAATTTTTCTCTTAAGGAAACGCGAAATCCCAATTGATATATGGCACGCATTGCTCTTTTTTGCAAAATGAAGATACTTTTAATGTCCTTCTTACCCCATAACAGTATGTCGTAAGACAATGCTATGAAAATAAGCTAAATACACCATCTTAGCAGTTTCAACATCAGTGTACTTTGTATTGCCTTACCTTCCTAACAGCAAATGCAGCTGAACTAAGTTTGCTTGCCAGTCTTAATATGGGCACCCCACTGCGGCCCTGAGTCTAACGTTATTCCTAAGAAGACTTTAGATTTAACTCACTGTAGAATCTTTAGTAAACTATTATTTAATTGCATATTTTTACAGACTTCTTTTGCATTTGGCAAAGCGTATTCAACGCATTTAGTCTTTTGCCGAGTATGGTATTAAATTATTACAGAAAACCAACGTGTGTTGGGACATGTGACAGGGTACTTTTTACATCGCCATAATAATCTACATTTCTGTCTACTTTAAACAGCAACGAAATGTCGTCAGTAAATAGGACTATATCACATTTGTCTTTCACGACTTCTATATTTTTTAGAAATCACTTTCCACTAGAATGCCTTAAAAAACAAGTTATGTAACTAAAAACAACCGTTTTCTTAGCTTCCAACAACTAGGAACTTATTTCAGAGAAACTGAAAAAATAATAATACAAAGGAAGCAGGCGGAAATTCGTATTAGAACTTGAGGTCGTTCTTATAAAAGTTGTATAACTTCTTAAAGAATGATCTTTTCAATTGTCAAATATTGCTTTTTTTCACATATAATTTCAATGTACGACTGATAATGATATTAAAGAACGACTTATAATCTAAAGTTAGGCGGGTTGCTTCGCGCTCTGTCTTAAGAAGAGCCTACAACAAACTTAGTCGGGGGTACGTTTTTTTTTCTAATATAATAATAATGAAAGCCTTTGTTGACAATCTTAAAATCTAAAGGTACAAATTATCCTATCCTATCTAGACGACGCCGGTAGTTAAGATTGCCTTGCGTTTACGCAAAGGCCTCCTCCAGAATACCCCATATTTTGCGGTCCCAGGTTTTTCTCCGCCATGTGACTCTTGCGGCGTCCCTTACATCATCTTACCACCTATGGAACGGGCACCCCCTCTAATATCCCGCTTTGTCAAAGACCATGTTTGGCAGCCATAGGTCATGCATGCATGGAAGAATATAGAAGTCAAAGATACGACTTTTCAATTTTTATGGTACCTGCGAATCCATTCCTTCATTTTTTCTTTGACAGACCAGTACTTTTTCCATGTTGCATCTACCCGATTTTACATCTCTTTTGAAGTGAGATTTATTGGAGAAATAATTTGGCCAAGTTAATTGTATTCGTTTGAATACTGAATAATGTTATTTTTGACCTGTATGGGATGTTTACCACAGTTCATCATCATAACAATATATATTTTTAATAATAACATTGGGGCACACTACCAGCCAGCCAAGAGATTGCAGTGAACGGTGATTCAATTGTCGAGACAGGAACGCTAATAAAGAACTCTTCAAATGTATTAGCAACATCTGAATCCAATGAAATGTTTTTGTTGTCTATCTTTTCATTGAATACATTAAAACGCGATAAACTAAAAAATAAAAATTTTAACAAAAAAAGAACCGCCTTCAAAACAAACTTACAAATATACTAATATGCTCTAAAAGTAAAAAATAATTGCGTATTCTTTTATAGTGTTCTTCGTATTCTTATATTCGGAGTCGATGTCAGCCAAGGTAGATGTTCCCTCGTGTCCACTTGGAAGCTCCCGCGTATCTCCCACCTATAGCTATATATGTAAGCGCCTCGGGTGACACCGACTTCAAATATAACAATACGAAGAACATTATAAAAGAATAGACAATTATTTCTTACTTTTTTTTTAGAGCATATTAATATATTTGAAAGTTTATTTCGAAGGCGGTTCTTTTTTTGTTAAAATTTTTATTTATTTTTTATTTTTAGTGAATTTGAAGTAAACTAACAAATTTGTCTCAATATGTGTACACCTATAAACGTGTTGCCCCGGCTACTACCGCTTTATACATAATACACCTTATACATATCGCAATGGAACAACAAACGTAAGCTCATTGCTATTTGGTTACAGACAGTTATATTTTCTGCCATAAACTGCACCCTTACTGTAAGCCGTTGAGGAGATCCATTGATCTTCATATTTAACTACGACTAGCACTTGACCATACCGAAGTTACGGTAGGCAACTCAAATATCTGGATAGCCTATAGAAGATTCTGCCGAGCATCGTTCATTTGCTCCTAAGAATTGAAGAGTTCCGTCCCTTTGTCATGGATTCCATCATCAGAATCTAACCAAACTATCACAAAACAATCCTTGAAGTATATCCTTTCCAATAAAATAAGAATCATCGAAATCGGTTGGTATGATCTTGAGTTATTCGTCCATTTGTCGCGCACATGCTTACGCAAATTTAAGACTTATCCGGTTTTCTCATGGATGCCATCATCACAACCGGATTTAAAAATGATGGGAACCTATGACGAACTCCACCTTTCATATAAAAAAATATCATTAAGATCGGTCCTCCCAGTCGGAAGATATGAGGTAACAAAAAAAAAATCGGTTAAAAAAAAGGCAACTTCCTGACTCTAGTAACGAAGCAAATACACAATTGTGCCAACGAGGCCTTTAATTTCAATCCTATTTACAGGTACATCATCGTGGAGCTGATATTGACGCACTATGCGTAGCGCCGCGGCACATCGACAGGAGCGATTACTTCGCATCCTTCTACGAATCGCTCAAGAAACAACCACAGGTACAACCTATTTATTGAAGTGAAGCTTCTTTAGGCGCCTGAGGCTAAAATTTCATCGGATGAAACGCGTGATTAGTTTCACTTTTTTATTGCTGACACTTTAGCGATTGACTGTGATCTCACCTGATGGTAAGTGATGATACAGTCTAAGATGGAAGCGCGCTAATCTGTTAAGAGGTGATATACCCCTTACGATTTCTACACAGCATCGTACCGGAATACAAATCTCTTTGTTTGGCGGTACGTCTTTGCTGGTAGGGTGATAACTACCCACGGCATATTTTACTCAATTTATTATACTATTTTTCATAAAATTTAAATTCAAAAACAAAGTTTAATTAATAATTTCTAATATTGACTTAAAACACGTGGCATTTTTATTTACAATTCGTCATTTGAGATTTCATTAAATTATTTGTATTTATTTTCTTTTTTTCTCCCGCTAAGTATGAATATAAAAAATTAATTTGCTAGAGAAGTTTCACTTGTGATCTGTACTTTGTACGCACGCATTTCTAACTTTTTGTCTAATTCCTTATTTTTAATCTTCTTTCCAATAGATCGTTAGTACAATGATAGAGCCCAGCTACTGTCACTGACTTCCCAGTAGTGTTAGGTTAGGACATACAAATCAAATCAAATCAAAATATCTTTATTTAAGTAGGCCTATTACAGCACTTTTAAATTGTCAAATGTTTTTTTTCTTCACACAATAATTCTAATGTACGTCTAATGATGGTATTAAAGAACAACTTAAAATCTAAAGCTACGAGGGTTCCTTCGCGTCCTGCTCAGAGATGAGCCAACAACAAACTCAGTCGGGTATTTTGTATTTTTTTGTTACCATCATCATTACAATATCATATTGGTTTAATATATCAATTCAAATTAGAGCAATTCGTTCACTCCCACGCGTTTCTATCGTGAAACTAATCTTGCAACTTATAATATGATTTAACTATAATATTCTTGAACGAATACTTTGAATTTATTAAGTAACATCAAAAGAACGTCTTGTGGGAGTTTATTATAGTAACGTATACAGTTACCCTTAAATGAGTTGTTAATTTTATGCAGCCTACTAGAATTTATAACAAGATTGTTTTGGTTTCTTAAGTTATATGATGTACATTCGCTCTTTTTATTAAAAGAGTCAATGTTTTTATGTACGTACAACAAGTTTTCTAATATATATACGCAGTGAACTGTCATTACGTTAACTGCCTTGAATTTGTTTCTTAGCGACTCTCTTTGACCCATATTGTAAATCGCACGAACGGCCCTTTTCTGCAGCACAAATATTGCTTCTATATTACCATAAAGAGGAATACCGTATGACATAATCATGTGAAAATAGCTAAAATATACCAATCTGGCAGTATCAACATCTGTATCAATACATGAGCCTTACATTTGTCTTATACAAAAAGACAAAATGTAAAAGTACCTTACAATTACATTCTTTGACACAAAGTTTCACCAAAATCAGTCCAGCCGTTTAGGAAGAGTTGAGTCACACGCACTCTTTAGTATAGATTAAAAGCAACAGATTAATCTGTGAAATTATTGTTAAAGGTAAAAGACTTACGAGCCGTGGAAGACGCTTTTGTACCAGTTATTAAAATGAACTTTGACGGCATTGAAATTGACTTGCTATTTGCTAGACTGGCTCTGAAAGAGATACCAGGTGAGTATTATATATAAATTTTAACACATTCTTATTAAAAAACGACTAATATTACATACATTTTATTTATTCATTAATTATAAGGTAAAGAACACAAACACATGTCATATGTTAAAATAAGGTTTGCCAATTGACTATTTCAAAATACTTCGTTCTGTCAAAAAGATTTGGAATGTGGCAGATTTCAGTTTTACGAATGATTTTCGAAATGAAATTACAGCAGTACTAAATATCTATTAAATAAGCTTTTACATTTTGTGAGTATTCAATTTGGTCGGCTTATGAATATTCAATTGATTTTGAACTTTGGCCAGCTGTAATAAAGTGCAAATTGACTCTTTGACGTTAGGAACATTCATACATTGCTTAGAAAACAGTGAGTACTTGTAATTTATTATGAACTTTATTGAATAGCAATAAAGGTCAAATTGACTGTACATTTTAGTTACAAAACATTTGTATGGGAAACAGAAATGGGCGTTTCCCTGCAATTATTCGAACTTTTAGTCTCGAACTCGCAGTAAAAACCATCCTTGGACTTCAACGAACATTAAAAAAAGAATTGTCAAAATTGACCCAGGCGTTGTTGAGTTATGCGCTTACCAACACATTTGGAGATTCATTTTTATATTATAAATTAATAATGAACATTTTTACATTTCTAATTCAAAAAGGCTCTATTCAAGTAGATTTTCACAGCACTTTTGAATCGTGAATTACATGGTGTTAGGAGACCGCTTCCGGCGATAAGAGACGATAGTACTAAAGCTTTGATGATGCGATGTTGAAAAAATCGTTTTAATTTAAAATTATTAACGCTTTATCATGTTGGTATAGGTAATTGAAGCGAAAGTTTCATAAAAGATACTATACTTTTCTAAAAAAACCAAAAGTGAAACATAAAATCAAAAATCAGCTGGGGCTCTGGTTAACGAACGCATGCGGCCACTGCCGGTGTAAATGAAACGACTAATTTGACCGTAAAGTAATATATTTTTTATGAAACTGTCGTTTTATTTCGCTATTCTATTACATTGGAGCATAAATAATACTAATAATTAGTTTTAAAAGTGTGATTTTTTTCTATCCCATCATCAAAGGTGTAATTAGTATTATCGCCTGTCTTCGTTTTCGGAAGCGGTCTCCCATGTAGTCTGTGCAAAAAAAATCTGTTTTAAACAACTTAATAAAATATCAGTTATAATAACTTCCATGATTTCATTATCTTTTCAGATGTCTCAACACTAAGGCATACGATTGTTTACGAGAAGGAATAGTAACAACAGTACCTATAAATATTTCAATATTTTTTCCAGATTCCTTCGACCTTCGTGATGACATGTTGCTCAAAAATTTAGACCAGAAATGTGTACGTTCCCTCAACGGTTGCAGAGTTACAGATGAGATATTGCGTCTTGTGCCGAATATTAACAATTTCAGACTCACTCTACGGGCCATCAAACTGTGGGCAAAACGTGAGATTACTACATTAATTAATTCTAACACATGAAATACATATTCATATATCGATAGATGGCTCTCAATAAATATATATATACATAAACAACTTACATTTTGAGGCTTTGGTGATTAATATCACCAATCCAAATCATCTATCCAATCATCTCAATTGTTTTTTAACCGACTTCAAAATCAGAAAAAGAAATTTTTTTGTTTGTTTGTTACCGCATAACTTCCGACTGGGTGAGCCGATCTTGGTGATTTTTTTATATGAAAGGTGGTGCTTGTCGCAGTTGTTCAGTCCAGTCCAGTGATGCTTTTCTCATGGATCATGGGATCCATGACAAAGTAACGGGACTTTTCAATTCTTAGGAGCGAATTAACGATATTCGGCAATATCTTTTATAGGCTATCCGGATGTTAAGTCACCTACCGTAACATTGTTATGGCCAGGTAATTCTCGTAGTTAAATATGATGATTAATGGAACTCCTCAACGGCTTACAGTAAGGGTGCGATTTGGGGCAGAATATATAACTGTTTGTAATCAAATAGCAATGAGCTTACATTTGTTGCTAAATTGCAATATCTATAAGGCGTGTAAAGCGGTGATAACCGTGAGGGGGGGGGGGGAGGTTTACGCATTAGTGATGTGCTCGATTGCCATATAAAAAACTGGTGATAGTGGGGTGACCAAATAACCGACTTGTAACGTATAAGGTTGTGGGTTCTATTCCGGGTAGCGGTAGCGGTACCAATTTAAATTTCAAATATAGTTGTTAAATTTAAACGGTGCTGTTTCGTCTGAGCAACACGATTTTAGGTGTTCCTATATTAAGCTCTAAAAATTGAGCATCCTTTTTTAAGAGTTCTTCGTATTCTTATATTTGGAGTCGGTGTCAGCCTAGGTACCTACTTACATAGCTATAGGTTGTAATTACGTATACAAGCTATAGGTGGAAGTGGCGCCGGAGCTGCCAAGTGGACACGCGGGACACACCTACCTTGGCTGACGCCGACTCCGAATATAAGAATTGGAAGAACTCTAAAAAAGAATACGCAATTATTTTTTATTTTTTAGAGCATTTTAATATATTTATAAGAGTTTGTTTTGAAAGAGGTTCTTTTTTGTTAATTTTTTTAAAATTAATATAGCTATTAAAGCATTTATATTCATATAGCTTAAAAACACAGTGTAAATAAAAGTTACAGACAAGGAAGCCGAAAATATTCCATCTAAAACTTCCTTTACAGGCAATCAGTGTTGTCAAACAAATAAAGAAGTGTTCTTTCTTTTATTTAATTTCTGAACGATTGTAAAATTAATTTCATTAACGAAGAATTGTTCACTGTTTTATATTGTATATATTTTATTTTCTATGGCATCGTCTTTTAAAATGTACATGATACGCATATTCAAACTTGGTTTTGCCATTGAAAAACATTGCAATTAACGAAAGCCGAATAAATTATTATTCATTTCAAATAAAACTGTATGCACTTTACAGGTCACGGGATTTATTCTAACACCCTGGGTTACTTGGGAGGAGTATCGTGGGCCATGTTGGTGGCGCGCACTTGCCAATTGTACCCCAACGCGTTACCCGCCACACTGGTACACAAGTTCTTCCTCGTCTTCAGTCAGTGGAAGTGGCCGCAACCCGTGCTGCTTAAACAACCGGACCACGTCAACCTCGGCTTCCCCGTCTGGGACCCCAGGGTAAGATAACACTTCAAAATTAAATTATGCTTTTCTAGGTTCTATCTTGAGTTAAAAATTTGTTCTTGAGTAATCAGGGCACTACTAACTTACTGACAATTATTTATAACTGGTACTAAAGCCGGATATTATATCAGTTATTTTATTTGCAATGAGAACTCTGTTACAAATATTGTTATACAAGTAATAACTCCCATGCTTATTCTAAAAACAATACATAAAAAACTGTCAATCTGAATGTATTTAAAAACGATATTAGGATGTATGGATGGAATATAGGATGTGCAGAATTTATAACGATTTTGTGTTTTTGGACTGTCTCATCGGTCTAGTTAGAATATTCGACTTAAAACATGGGGTCGAGTCCCGGGTCGGGCCACTTCAAAAATCGATATAAAGTTTTCTATTAAGATTTTCTCAATATTTGCCCGAAGTTGACGGTGTGATCCACCCCCGTGCCTGGGAGAGCACGTTATGTCGTCGGTCCTGCGTCAGATCTCTCTCCGGTCATGTCAAATTCCCGTCACATCGTGAATGAATAGAGAGTGCACTTGTGTACTGTGCTTGCCAATCCAATCTCATATGAGCAAGGAGGCCTATGCCCAGCTGTGGGACGTTAATGGGCTGCTAATTACATACTTGTGTTTTTGTCAAAAAAAAATTTAAGTTCCTTTCTCTAATATGAATTATCCCACGTACACATAGTACGTACCTGTAATATTCTTCTTCTTTAATTTATGGCTTTTATTGGTGCCAATCGGGCCCAAGTATTTCGCCAATGACGTGTAGACAGGGACAGACACGTACAGATTTTGGTTGGTATAATATGAATACCGCAATTACATTTTCATTACTTAAAAATAGTCAGGATTTTTACTACTATATTACAAAACTATATATGTTAGTACATAAAAAAGGAGGTGAAGAATTCTACATATTATACTTTAAAAAAGTAAAGAGAAACTATTTTACAAATTAATCTTATTAACTCTAATAACCTGTAATATTATCTATGAGTTAAGAAATATTGACATATTTGGTGATGGAAAGACCTTATTAAAAAAAATTCCTATTAAATAACAAAAAATTAAAAATTTGCTGAATTTTGTATATTACACATATTAGTGGAAACTTTTCTCGTGTAAGTGCTAGTTTTAACTTGTATCATATGTTATTATATAAGTACATTGTAGGTTTTACAAATATCAATAAATAAATTCATTATTAGGACCCAATGAATAAATCGGAAGATGATTAGTTTATAGTAATTCTAACTTATAATTAAAGGTTGTTTTTTATTTCTTAGGTAAACATATCTGATCGTTATCACCTGATGCCCATCATCACACCGGCCTATCCTCAACAGAACTCCACTTTCAATGTGTCAGCCTCCACTAGGACAGTCATCATGGAGGAATTCAGACTTGGTCTGTGTATTTGTAAATTGTGAAGTTGAACTATGAGCTATATTTAATGAACATTATAATAGATTTAGAGCATTCAATGTCTATGCGGCGTTTTAGTAGCTGTTATTTCTACATAAAAAAATATTTAATATGTTTATGTTTAAGATATTTATGCTACAAGTAAAGTGTGTATATTACCAATATATTTTTAATAAAAAAAATTACATTAACTTTATGGATGAGTACATTTTTGTTGTGATAGTTCTACTCTAGTTGAGATATATTGTTGATATTTGATAACATGTAACCTTTGCCTGAACTTGTTGCATAGCCTACGATTTTACGCCAAATTTGTTAAAACGTTAAACATATAATTATGGATACTCACATTAATTTTATAACGATATTTCTTTCTATTTATACATTTTCCTATTTTTCTTAACATCAACTTTCCTCACTCTAAGTCTCGGAAGTTTCAGTTTTGTATAAATATAAACAAGACTTAAAAATTTGTTTGCCAAAGAAATTACATTTCTGACACGTGTACTTTGTACGCCCGCACTATAACTTTTTTTATTATTATTACAAAATGTGAAATCCTGGGAATATTTATATGTTAGGTTAGCAATATTATGAATATAATATCATTGCCTTCTTTTCATTTAGTATAAAGACCTGTGTGTTATAATAGGCTTTTATTTAATGTTGCAGGTTTAGACATAACTGACGAAATAATGCTGAGCAAGTGTGGATGGGAGCGGCTGTTCGAAGCGCCACACTTCTTCTCCCGCTACAAGCACTTTATAGTGCTCCTGGCTTCCTCTGCACGTGATCTGGACCAGCTGCAGTGGTGCGGACTCATCGAGAGCAAAATACGACACCTTATCAGTGAGACTTATCTATGCATCTATCTAAACTAATATTATAAGGAGGAAACATTTTTGTTTTTGTATGTATGTTTGTTGTGTTTTCACACAAAAACTACTCGACCGATTTCAAATATTTTCATACCGTTAGAAAGCTGTATTTGCACAGAGGGACATAAGCTATAGTACTATCAAAAAAAAAAATAGGAATAGGATCCCTAAGAAAAATGCACTTATGTAAACCCAGGTGTGATACAAAAGATCCGTTATCGCGTGCGCTGCGAAAACTATTAACGAACAAAAATGTTCTATAATATTATATTATATTTTTATTTATAATATATATAATGTCCAACTATTGCAAATATGTCACTATAACTACTTTTTTGCATTTAAAAACTTAATAAAAGTGCCAACAACCAAATCATATTATTCATGTTTCTGTATTAATCCTAATCTTATTAAATGATATTCTATTAAAGACCGTTTCAATACCTGTAAATTAGTTTTTAAATTATTAAAATCCTACATTCCATTCAGTAAATGTAACGAATTTAAAAACCTCAATCTAAAGAAAATAATATATCGCGAGCCGAACTCCAGAATGTCAAATGTTGTGTATAGGAAAGGCCCGAGACAATAAAGTATTACAATTAAATCTATTCTCTAATATTATAGAAGAAAGTTTTAATTTGTTTTTATTTTTAACAATTTATTATAGTCCTGCTAAAAATTATTGAATCGATTTAGAAAGTTCTTTCAATGCCTGTAGAGTATTTTTAAATAAATATATAGTCTAACTGAGTTGATTTTCCACTGCCACTAAATCCATTTCTTATCGATATATCGGAAAATATTAAATTAGGCATACTACACGTGTTACACTAATATAAAATAGAAAAGTAATGTGTATATTTGTATGTTTCGATTTGATTTTATGGATATGCGTTCACATAGACAATATTAACTTTCCAATGTTAGATAAACAGAGAACTCTTTATTGTATACCAATAATATAACTCAAATAGAAATGGACTCGACCAAAAAAAAATGGGTAAGTTTAGTCCACTGATACATATATACATAAATATATAAATATTTACACAAATACAAATCCATAAATATATTATAATAGATACATATCAACAGTTAAATGAGGTAGTGTTAACATGTTTACGAAATAATATGCCTGCACCCGAGGAGTGATGATAAGATAACTAATTTTCAAAACAAAATAAATGGCTACTACTATAAATAATGAGACTTCTGTGTTGTGTCCATTCTGTGATATCTTAATTATAAAATACACTAATCAATAGTGTGTAACTTTTACTATCTACAAACTTACGTGCTTGATTAAAAACCATGGGCATTGTGGAAGACTACTTGCAGAGCCTGCAATGAGGAAGAAGAAACAATAAGGCACCTACTGTACGAATACAATGGCTTAGCTAGGATGCGAATGAGTCTGCTGGGAGTCGCCTATCCGCAACCAGATGACTTTAACGGCTCCAACCTAAAGCCTACTCTCAAACTTTTGGAATGGGTTCTTGAGTACATTTATTAGAGATTAAGGGGTAGGGCGCGGACAAACGATCCACAAGGGTCGAAGTGCATCCGCTGCCTCAGTGGGCCCCACCACGAAATAATAATAATAAGAATACGTGCTTGATTATTCATTTCATACCATCGTTGTGCTTTCCGTGAAGGAAAACAATAAGGAAACCTACATATCCTGGGAATAATTCTGGAGTATGTGTAGCCTGCCTACCCACACTGGAGCAGGGTGGTGAGACTATCCCCTAAAACTCTCCTTTCTATGAATTAATAACAGTGAAAAATAATAAGCTTCTAGTTAGCTTTTTTTAGATTATAGTTAAAAAAACTTTTTGTACCTATACTGGCAATAATTACTATTATTTTTCATATCAAAGTTATTTTATTTTCATTTCTCTATAAAATTACCCAAAAAAATCATTAAAAAAAGTTTAGAACACATTTTTTTGTTGAGACATATTTATTTCTACTATATTTAAACAATATTTTTTATATTACAGCTACACTGGAAAGAAATCCGCATATAACGATAGCACATGTCAATCCAGAATGTTATAACTCGGTACCTCTTAATACAAACAATGGTCAGCCTCTTGCTTTGCCTCCCGGTGAGTATTTTAGCAAAATGTTGTAAACACTTTTTCTGTCATAATTACTATAATTTTATACAACTTAACGAAAGGTAAAATAAAATAAAAACCAGAAATTATTTATTTACTAAAACACCCCTTATGTTAACTTAAAACTAGAAACTAGTACACCTTATCCCTTAAGAGAGATCTCTTTCTGGAACACTAAAAGTGGGAGAATTTAATTAATTTATTGATAAGTAAACACTAAATGAGCTTATTGTAAATAGAAGCGCTAACCTTTTAATTATGAAAAAGACTGTGTTTAATTGAAATACATAGAACATTTACTACAGAAATAACAAAAAGGTTTCCGGTAATCCGAAAATTATCTTTAATCGATACAATCTATACAATATTTTCGATTTAGATAATCGAAAATATTGTATAGTGTTTATACAGGTGATCGATTTAAAAAAGTGAGCCGTGTAAAGAAAAATAATTAAATAATTATTAAAATGCCTTTTTTGAGGACAAATTTCTTAAAAAAAATAAGTCTAAATGTAGACCCTCGCGTTATCGGCACTTCTTTAATCGAACAATAAAATTACTTATGAAGGATCGGCAGGTGGACTCAGGGATGGCTGCCATTTCATGACGGATTTTTTCTTTCAAATGCGCCAGTGAAGTCGGTTTATTGGCGTAAACTTTGTATTTAAGATAACCCCATAGGAAAAAGTCCGTAGGGGTTAAACCTAGACTGCGTGGAGGCCATTTTATGTCATCTCTGCAGGAGATCAATTTGCCTGAGAAAATTTCACGAACGCGTGGCATAGTCATTTAGGCATGTGTTAAGTTGCTCCGTCCTGTTAGAACCATGTTCTTTAGTTATAGCCAGGAAAGTTTTGCAGTTCAGGTATCAGAAAGTTTTCTAACACATAAAGCTCTGAATTCACTGAAACTGCACACCCCCTTTCGTCTTTAAAAAGTAAGGGCCGATAATTCCTCGCGCTGACATCACAGCGCATGCGATCACTTTAGGCGAATGAAGGGGTTTCTGATATTTGCGTTTTGGATTTTTTGCACTCCAGTAGCGGCTCTTCTGTTTATTTACGTGGCCTTAAGATGAAAATGAACTTTATTCGAAAACAAAATGTTGGTAAACGTTGAAAATCGCTTGATCACCTAATTTACGAAACTAAGCCTCTGACTGGCATCTTGGGGCTTTAATTCTTGCACCAATTAAATTTTATAGGAGTGCAGCTTTAGGTATTTGTGCATATTGCGATGTAATTATGATCTATGTACATTTAAAGCACTTGTGCATTTCCGAATTGAAAGGGTTCGGGTCGTCACGAACAGACTGATTAACAAACTCTACGTTTTCTACCGTTCTTGATGACCCACGTCGCTCGGATTTTGATTTATCCCAATGTGAGAGGAATGCTTGGCGCATCATTTAAGAGGCGAAAATCTCGAATACTGCAGAATTTTTTTCACGCGAAAGGCGCCGAATCACCGTTTTTTGTAAAACTCTCGCACGCATAACGCGCGGTCTGCTCCCGAGAAACCCTCCTTAGCGACAATTACCAAGAGCCACGCCACCGATTGACATAACCCCCGCGCTCACAAATACGTTGCGTTCACGCAGTAAGCTAAATACATCTAAAATTTCTTTTGAGACATCTGATATTATGTAATTTTAAAGATATTAAAATGCTTTAAAATATATGTGTAAATGCATTCTTACAGGTGTACCGATGGCATCAGACAGTACAGAAAATGAAATCAACAAAAATGAAGAGGTATGTCATCTTAGATTTTGTTAATACTATTCCTTTTATATAAAATATATTTAAGTATATTATATTGATGTTTCTGGCACTGTTTTACCCTATTATTTATATTACTAAGCTTCTTACCATACAAAGGTTGTCTGGAATAGATTGCTTTTAGCAATACGATTGCCTTTACACGCTTATATCATAGTTATGATCCCTTAATTTCTACTTCTCATTTTATCTTGTGTACAAAATAGTTTTTTTCTTCGCTCCCTCTTGTGTGTTCTCATTGCTGTTCTTGATTGTAACATATCAAATTCACTTCTAACAAATTATTGTATTTTCTTAATAAACATGTGGTAAACACGAAATTAATTTGCCATTTCAAAGCAATTCAAAATACAGTTATTTATAAGATAATTTATTTGCCATCGTTTTCCGATATGACTGAGAGATTTGACTTCGTCAAGCATTTCTCTATAAAATCAATTTTACAGGGTCAGCATTATATACTCTTTCTACAGCTTATGCTGTTTAGATTATTCATAAAAATGTGATTAAACCCTAAAACAAACCCAATTCAAATATTCCGTTTTTGGGTGTTCTACAAGGCAGCGTGTTAGGCACATTTTTGTTTCATATATATTTCACTCGACTACTAGACGTTTTATAGATTGACAAAACTGAATACCAACTAAAGCACGAGAACCCGTTAATCAACATAATTATCGAAGTAAGAGAAACGTTAAAATATCAAAAACTATAACTTGGCTGTTTATACCTAGGGACCTTACAACACTTAATGTGAAATAAACTGATTTTTTCTAATTCATACACCCATTATAGGTGTACACAGCATTGGCGTTGCTGTTTAGTAGAGTTTTATTAGAAAAAAAGGGCGGGGAATTACTATTGAAAATTCATTTGCGCAATTCACACATGGTAGATGTGAAACCTTCAAAAATTTTGGCTTCAAGATGATGAGACGAATGTAAAATTTCGGCTAGAGGGTAACTGTAGGCTTAAGTAATTGTTATGTGTATGTATTTGGTAGAAACGAGTGGAGGAGGCACGAAGCAGAGCACAAACATAACCATGAACATAAGACACACTTTATTGTGCTTCTTATCCCATTTTCTCCCACGATAAATCTCATTGGGTGTCTGTTTCTTTTTACTGTCGCTTTTTCGTTTCATCAACTTTCAATACAACGATGCTAGAGAGTTTCCCTTCAAAGTCTTTACATCTCACAGACGTTACATTTTATATGGTATTAGGGCGAAGTGATAGCCAACGTGTGCTCGATGTGGTTCATCGGGTTGGTGTTTGACAAGACTAATGTGAACGTAGACCTCACGTACGACATCTCGTCCTTCACCAAGGCCGTGCACTATCAGGCCGAGAACACCAACATGCTACGAGAGGGGATGACCATTGAGGTACGCTATTTTCACGTTGTTAAAATTTAGTTGATCCGCGCAATGTCGTCTGCATTTACCTGACATAAGTATCAGGTAAATGTAATTTAGTTGAAACAAAAAGAAAAAACATCATAATGGGTTGAGTAGTTAGAGAGTTTATCTTGCTGAAAAATAGACAACCTTGATGGCGCAATGTTTCGAGAACTTGCTTCGCTAGCTGAGGTCCTGACTTCGTTTCCCGGCAAGGCAAATTTGAATTGGTGGGAGGCGTAACTAAGCAAGACGTGCCGCCAAGCAAAAAAATGCTTAATTGTCAAACTATCAAATGCAAATTCCGAGTCGATAGTAGAGATCCTGTCAAGACAAAGAAAAGAGTCTGGATTGGTGGGAGTCTTTTCTATGCAATATTAATTTTAATATCGACACTGAAAACTAAAGACGTATGAAATTGCAAAATACACATTCTATTAAGTAAGAAAATATAAATATAGTGTCCAAAAATTATACCGTAGGCGATACGGAAGTTATAATTTTTTTGTTTGTATGAAAAGTTGTTCTGATCAGTTAGTGTATGAAGGACCGAGTTCGATGTCCATTATACAGTGCGTTTTTTTCTTAGGCGCGGCATGTGAGGCGCAAACAATTGCACCAGTACCTCTCGCCGTCATTGCTCAAACGGGAACGGACAGCGTCAGGAACAAAACGTAAACATGACGCGGCTTCCAACGCGCACTCTACAGCGCCAACGAAGAAGACGAAGCGTATATCTGAGAGTAGCGTGAGTAATCTAAAATAGACTTATCCTCAAATTATTAAGCGTGTATCTGAGCGTAACGTGAGTAGTTTGAAGAAGGGATGTCTTCAAATTAGTAAGCATGTATCTGGCATCTGGCGTAACTTGCGTGATTTATATAGGGTTGTCCGCAAATTAGTAAGCGTATAACTAAGCGTAACGCGAGTAATTTAAAATAACGTTAAGTTGGTGTATATCTGAGTGTAAAATGAGTAATTAAAAGCATGGTTGTTTTCAGATTATTAAGCGTGTGTCTGAGTGTAACGTGAGTAATAAAAATAGTGTTGTCTTTAAATCAGTTAGCGTGTATCGTAGAGAAGCGCGAGCAATATAAAATAGAGTCGTCCTTAAAGCAGTGAGCGTGTATCGGAGAGAAGCGCGAGCAATATAAATTAGAGTCGTCCTTAAAGCAGTAAGCGTGTATCGGAGAGAAGCGCGAGCAATATAAAATAGAGTCGTCCTTAAAGCAGCGAGCGTGTATCGGAGAGAAGCGCGAGCAATATAAATTAGAGTCGTCCTTAAAGCAGTAAGCGTGTATCGGAGAGAACCGCGAGCAATATTTTGAGTCGTCCTTAAAGCAGTGAGCGTGTATCGGAGAGAAGCGCGAGCAATATAAATTAGAGTCGTCCTTAAAGCAGTTAGCGTGTATCGGAGAGAACCGCGAGCAATATTTTGAGTCGTCCTTAAAGCAGTTAGCGTGTATCGGAGAGAAGCGCGAGGAATATAAAATAGAGTCGTCCTTAAAGCAGTGAGCGTGTATCGGAGAGAAGCGCGAGCAATATAAATTAGAGTCGTCCTTAAAGCAGTAAGCGTGTATCGGAGAGAACCGCGAGCAATATTTTGAGTCGTCCTTAAAGCAGTTAGCGTGTATCGGAGAGAAGCGCGAGGAATATAAAATAGAGTCGTCCTTAAAGCAGTGAGCGTGTATCGGAGAGAAGCGCAAGCAATATAAATTAGAGTCATCCTTAAAGCAGTGAGCGTGTGTCGGAGAGAAGCGCAAGCAATATAAGTTAGAGTCATCCTTAAAGCAGTAAGCGTGTATCGGAGAGAACCGCGAGCAATATTTTGAGTCGTCCTTAAAGCAGTAAGCGTGTATCGGAGAGAAGCGCAAGCAATATAAATTAGAGACATCCTTAAAGCAGTGAGCGTGTGTCGGAGAGAAGCGCAAGCAATATAAATTAGAGTCATCCTTAAAGCAGTGAGCGTGTATCGGAGAGAAGCGCAAGCAATTATTACATAAATGAGCTAACTGAACCCGCGACTTCGTCTGTTAGGTTGTTGTGTTGTAATGTTTTTTGGGTGGCATTTACATTAATTTAGACAAATTGTTTCACAAATAAGAAAGTAATAAATAGAATACTCAGCAAAAGAAATACTCTTACCAAATTTTTAGTCTCTACGCCTTATGTGATATCGTGATGCGTCAATGGTTAACACCCCCCCAACCCCGTAAAACCCGTTCTTAGCTGACCTCTACTCGGCAAAAGGAATATTCCTGCCAAACTACGCCTTATGGTTCCAGAGATATCGTGATGAGTCAATACATACCTGGATATCTCTTTTATATATATAGATATGATTGAAAATTGGAAAACAGAATTAATCATAGTTGTTAATCTTTTCTTAACAGAATTTATTTTAAATAAATTATTTTCACAAAATGTTCATTCTTATAATAAATTGGTACTTATATATCTTCATTTGCAGACGGACGAAGTCAGCATTTTATCATACAACGATGACTCAAACTCGTCGAACATGGTGGAAGTGAACCTCCAGAACGGAAATGCCATAAATCACTCATCACAAGAAACAGACAAGAACAAGCCCACAGCAGAGAAACCTATAACCAAACCTACAGACCACACCCCTTCGACATCGAGCACCATAGCCTGTACGTAGCAGTACGAGGAATGGCGTCATAGGTTCATATACGGAACCAGTAACGTCAAGGTGAACAGAGTCAAACGCGCTTAAGACGTTTTGTGCTTAGTGTAGTGGCCTTAATGGCAAACAAACTCCTTTTTAAAGGAACTATGTAAGAAAAGTTGTATACAGTGACAGTGATTAGTTAAGAATTGTGATAGTGATGTGAATAATTGAAGTACTCAAAAGTCTCAACGCATACTGACGTTACCCTATTCGGTGTTAATATAATAACGAAGCGATTGGCTGATTTTAATGTTGGTAAGTCAGTAGATGACAAATTTATATTTACACATTAATATCACCACAGCTACAGATTTTGTGGTATTTAAGTGCACCTCAAATTTTTGATACAAATCATTAAATAAAACTATTTAGACACAATGAATTTAATCGGATTTAAGTGAAAAATGATCAGATATAGAATTTAACATGTATTCAAAACACCTCTGATAAATAAGATACCAAATGATCTCGACTTCGATTTTGCACTGTCTCACGTTGTTTCAAGTATTTACTAACATAACCTAGCCTTTTCGCCTCACATCGCCTCACATCGCTTATTTCTGGTAAGCCATCATTAATTTTTCATCTTATTTTTGGTAAATCACTATATATTATTTTGACTTTAGATATTATAGTAACTGTTCCGCCGTATGTATAAAAACATTACACGTGATCGGAACAGGAGTACCAAAAGACCCCAGTTCATTTGAATGGAAATCTGAAACAGTGTCATCGGAAAACTCACTTTTTGTATTTTGTTATAAAAAAGAATGTTTTGAAACCATTTGCACTTTCGAAAATAAAAGATATAAAAGGGGAAGAAGTTTCTTTACAATGCTTTAAAGATAACAAAGAAGCTCTTTTAATATTCAAGTTATTAAATTTCATATATGGGGGGATAGAAATGCCCTGCTTCAGGTTGGCTAAGTTAGTGTAATCCAGCCTTTCTCCCCCAGTCCAAGCATATCCGATAGCATCACCTCCAAAATTATTGTTGCGCTGTGCTGTACTGTAGTTGGTAAATTGTTATGAATAATTTTAATTTATTTTGTAGTTCAAAGCGTTTTTGCTTATATGTCTGAATTGTTGGCAATTGTAAATCACCAAATCTGTATCTGCATTGGTGTTAATAAGTAAGTACCGACAAATTGTATAGAAATCAACGCATCTAGGATATATTTACTGAATTACTTATTTATTGAATCCTGGATAAGACAAATCTGAAGCCACCTGTATTATTTATCATCTACAGAGGCTTCTCCTTCAAACAGATTCCCACATATGCAAGTTGAGATGACAGATAGAGAGTCCCACTTAGGCTGCTTGAAATGTTTAACATACAAACTTTTTTATAATACTGACAAACAAAGTGAGTCTGGAAGTAAAATTTTTTGTAAATAAACATGTCATAACTTGTTTAAATTCGAAAAATTGTCTCACTCCTTCATACTAATAAGCTTCAAAGTTTCAATTATAAAAGGAATCAAAAAAAAAATCTCAGAAATCTTTTTAAATAGAACAAATTTGAATATTTATTATAGGGTAACTTATCTTAATTAGTATATGTAAGATTTGATCAATAATTCTCAGGTCAATTGGACACTATTTGTTAATTACATTGTCTCCATCAGTTTTGTTATAATACAATTGTGACTTTTTCCTCTGATTAAGTTGGTGAATCTCACTGCTTAGATTTTGCGGATTTGCTTTGATAGGATTTTTAATTAGAAATCTTCAAATAAATCATTTAGATACACTTAATTAAAGAGAAAACTGTCTATTGTCATATTTTTTCTGCATTATTTAGGTTTTGGGTAAAGTATTACCTTATTGCATTTATTGACCTATTTAATATAATCTGATCCATACAGTGGTTTCCTAAATAAATACATTTTTCAGTTTGTTACTTTCTATATTAGCTTGAGTTTTAATTTAAATGATTCCAAAATCTATTGATTGTAATTTTTTTTTCAATTTTTTTGACATTTCTCTTTAAAATATATTCTTTTTACTATTCAATAGTGTGTATAAAAATTGCTTCTTTAAAGTGGATTATTATATCTATTAACAACAAAATTTGATAGAAGTCTTCTTTTGATAGTCCCTATATATAAAGAGTCCATGAAGTCCTAATTTTGTTAAGACAGTGTTTTATAGAAAATTATTTAGTGCTACACCTTTTACTGATAATATATTATTTTAAACATCATGCTTTAATAACTATAAAAATATGCATTAAATAAACGGTAACATAGGTTGAAAAATTATTTGAAATAATCATGAAAATTACAAAAACTTTGTGATATCTAAAATGAATGTGATTGTTTATATTTAAGGGCTGTCGTTTTCTATTGAATTTTGATATTTATTTAAATGATTTTAGTTCAGTTGGACTTTTTAAATTTATTTGGATTTTTTTCCTTGAATAACATTTTCTTACTATTCAATAATGTCCTGATGAAGATTGCTACTTTAAAGTGGACACCATTAAATTCTTTTGTATTATGTATAGAAATTTCTAGAACATACAGTTTCTAAGTTGTATTTTTCATATAAAATTAATGCGACATAATATAAAAACAGAGGGACGGATTGTTTTCTGTTATGTTTGCTGGATGTTGTCTCGTTGCAGGTGGACGGTGTCATTGCAGACAAGTGAGTTGGTTCAAACAATAGTTAGGCAAAATGTTTTGGCGTTAGCGAGGAAACTATCATGACTTCACACTAGGATAGAGGAATGTTTATAATATTTTCATGACAAAAAAAAATTATATTTCAGAAGACTTTTTAACATAGTACAATGGTAATTGTACATTTTTTTCTAGTGCCCATTGTTTGTCTATTAATCTTATTGTATAAAGTTCGTATTAAAAATAGACACTTACATATTGACAAGAGATGCATAGGTTTTCTTGCAAACGCCTCTTTAGTACAAAAGTGGAAGAAAATATTACTTGTGAATTATAGATACATCGACAACTTCACTTTTAATATCTAACCTCTTTTTACAAAATTTCTCCATAAAGATAGTATTTCTTTTTAGAGTTTCTTCTACTTGTCGGTTTATTCACACTATTCCATATAACTCATATAATCCTTTATTTGTACTGTTCTTATTGGGTGGTGAACAGGGAAAAGTATTGTAGAACTATCTAAACCAGGTGTCGGCAACTTACGGCAAAAATATCAAAATAGTTATATCTAAAAAATTGCTCCTATTAGATGATGCCCACATCACCTTTGTGGCCTTCTATAAGAATTTGTTGCTGACCCCATGGTCTAAACATTTGCATAAGTAACAATAGAGCATTTATTGAAACTCTTATGGATTCATTGATTAACAATATCTTTTCCATATTAATTTCTGGATGTTTTTTCTAAATTAAATTGAATAAACTACCTTCAGTGACATAGAGACTTAACGATATTTTCAGAGTAAAACATGGTGACATATGATGGCAAATGACATGTTAACCCTTATCTTTTAACTTAGTGGCGACATAAACATATTAACAGATTCGTTGTCATAAACAAAAAGTATACAATGCATTGTCTTGACGAGATATGGGTTAACTAATAGGTAAAAACTTGGGTGCATTAAGTAGTATACAGTACCCACTGGTTTAGAATATAAAAAAATGGGCGAGTCCAGAGAGCCTTAAAGTAAGCTATCCATTTCCACTTTATCCGTCATCACGCTCAATGGAAAATTGCACATTTCAAGGAAAGGTGTCAAAACAAACTGAATTAGTAAACAATTTAATTGTGTGACACCTGTCCTGGTTAAACCATATGTTCAACTTGGTGATTGTTTTAGCAAATACCGCACTTTAAAATGATATAGAGACTAAAGTATACTTATTTTTTCAATTTCAGTAATTGTATATGAGAGTTACATATTTCATCACAAAAACACATGTTTTTGTTCACTACTTCCCTAATTTTTTTTTTTCAAATTTTTAAATAATGTAATTCCATTTTTGCACTAGAATTCATCAAGAGCGATAAGGGTTAACATTTATAGACAATTATTTTACATTTTAGTAGACAAAAAAAAATATGCTATAATTATAACAAAAGTGACAAATAGTTAACTAAAGAGTATGAGTATTTATTTATTTCTTGACCTTTGCAATGTAAAATACTTTGTCAATTATCAGATAGAAAGTAATGTGGGTTTTTGAATAGGGCTGACTCGAATTTCTTGTAAAATACATAGAAATTTTAACTTTTACTATATCTAACAAAAACACCATGGACTGTGATTAAACTAAAATGCCACTTAATTGACTGAACTAAAAAAAATTTCGGTGTCATAATATAAATCGATTTTGTAATTGCACTTAAATTGTCTTTGCAAATTACATAAATAAAATAATAAGTAGTCCGTTCGTAAATTGACGACATTTGAAAATAAGGACGGTTGTTCCAATAAGAAGTACTGCAAATAAACGATGACATCAATTATATCTCGAATTATTGAACAAATTTGTCTGTATATTGGAATATTGCGAATAAATCTATGTTTGAATTATGTATCGTGATTTCTTTTCAACCTTTTCCGTTTTGCAACCGGTTTGAATATTTATATATTGTAAAAAAAATTGACGTATGATCTCACAGGGTTAAAGTTGTTCATACATTGTAAGGTTTGTACCACTTCAGGTGTAATGACGAGATTATATAATCGGTTAATATTTGAGGTCTCTGTATGATTTTGTAATTAGTCGTAGTAATCCCATATTCCTGATCTTTTTCCCTCTAATAATGTATTATCTTCTACGAACTTATTTTTTTTATTTATCAATACGATTGATTAATTGGAAACAATTACGTAATTTTGCTATTTTTTCATTTGGATCTAATTTTACAGACGGAACATGTGAAAGTGATATTGACAGGAGAGTGAATGCAGGGAATATGGTAAATGGTGCTCTGTACGCCTGTATGAATATCCAGATGGTGTCTCAAAGGTCCATACTAGCTGTGCATGGGGGAGTGTTTGTGCCAACGCTTATGTATGGTAGTGAAAGTTGGGTATGGCAGAAGAATCACATAAGTAAAATAAACGCAAGGGAGATGAGAGCGTTGCGAAGTATGATTGGATTGAATTTGAGTGACAAAGTAAGAAAAAATGTGATAAGAGAACGTTGTGGTATAAAAGATGATGTAGTGACTAAAATTGAGAATGGTATGGCAAATAGAGGGTTTGAATGAAAGAAGACTGACAAAAATGATTTATGAATGAATGGGAAAGTTGGAAGAGAAAGACCAAGGCGAATATTTTAAATAAGGGCCAGGTCAAGAGTACTCTAAACCAACGAACTTGTATGAAAGGTTTAATGAGACCGGAAGAAGCAAAGGAGATATGCAAGGATCGTGGCAAGTGGAAGCACGTGGTCTCTGCCTACCCCTATGGGAGTGAGGTGTATGCATGTATGTATGTAATCTTTAAAATTACGATCACTTATAGTAAAGCCATCACCGGATCAATGGAATATAATTGTCTCAAAGTGCATAATAGTTACGACTGGAGCGCGCTATCGTTTGTCGGACTCTGGCGTGCCATCAGACGATAAGTTGCCGTCACCTTGCCGTTGTATTCTGACATTTGATGCTGTATAAAATGCTTCCATATCAGCGAATTTCTCTTCCAATGAATTCATAATTACTATGTATTTAATAACTTCAACAGTTGTATAAACAGACTTACGTACTATTAAATGAAAAAGTCTTCATTTAAGTAATCTTTATAGTACTAGAATCCTTAAATAGTCTTTTCCTATTTAGGTAATATTTCCCACGTGGGACTAATGATATCATAGTTACTTGGGTTCTTTCACGCCCTCTTCTGACATGAACCCTCAACTATTCGAATTCATTTTATTTTACCATTACGATATAATTTTTTTAAATTGAGATTAGAGCAATTCATTTTTCCTATACTTCTTATCTAAGTAATCTTACAAGTCATTGTGTTTTTTACTAGTTTTCTTTTAATAAAAGTTTTAAAATTTCCTTGAACTTTAAGTGAATTGTAATTTTTATTAGTTGTACTCTTTGTAACTTCAATTAAACTTATATAACACAATTTATGTGGGTTTGTAAAAGAAATCACGGTATTGTAACTAAGTTAAACAAATGATTCCACCTAGGATAATAAGACTCAAAATGTAGTTCTTGCTAAGGAACCTTCTTGATATTTTGTAAGTTGTATATAAATAGCCAATTCATTATTATCTATAAAAAATATATCTGAAAAAAAATTAAATAAAAAAAGGAATAAAATATATATATGCGAAACTGAATTGTTGTTTTTTTTTAGATATCCCGACTTAATAGCACTAATTATATGTTTATAAGTAAAAATAAAGGTTGATGCATAATAAAAAGCAACAGCAATTACAGAACATTATATAAAAAAAAGGTCTAATTTAAGCTTTCCAGTTCTAAGTATCTCATGCACCTTAAGAAAGACTAAAACAAAACGCGCTAATATTATGAATTTACATGTATCAACTATTTGGGGTTTTTGTTAACAAAAACAACATTTTCAAACGATTTGCGCTTTTGGCAATTCAAAATGAGAAAAGGTTTCTTTATAATGATTTTATGATTACAAAAAATATGAAGAAAGTTGCTTTTCTAATACTCTTTAAGTCAAGCATAAAAAAGTAAGTAGCAGCCTTTTAATGTCCCACTGCTGGGCACAGGCCTCCTCACTTCGAGGAGCGAGGGTTTTTAGAGCATAGACCAACCACGCTGCTCCACTGCGGATTGGCAGGCATAGTACACAAGTGCGCTCTCTATTCCTTCACTCTCATAGTCCGATGTGACGGGAATCCGACACGACCGACGGCTTAACGTGCTCTCCAAGGCACGGGGATGAATCACACCGGCAACTTGCCAACTTTGGGCAAATATTGAGAAAATGTTAATAGAAAACTCAATATTGATTTTTGAATTGGCCCGACCCGGGACTCGAACCCAGGACCTTATGTCTGTAGTCGAACATGCTAATCACTAGACCAATGAGGCAGTCATGCATGGGAGATTTCAAATCCCCCGCTACGGGCCGGCTTGGGTAAAAAATTCGCAACCATATACAGGATTAATAGGATAAATAAAACTTTAAAATTCTTAAAAGTATTTTATTTTTTATTCTCTAGTCATTTACAAAAGCAATCACAAATATAAATAATATATTGCAAAACATCCCAGCTCTATGTCATCTACCAGTTGTATTGATTGACTAAAAAACTGCTAGGCCTTTTGCGTCATCACTGAAAAATAAATTTACATATTGGGGCTCATTTTTTTTTAAATGAAACTTCTTTATGAACGCTTTACTTCGGTTTACTTCAATTTAATTCTAACAGGCAAGCGCTTTATAGTATTATTACATGAAGATATGGTAGTGCGACTAGCTTGGTAAGAGGTAAGTTATCTCTAGTGGTCTACAAGGTACCGTAACGGAACGCAATTTTTTTGATTGGTTCCAACCAGTTCAGATATAGACAAATTTGAAATTAGCTCAGTTCCACCTTAGACTGTATCATCACTTACTATAGAAAACTACTGTAGAAAAAATAACATACATTTTTCGATTTTTTTGTGTATGAATATATGTTGTGTATTACATAACAATGAATGTTTTCAGAATATAGACAATATAATAGTAAGTGCAGCCCATTATCGTCTCACTGTTGGGCACAGGCCTCCTCACTCGTAGGTGAAGTTTTTAGACCATAGACCCACCACGTTGCTCCACTGCGGGTTGTCAGGTACAGTACACAAGTGCACTCTCTATTCATTCGCTCTCATAATTCGATGTGACGGCAATCCGACACAACCACAATGAGATCAGGCACAGGACCGAAGGCTAACGTGGCAACACAATACAGCAAATATTGATAAAAATCTTATTAGAAAACTCAACCGGGACTCGAACCCAGGGCTCGTGTCTGTAGGCGAATATGTGAACCACTAGACCAATGAGGTGGTTCATAATAATAGAAGGAAAATCAGTATTTTTGCTCATGTATTTGATCTCGTGTTATCTATGGGAATACATATGTAAATGTATTTTTGTGACAATTGTGTTATGCGCTGAAGGGTTGATGTCGTACCCCTGGCGTGCTCTGAGCTCCAAAATCTGGTTCTGCACTGACACGCTGAGCTCCTGGATGGGCACGGCTTCAGTCCGCCAGAAAACGTTCTGGTGTTTGGACGTGCGGTTGCGACGCTTGTGAGTTTTCAGATGGACCTGCACAGCAATAAATAACGAATAAGAAGTAGACACAGTCCTCAAGCCTGAAATATATCAGTCCAATCTAACATCAGTACTAGTGTCGATGATAAACTATAATTTCTATTGGTGATGTTAATGATGTAAAAAAAAGTGACTCAGTTCATGTGTTTTTTTTTTAAACAATTGTCGGCGACAGGGTGCCCCGAAAAACTCTTGAGAGTTTATGTTTACACAGCGTAAAATGAATATTTATTGTATTTCTTATGCTGTGATATTGAAATAAATAGTTCCCAGGCCAATCGCGCAGGATATTGAGACTTTAAGTCGTTTTTTAATATCATCATCAATCATTGAAAATGATACAGTCAGAACTGAATATAACTACATCGTTTATAACAATAGAATTGCAAAGTCACGGCCGAATCTCTATTGCTGACATAGCGCTTGAGTGTGATCTCACCTGATGGTATTTGACGATAGTCTAAGGTAGAATCGCGCTAATCTGGTATGAGGCGATATACCTTTTATGGTTTCTACTCAGTATCATACCGGAACACAAATTTCTTTGTTTGGCGGTAACGTCTCTGCTGGTAGAGTGGTAACTAGCCACGGCCGAAGCCTCTCACCAGTCGAGACTTAGACAAATTAGAAAATACTTTTTCCTAAATTCGTCTTACCGGGGATCGAACCCGGGACATCTGTTAGCAAAGCGAGTACTCGCATCGCTGCGCCGGCGAGCCTGCCAAATCAATAACGAAACATACCTTTTATAGGGACATCGGATACAATGATACACCATGTTTCAGTGTGGGTCATGGGTTGGAGTGGCTCTACTCTCTCTGATGTTAAGTAACGATACAGTCTAAGGTGGAAGCACGCTAACCTGGTAAGAGGTGATATACCTCATATGGTTTCTACACAGCATCGTACCGGAACACAAATCTCTTTATTTGGCGATACGTTTCTGCTGGTAGGATGGTAACTAGCCACGGCCGAAGCCTCCCACCAGTCCAGACTCAGACAAATTAGAAAATTCACCCTGTCGGGAATCGAACTCAGGGCCTTTGCTGGCAAAGCGAGTACAACACCATTGCGCCAACAAGGTTTGGTGTGAGTCATGGGTTGGTGGGTCATTGGTCAGATCCCGGTCGGTATGGGCCGTGGGTCGGTAATTGATTACTTTGGCAATGATGTCCTATTTTTGGGGTTTGTACCAGGTGGGGCAAAAGTCCCGCTACCTTTTTGATTGCTTATAACTTAAAAAAAACTATTTCGTTATGATTGGAAAATTATATCCGCTATACAGTGACCACAATTCGCTATGCACTTTTGGCTCTTTTTAAGGCATTCATGACATCAGTTTCATCAGAAATACGAGATGTAATTATAAATACATAACATTCGATTAATGTTATTTATAAATATTCGAACAACTAAAAATTAAATTTCGATTTTTTACTATAGACATATGTAATTGAAATCTAAACAAGTTGATTCGGCCAAAAGTTCTTGCCGTTCTGAAAAAAAAAATCAACTATCTTCCGGAGGTGGCGAAATGGACAAAATTTACTTCTAATTGTATGAATGAACTATCTGCTCTTAGTTTTACATTGAGGTCGCAACAGCTAGGAGCTAGCATGGGCCTCTCTTACGGCAGCAGCAAACCTGGTTCGTATGGAACCCGGGTAGCAAATGCCACCACGATAATGTGAGAGTCATGGGTTGGTGTGTGTGTGTGTCACCTTCTTGATGTGCGTGTTGACCATGGAGCGAAGATGGAAGAGCGCGGGGCACAACGGGCAGCGACGAGCTGGCGCTGTGTGGGCGCACACCGCATGCTGGTTGCGACGGTTCAGTGACACGAACCCGCGCCCACACACCTGACACAACCAGATCACACATAGAGTAACAAGCAATTTATAAACATCCCACTGCTGGGCAAATGCCGCCTCAATCATAGGAGACAAGTTTTTTAGACGCAAATAGCGCAATGACGTATTTTACATAATTAGAAATTAGTATGTATGTTTTACAAATAAAAGTGCCCAACCAGGTTTGAAACCTGTATCTCATGGTCTTTTAGTAGCTTGAAACTGGTTCAGCTAGTGTTAAATATTAAAAATATCTTAAATTATACATACATCACATTGGTATGGCCTCTCATTTGTATGGAGCCTCTCATGCCACAGCAGCGCCCTCTCGTCGACAAAATCGCGCCCACATCTGTGACAAGTATACTTCCGTCTCCTCTTCTTAGCAACTTCTGTCTTGTATTTATCTGGGCCCCTCCTGGAAAAACAATGTGCAATTTTTTAAATACATATAAATTAAACAGTTTGATAAATTTATGACTTCAATAAATGTGAGTGTTAAAGTATGGCAACATCTATTTGATGCTTATGACATATGGCTTATGAAACACTGTTAAGATCAGTTTTAATCTACATGAAAAATACAATATATGTAATGTATTAAATGGAATAATACTGTATTGTATAAAATAGCTTGGTAAATAACACTGCTACTGACTCATTGGTCTAGTGGTTAGCATGTTCGACTACAGACATAAGGTCCTGGGTTCCAGTCCCGGGTTGGACCAATTCTAAAATCAATATTGAATTTTCTATTAAGATTTTCTCAATATTTGCCCGACGTTAGGAATTTGCCGGTGTGAACTCTCTCCGCTAGTGTCGGATTCCCGTCACATCCCCAGGTGGTTCTATGCTCTAAAACCCTCTCTCATATGAGTGACCCCTGTGCCCAGTAGTGGAATGTTAATGGGCTGCTACTTACTTAAATAACACAATTTTTTAACATACATACATACATACATAGCATCACGCCTTATTCCCATAGGGGTAGGCAGAGACAACATCCTTCCACTTGCCACGATCCTTGCATATCTCCTTCGCTTCTTTCAATCTCATTAAATCTTTCATACAAGTTCGTCGGTTTAGAGTACTCTTGACCTGGCCGTTATTTAAAATGTCCTGGATTTGGTCCAGGAACGTTCGCCTCGGTCTTCCCCTTCCAACTTTCGCATTCACTCTTGACTCATAAATCCTTTTTGTCAGTCTCCTTTCATTCATTCTCTCTACATGCCCAAACCATCTAAGCATACCTTTCTCAATTTTAGTCACTACGTCTTCTTTTATACCACAACGTTCTCTTATCACACTATTTCTTACTCTGTCACTCAGTTTTAATCCACTCATGCTTCTCAACGCTCTCATCTCTACCGCATTTATTTTACTTTTGTGATTCTTCTGCCATACCCAACTTTCACTACCATACATAAGTGTTGGCACCAACACTCCAGCATGCACTGCCAGTCTAGCCCTTTGAGACACCATCTGGCTATTCATAAAAGCATGCAGAGCACCATTTACCATATTCCCTGCATTCACTCTCCTTTCGATATCACTTTCACATGTTCCATCTTTTGTAAATTTAGATCCCAAGTATACAAATTCTTTCACCTCTTCCACTTGTTCCCCATCTATCAAAATATTGCCATTCATCATAGATTCATCTCGTTCAAAAAGCATAACTTTCGTTTTGTTTACATTCACTTTCATTCCTTTCCCTTTCAAAGCTTCATTCATAATATTTAGCATCTCCTGAAGCTCGTTAGCGGATGACGCAAGTATTACTTGATCATCAGCGTAGAGTAAACATTTGATGACTAATTCATTCATTCTTAACCCATACATACATTCTTTTAAATCTAAATTTAAATTTTTTAAAATATGTAAAATATAAAAATCATTATCAAATTAGCTTTTCTGTAGTTTAATATATATTATACATATAAACCACTTTCTTTTATTAATAATATAGAACATATATCTATATAGTGACTATCATTTATCGTAATACTCACTTGATGTCATTATTGAGTTCGTGCTTCCGAATGTGCAATTCAAAACTTATCTCCCCCTTGTACATCTTGCCACAGTAGTAGCATGTGAATTTCTTGACATGTGTCTTCTCATGGTGTTCAGACAACTCATCTCCATTCCTAAACATGAGGCCACATACTTCACACACCCGAGCCCCTTTCAAATTGCTCAAAGCGTTCATCTCCTCGTGCCATTTGAAATGAGATATGATTGTCTCTCGCTTCTTGAACACCATGCTGCATATAGCACAGGTGTGTATGCCGGTGTGTGTTTGTAGGTGATGATTAAATTCCTGTTCATCCTCTATGATGGCTTGGCAAACCTAGTTTGCATATGGATATATAAATAACATGAATTTTACTATAAAGAATTAAGTAACTGTGTTGTGGGTGGCAAAGCTGTCATCTTTACAAGAAACTAACATTTCTCAGGGGTGTCTCTCACATAGTTCATGATCCCTTGGAGATATCGTCGCTTCAACCGATGGACGTCCACTGCTGGACATGTCTAACGTAACGATGTCCACAAGGCCCGATCTTGCGCCGCCTAGCTCTAGCGGCTACCGGCGACCCTTTTTCCGTCGTCGCATCGCGGAGGGTCCGCCTACTCTGCGCCGTCCGGTGCGGGGTCGCCACTCTAGCACCTTCGGCCCCCAACGTCCATCGGTCCTTCGGACTATGTGCCCCGCCCATTGCCACTTCAGGTTCGCGATTCGTAGGGCTATATCGGTGATTTTGGTTCTGCTACGGATCTCTTCATTTCTGATTTGATCACGTAGAAATACCCCGAGCATAGCCCTCTCCATCGCACGCTGAGCGACTTGAGGACTTATGAGGTCCGTAGTTAGCGACCACGTTTCGGAGCCGTAGGTCTTCAGGGACTGAGGGGTATCGGACGAAAATATCTACCGTAGTTTCCCGAACGCTACCCAACCGAGTTGGAATCGGCGGTTGACCTCCTTGTCGAAATTGGACCTACCTAGCTAGACTATGTGTCCCGGGTATGTACCTCTACAATTTTGAGTGGTGAGTTCTCAACGTTGATAGGGTGGAGCGGAACATGGATATTGGACATAACTTTCGTGTTATCCATGTTGAAGATGTGAAAGATTCGAATTCTCAAATCTCAAAAATTAAACTAGGAACTATGAACAGGAATAACTACGATTTTTACTTACCTATAATAGTACCTCCCTTTAATTAATAACAGAATATTTACGTATATGTATCTGTGTATACTAGCTTAGTTGAATCCGCGAGTTGGTGTACGTGGAATGATTTTTGGGTATCATTTTCATTAATTTACGCAAAATGTTTTACAAATAAGAAAGTATTACGTTAAAGAACATATGGAGTATACCTCCTCCCCCCCCCGCAACCCCCCTTGCGGGTGGAATTACGTAAAATCCGTTGTTAGCTGACCTCTACTCAGCAAAAGGAATATTCCTACCAAATTTCAATTCTCTACGCCTTATAGTTCCTTATAGAGATATCGTGATGAGGCAATAGATGCCTGGATATCTCTTATATATATTTTGGTATCACTATCATAACCTTATATGCCCAACAATGGAATATTAATAGGCTTTCTTATATAGGGAGAGTATGGAAAAGCGATATTAAACAAGAAATAAACTCCTTTTGGACTATCTTCAGTGTTAAAGTATTATGATAAAACAACGAATTTAAAGAAGAAGCGTTGTTTGTAGTTTTGGTTAACTTGCTTGCTGTAAAATGTTTATTTCTCATTAAGGAATTTTTATCTTTTAATAATAAACATCTTTAACCCTTTGCTCATCCTGTCAACATTGAGTGTGGCTCAACATCATATTTCTAACATCAACTCTGATAATGAACGAGAGTCAATATTATAATTAAACAGTTTTAAAAGTAATTAAATTTTTTTTTTAAAATATCAAATGTACCTTAACTAAAATACATTGTATTCACAATTTTCTTTGAAATGCCTTACAATAAAGAGGATTATATAAAAGAGTACAAAGGGTTGAACCTAAAGTTAGTAGTTTTTTAATGAAAATTTCGCATACCTTACAAACAAACAGATCAACATCATGCTCTTCTTTCATATGCTCTATTAGTTTTCTAACAAATCTATATCTCACAGGGCATCGGCTACACATTTTATATTCCATTGGATTCCTCTTTCTCTTCTGCTTTTTCTTTATCTGTGGTTCAGATGGACCCATAAATTCATTTAATGTAACATTTTTATTATCAATACCCCTTAAGCTTCCATCTTCTTGTAATTTAAAAAATTCTGGTTTGCCATTTTCATTCATTATCATTACAATTTTGTCATCGTTTTCCGTTTTTTCCTGCTTTATTTCTTTATAAGTAACATTGTCCATGGTTTGATTTTCTATTTTGGGTATTGTATTCTTGACTTCTGAGTATTCAATTGGAACATTTTCAATGTGATAATTATAATCAAGTAAAGTGGGTGATATGAATGGCAGAGTTATGCAAAGTGAGTCTGTTTTTAATGTGTCCAAAGCAGTAGAATTAATTTGATTACAAATTTCATTCACATAAAATTGTATAACCCTCTGGTTTTGTCGTGCCCTTAGGTAAAATTTATAAGCATCCATAGCTGCTGCGATACATGTTTTGCACATTTGAAATTCCTCTGTATTTGATATCTGTGAAAAATATTTGTACTTTTTTAAATTCACCACATCCAACTGCAGCCATAATCTCTTGTAAATGACATTGTAGGAACTACACATATTCAGCTGTAAAAACTCATAGTCTTAACAACTTATGATGTTTACCAGATACAAAATCAGTTGGGACCTTTATTCTAGGTAAATATAACTATAACTGTTGTATTATTCTAAACAATGTTACTGTAAGCTGTGTTGACTGTATATAAAGGTTTATTATAATATATACTTATATTACATATTTCTTGTAAATTACAAATACCATAATGTGAATGTAACTATTTACACTGATAAACATTAAATAGATTATTAGATTTTTTAGAGATTAGATTAGTTCCTGAAGAACTCCATCTTCAATTCATTAAACATTAAAAAATAATAATAATAATAATAATATACTCTTTATTGTACACCTTAAAAGAAACAGCGTTACACAATATGGTTTAAGTTAACAGCAAATGTACAAAAGGCGGTCTTATCGCTAAACAGCGATTTCTTCCAGAGAACCTTAAGGAGAAGGAAATTGTGCAAAAGTAGATAGGTGGTGCATAAAGAGGTCATACATACTAATAATAAATAGAATACGTATATATCGTGTCAGTATCTTTAGAGTTAATTGTGAAACTGATCTCAGTTCTTTGCTGTATTGCACCCCCAGTAATTCAAATTTAAATTTTAAATAGGATAAGAATATGTAGATTCCGGCAAAAAAATGTTATATTTATACTAGGACTTTACTTATAGTACATAGATACATACATAGTGTCATGCCGAATTCCCATAGGGGTAGGCAAAGACAACATCCTTCCACTTGCCACAATCCTTGCATATCTCCTTGGCTTCTTTCATTTTCATTAAACCTTTCATACAGGTTCATCAGTTTAAAGTACTTGGCCCTTATTTAAAATGTCCTGAATTTGATCCAGGAACGTTCACCTTGGTCTTCCCCATTCAACTTTCACATTCACTCTTGACTTATAAATCCTTTTTGTCAGTCTCCTTTCATTCATTCGCATGTTGAGAGAATGAATGAAAGGATCTAAGCATCTAAGCATACCTTTCTCAATTTTAGTCACTACATCTTCTTTTAAACCAGAACATTCTCTTATGACACTATTTCTTACTCTGTCACTCAGTTTTAATCCACTCGTACTTCTCAACGCTCTCATCTCTACCACACTTAATTAACTTTTGTGATTCTTCTGCCATACCCATCTTTCACTAACATACATAAGTGTTGGCACCAACACTCCTGCATGCACAGCCAGTCTGGCCCTTTGAGACACCATCTGGCTATTCATAAAGGTGCGCAGGGCACTATTTACCATATTTCATTCTTCATTGAACAATATGTTACTCATAATAGTAAAACAAAACATACTGAAAAAAGAAACAAATTTAAGTAACAAAAGAAATAAAACTAAGTTAAAGAAGACAACAGGGAGCCTATTTAAGTGATCTCCTCCAGACAATCCTTGATAGTAATTAATTGATTTTTAAATTAAATTTTATAGAAGTAATTTATTTGTAAATTAAATTTTATGCCCGTTAATGCTTCGATTTTGAATTTCTAATGTTAATTAATTAATTTTTCAATACAACGTTTGTTAAATAGACATTTTTTATACAACTGTAAAAGGAGTATTGTGTTGAGCTTGTATAGTAATGTAGCAGAGCAGATTTTGTATATTGCATTATGATAATAATGTGAAAGTATGGAACACCCTTTCAGCAAAAAGTTATTGCAAAAGCTATGATGTACAATTATATGCGTTTCAATCATAAAAATTAAATTAACTCTCACGAGGTTAGCACACTTCCTTCTTAGTTTGAATCATCACCTGCCACCAGATAAGATCACAGTCTATCATTTACCAGTCAGCAATAAAAAAAATTAATAAATGATGATTGAACAGAAATTATCGAAGTCAAAGCCACATCACAAACGGAAAACATTATTGTTAAAAAAAATTTAATGTTACAAAATATAAAACGTATAGAAAAATTGTAATTCTCTCAGACACCACTGTTACAAAAAATTCAACTAAATATCTAACCTTAATATCACACACTTCATTTAGAATATTTACAATGCAATATTCACTGATTTCTTTCTCAGTTTTATCATGTACATCTCTCAAAGGCAGCAAACATATTTGGCAAATATTATTCTCTAGAGTTCCATTTACAATATGTTTTACGAGATCTTGTAAGTTAATAGAATTCGCCATTTTTTGGAGAACCTGGAAATAACTTTATTAAATAATATACTCTTAGGATGCATTATAATTGCAGGGTTATGTTTCCTTTCAAAGTGAATTTCAAAATTTTTGATTTACCAAAGGCTTAGGCATTGATTATTAAAACGATGCGTTCGTATATAATTTGCGCTTCGTTCATGAAATATAAGAGCTGTTAAAACTGAACGCCATGTTGATGCGTTTTTTTTGCGTTATATTATAAGTTGGCACTTGGCATATAACCAGTATGCATTCAAAAAACATGCTTTTTAAAATCGCTTATACAAAAAAGCAGATACCATTTTAGATGTAAAATGACAACACGATCCTTTATATTGGCACAAATGAAATGTAACCTTATTTAAAATGAATAAGACTACAACAATTTCGCCCCTTAATGTAGGCAGAGTTTCAAGATTTTACTCATTGTGTATTTGTAAAAGACGAATAAGATTTTATACATTGTTAGTTAAAAGAATAGCAGAAATAAATTATTTACTTAAAATCGTACTTGTAGCTATTTTAAATTGCTTTAGTGCTTGTTGCATGGCAAGTAGTTGAGAAAGGAATTTGCTCGGGCATTCAGAACATACTATGACGATAGCATTCTAAGACTTACGAATTAATAGTGCAGTACTTTTTCATTATAATATACTCTCAAAATATTAAAAGTATTAATTATATGTAAATTGAAGAAAAATGATAAGCGCTTCAACGACAAGTCTGGTTAATCTAATACGCTTACAATATAATGAGATATTTAGTATTGAAAAAAATCGATTGTGGCTTATGATAGAACAATATTAAAAGCAAGTGTAGACAATATTCCCTATCTACATTTAAGAACATTTACACAGGTGTAAATATTCATTAATTTAAAGATATGTCGGTGTATGTTTATAATATTATGTACTGTCTACTTCCTTTGTTGCTTACAATTTTAATAACGTAGTGTTGTCTAGAATAAGAAATCGCCACTTAGAGATTAGTAAATCCTAATCTCTAATTGTACCATTTTTTCCTTGGTTATTTTAAAATTCTGATTATTCCGTTGAAGAAAAATGTAAAAGATTACCGTTATTGTTGTTTAAAGTTCAGTAAGGTAAGAAAGCCACAGACTATATAAGATATGTAGGCTATAACCTTAACAAAATGCGAAAATAGATGCCAACATTTTAAAAAGAGGTGTCAAAAATAAAAAATACAACTTTTTTGCAGAAATTAAATGTTTACATTAGCTTTATTTACATTCAAATTATTAATTTATATTCAAATTGTTAATGTTATTTCTGTCAAAAGACTTGTATTGATTAACGTTAAAACTGTTGTTCAATTCTGCAAAGAGTAATTATTTATACAGCTCTAATTACCTTCAGTTTTCGGTATTTAATTGGAATTTCCTTTTGTTTAATATTTCAATGGAAAAGGAATTTTACTTGAAATCTAAACACATAAACATTGACTATTGGAACAAGGGAATATAAAAAGACTTAATTAAAACTGTAAGGGACATATTGGTGAGTTGTTAAATAATGAAAGATTAATTTCACAACATAACCTGTTCCGTACTTGTAAAAACTTTTTGTTTAGTTTTACTGATAGGTTAGAGCTTGGCCGTAATCTCAACTGAAGATAAATAATGATAGTCTAAGATTGAAGCACGCTAACCTGGTGAGAGATAATTTATCCCTTATGGTTTCTACATAGCATCATATAGGAACACAGAATATTTCCGTGGTGGCAAGTTTTTTCAGTTAAGGTGGTAATAAGCTATAGCTGAAGCCACCAGTACAAACTCAGACAAATTAGAAAGAATTGGACCCCTTGGGTTCAATTCTTTCTAATTTGTCTGAGTATTCTATACTGGGTGCTGTAAATTTTTTTGCAATTCTACTTAATTAGTAATATAAGACATTCTAATGTAATAGTAGAAATTTTTAAATATTCCAGAAAAATGAGAATCATTAGTAATCCCACTTGAAAAGGTAGTTTTGAAGATTTAATATTGTATTAAATAAATTAACTACTTATAATCGTTTCAGATAACATTTGGTTTCATTAAATGTAGGTTGAAAGACTATATTAGTGTTTCAATATTGAACAAATCATATTAAATAATTATATTTTTTTCAGACAAAATGAAAAAGTTTGAGAATTATTTGAAATTTAAGTAAGTTTATAAATACATTCATTATGGAATCACAAAATATATGGGAGGGAAATATGGATGGGCAAGTGTTGGATGCTGTAAATAATATAAAAGAGGAGGCAAATGTTAGGGTGGATTTTGAACCTATGTATGAGTATGCCCCCACTTCTTTTAACACCGACGAAGATAGACATGATGATCAGATTATTATTAAAGAGGAATTTATTACACCAAATTATGAAAGTGATCACGAAATAATTGATAAAGCTGCCTTGGCTGTCAGAGAGGCTGTGTCTAATAAATTGGCATTACATTTAGAAAGTATAACACAGTCAAAATTTTCAAAGAGTGTAGATTTTAAAATGGAAAGGCTAGATGAAGTGTCTGAACAATCTCCAAGTATAGATGACAGAAGTATGGACAGTGATGAAGCAAGAGCCTTGAATAATGTTGAGGCATGTCTACAAGATGAAATAGAAATAAAAACTGAAAATGATATTGAGGTAATTTAAATATTTAATTCTATGTATTTTATATGACCTAGTAGGATAGGCAAAAATGATACAAGCCTCTTCACTCATTTAAGAGAGAGTGCTTTTTGAGCAGCACTATGCTGCTACACTGCAGGTTTTTAGGTAACAAAACCCAGAATAGCTTTCAAGGATATGCAGGTTTCCTCAAAACATTTTTCTAAAATATCATGTTGGATTTTAAACTGCAATTGCTCAGGATTGAAACTATTGATTGTTAAGATGCATCCACTTGATAATCAACACTATCTAAGGTTTGAAAAAGGATTAAATAATCTACTAACTGGTTAAGAGGCTATTTTTTCTTTAATTTTTACATAAACCAGAACACTCTTCAATAGTAAGGTAATTTTAGTCTTACTAACCAATAAGTTTGTGGTAGATATTAAAAAATAACATCTATATTTACTTTTGTCTGTCTATAAAAACATATTTATATGATTCCCGCAAACAATTGTAACATTGTACTTAAAAAACGTTGTGTTAAATAGAATAAATTTAATATATATTGTTTTTACAATAAAAATATCATCAAAATGGTGCATAATTTGATCAACAGTTTTCTGGTTAACAAGTAAATTTATCGAAAACTTTGGTTAGATGCTTGATAATGGTATTCTTTAGTGATCTCTAATTTAATCCTTTCTCAGCAGCTGGTGTATTATTACATATTACCTTAAAACATTTTACCATGCAGCAGAGGTATCAATAAGACTGATACAGAGCAGACTACTATGTAATACTTAGTTATTTCACATAATATTACATACAAACAAACATTGTATTTAAGTCTTGTAGTTATAGCAAATGAGGTTCAACTTCTCTTTCAGATGAATCTCAAGGATGATATGAATAAAGTCATCAAAGAGGAAATGGATTTAACAGTTACAGAAACTAACTTGATATCCAATAAGGTAATTAATACCACATCAACTATCACTACTCCACATGCAGGAATAATACAATCTGAGACAACAAAAACTTTAGTCATGGAGATACACCCAATGGTACAAGGTACTAAAGTTGCTTTGAATAGAATGGGTAATCCTGAAGAAATATTGCCAACAAGTTATTCCAACGATGCACAGTACGAAGATTCGTTTCAGCTAAATTCTATCACTGGTAATGTATTGTCACTTGAACAAGAAGCTTATGGTTTGTTAAAAGAAGGGCATTATGATTTAATTGACAAGAAGCACCAATGTGAAAAGTGCTCAAAGTCATACTCTAAGTTAGCAAGTCTAAGGGATCATATGAAGGTGCACCAAACTATAGAAAGAAGAGCGATGGGAATTATTAAAGGTCAACAAACAAGAAAAGCTAATTTGGAAAGACGTCTGTATGGTGTACAGAAGAAAGAAAAGAAATCCATTGATAAAGTAACTATGATGAAAAGAAAGGAACGATCGGAAAGGGTCGCAAAGCGATCGAAAATAAAAGATGGAAGCAATACAAATTTGAAAAAGGAAAGTGAAAAAAGAGAAGAAGAGAAGGTTTCGAATTTAAAGAAGGAATTGCAAGAGCATGTTGACGATGTACAAAAAGAAGGTCACAAATGCACATGCGGTAAAGTTTTTAAAAGAAAAACTAGTTTGTTGGCATGCTTAAGGTCCCACGAAATATCCACAGACACAAGCTCATGTTACCCTTGCATTTCTTGTACTAAACAATTTAAAGACAAAGACGAATTGGCATCACATCGTAAACGGTTACATCGAAAACGGTTTCCATGTAAATTTTGTCCTACGGACTACAACACTCGTAAAGATTTATTCAAGCATCTTCAAATACATCAAAAAGTTCAGCTGATGGAGTACAAAGTGATATCCGAAGTCGTTAAGGGAAAACAGAAATTGAGATGTTTTATGTGCTCCAAAAGTTTTTCGGAGCTGTCCGAACTGAAATCTCACGTTATGGAGGACCACAAGGAGCCTTATATTTGTCCCCACTGTAACGGTACATTCGCGAAAATAATCGATTTCGGGAATCACACAAAGTCATTTCATCCAGAAGTCGAGGGACAATCCGTTCTGAATGTCCTCGAAGCGTTCTCTAAATTGGTGAAGGCTTGGAAATGCGAGGATTGCAACGAGCAGTTTCACGAGGCCGATAAATTTGCCATGCACCAAGTTGAGAAACACAGTCCAGACGTCAAAGACAAGGATCAATTTCAATGTGAAGACTGTCGAAGGGTGTTCATTAGCCAAAAAGGCTTGACGTCCCACAAAAGGATCCATCACAACACTGGCAGCACAGAGGAAGTAGAATCTCAAGAGACGGGCATAATGTGCGTCGAATGTAGGAAAATATGCAAGGACACCAACGCATTGAATTCTCATATGCGGTTACATTCGCTAGAAAGAAAATATCCGTGCAAGTTTTGCGATTTCCGCTTTGCAACACCGGAGAAGAGAAAAGTGCACTCGGAACTGCATACGGGAGACATGAAATACGTGTGCTTCATATGCGAGTATCAGTGCAGCTCCGAGAACAGGTTGCAGCAACACAAGATGTCGATAAAGCATCTTAACAATAAAGAATATCTGCTAACTGGGAAGAATTTAATTGAAGAAGAAACAACGCCAAAGAAGAGAGAAGGGAAACACGAAGAGAGAGAAGCGAAGAAGAAGAAAGAGGCTAAGAAAGAAGAGCCTAGTTGTTCAAAAGGGGATAGGGGTGCGACATGTGACGTTTGCGGGGAAGTGTTCGCTACAGAAAAGATAATGTCCGACCACAAACAAACTCACCCATTCATAGAATTCCCTAACGAAGACACGCCCACTAGAATATTCTTTAAGTAACAATTCTTGCCGTTGGTTGTAGACTAATTTTAAGTTTTCCAGTGTTACACTTCATTATCTCACAAATTAGGTCGGTTATTTATATAGATTATTGGCTTTTACAATTTTGTATTAAAAAAGGTATTTTTATTTATTTATCTTGTTTTTGTAAATTATATTGTAACGGCCTCTACGTTTACCTAGTGAGCCATATTAGTTTGAGCCGTTAT
Source organism: Elymnias hypermnestra (assembly GCA_015832385.1). NCBI lineage: Eukaryota > Metazoa > Arthropoda > Insecta > Lepidoptera > Nymphalidae > Elymnias > Elymnias hypermnestra. The sequence continues at coordinate 139,278 of JACTOM010000075.1, read as the reverse complement.
TATTCATAATCAGATGAAATAGCACTCAAATTCTATTTTTTAGATAATTTTAGGACCTTTAAGGAAATATTATGATGAAGTCTTAATAAATATTCTAGGATTATTAAGACAATATTCAAATTATAATCAATCTTGATCTCATTTGGGATGCCCTAAATCAAATATAATCTTCATTAAAAAGAAAATAGATCAATGATTAAAATTCAACAAATATATCTAACTATAACCCCAATAAGTGAATATCATTTTTCTATTACATCTCTCTATTGTTGTTTTTATTACACACATTACATTTTGATTTTTTAAACCCTATGCCCTCCCAGTGAAATATTACATCCGGCTCGAATCTCTCCTTGCCTCTAAAATCTCACGCGAGGTTCTGAAAATACATAAACGTTTTAATGATAAATTTGTAGATCAGTATGTGTTCGATTTATTAAAACATATATAATTGCGCTTATACACTTAAAGTGATGCTGTTGTTTTGTAACGTTCGAATTTTCTTATAAAATGTCATTCTACCCCATCCTATCCTACTCGTGGATCAGATGAGCTAATTTCTTCTGACCCCCTTCCGCCCCCATTTAAATCTCCAGTAATTAATGGATTCACCTCCTAAATAAGGTTGACTAAATTTCCTCACAACTTTCCACTCCCAACTTTTAACGTATTACCTAATAATGGAAGCTCACTCATAGATGCGAATGAGTGAATTTCCTCACAAACTTTAACGTCTCGTCTAATTAATGAAAGCTCACCCATAGATGCGAATGAGTGAATTTCTTCACAACCTCCCTCCCAACCTTTAACGTCTCTTGTAATGAATGGAAGCTCACTCATAGATGCGAATGAGTGAATTTCCTTACAACCTTTAACGTCTCGTCTAATTAATGAAAGCTCACTCATAGATGCGAATGAGTGAATTTCCTCATAACCCCCCTCCCAACCTTTAACGTCTCTTTTAATGAATGGAAGCTCACTCATAGATGCGAATGAGTGAATTTTTTCACAACCCCTCTCCCAACCTTTAACGACTCCTTTAATTAATGGAAGCTCACTCATAAATGCGAATGAGTGAATTTCCTCACAACCATCCTCCCAACCTTTAACGTCTTATCTTATTGATGGAAGCTCACTCATAGATGCGAATAAGTGAATTTCCTCACAACCTTTAACGTCTCGTCTAATTAATGAAAGCTCACTCATAGATGCGAATGAGTGAATTTCCTCACAACCCCCCTCCCAACCTTTAACATCTCATCTTACTAATGGAAGCTCACTCATAAATGTGAATGAATGAATTTCCTCACAACCATCCTCCCAACCTTTAACATCTCATCTTACTAATGGAAGCTCACTCATAGATGCTGATGAGTGAATTTCCTCACAACCTTTAACGTCTCGTCTAATTAATGAAAGCTCACCCATAGATGCGAATGAGTGAATTTCCTCCCCCCTCACAATCTTTAACGTCTCATCTAATTAATGGAAGCTCACTCATAGATGACACTGAGTGAATTTCCTCTTAACCCCTCCCTTCGCTGCCTTTAACGTCTCACACAATTAATAATTATCTGGGTAATGGTAACATATTATCAATAGAATCGGATGTATGATGTCCGTGTGTATTAAGTAATGTTGTAAAAATGTAAATTTTTATTTTTAAGTTATTTAAACGACTAATGAAGTGTAACAATTCTTTAAGCTTTTAGTGTAATTGGGATTTGTGGGTGATTTGTTTCTTTGGTTGCCTGCGTTAAAGCTAGTCTGTTGTGGAAGTTTTTATTGATCTTTTAAGTTTTAGGTAACTCCGTAAATTGTTTTTTTATTTTTATTATTCAAGTACATTTCAAAACACTAAGGAAAATTAAGTGTTATATTGGTATTCGTATTTATTTGACAGTTCTTTTTGAATTTGAACATAGACATTCCATACAACTTTTTACGCTTGAAAAATACTAGTGTTTTTAAGGATCTATTGGCAAATTCAATTTAAAAGTATAACAAAACAATAATTCTTACATAACGGATATCTCTAATAAATTCTAATATGATTTCCGGTAATCATTTTTAAAGTTACGTTGTGCATTTCTATATTACGTGAAAATTGTAATTTTAAATTATAGTAAACATAGAAGGGATGATAGAAATACAAACTCACTTTTTAATCTCTTATCAGTACTTAATCATTGTACGCACTGACAATTTTTGGGTGAGGAATATGAAAAATATAAATTGATGAACATATCTAAAACTCTCTAATTGACAGGTTTGAGGGTTTAAAAAAATACTTAAGTGTTTGAAGTAAAACTTCTTTTAGCACGCTTGGTTTGGACAGTAAGCTGGTTAATGCGTGACGAGAGCGTTACAAGACGAGGTGATCGAGCGAGGTGAACATACAAAATTGAATTATTTGTAGAAAATTAATATATGTTTTGCATCAGACATGTGGTCTAAAGCACTAGGTGATGATATTTACAGTACAAAAGTTTGCCTTAATAAATATTTCGATTAAACCTATACAGACATATATCATAATTTCATTAAAACTCTTGAAAGTATAGACAGACTACAGACTTATATTGCCCTAGTCATTCCCGGTGGTACTTTTTGTGTGTTCCTGTTCCCATACATTCATTTGAAGAGACGGATCGAATTGTCATTATAGGAAATTCTTCAAAATCATTAATGATATAAATAAACATAGAGCAGGATCTTAAAACTTGAGAATCTGTATGTACGTACATGCATACATACATAACATCACGCCTCATAACCTTCAGGGTAGGCAGAGACAACATCCTTCCACTTGCTTCGATCCTTGCATATCTCCTTCGCTACTTTCAGTGTCATTAAACCATACAAGTTCGTCGGTTAAGAGAACTCTTGACTTGGCCCTTATTTAAAATGTCCTGGATTTGGTCCAGGAACGTTTGCCTTGGTCTTCCCCTTCCACCTTTCGCATTCACTCTTAAATCATAAATCCTTTTTGTCAGTCTCCTTTCATTTATTCTCTCTACGTGCCCAAACCATTTAAGCGTTACGTACGTTATAATCGTACTTATCGGCTTTACCGATTTGTACCAAATTTTGTATGCGTATTCAGTAGGTCTGAGAATCGGCTACTTTCTATTTTTCATGCCACTAAGTCATAAGCGTTGTTCACCCTTAAATTTTTGGACGAATTTTTTTTGTGATACTGTATTCAAAAATATATACAACCCTAAATATTTCATCTTTCACCAACCCCTTTTTTTTAATAGCGATAAAAGTAATTATATGGCAAAACAACGTTTGCTGGGTCAACTAGTATATACATAAATGAGTCCCTATATCCCTTGGTCACAGCATCACTCGTGAGCGACTGAACCAATTTCGAAACTTCGCATTTTGGTGTTTGTTATAGATAGGAAAAGGTTCAATGAAAGAATACATTTAACAATATTGCTTAAAACATCAGAAACTTTTATAAATCTGTCTTAGTAACTTTCCAAACTAAGCTTTTTAGTGCTTCTGACATTATAAACTCTTTTAATGTAACCTTATTGCGTTTGACATAATGCACATAATTTTAACATAGCATTATTATTACAAAATATATCTATTGCAATAGAATTTAATATTCATATTCAGCCATCTAGTTATATATATTAGATATTTGTGTATATGTTTATTTTATTGCTCATATCCTTTAATAGTTTGTGTTTTAACCAAAGGTTGGAAGAAAAATTGTGCTTTCATTTCTCTTATATTTAATCTTAAACACGCAATAGTGTTTAAATAAATAGCTTAGTGTTATTCCCAATCTTGTGGGAATATGGGAAAGTACGTTATTTTATATTTCGTAATAATCACAAACTCATATTCGATTCCATACACACAAAATATTTCATCACAATTGTATGTATATATTAGACATAGACAATGTTACTGTTACCTAAAATTTAAGGACAGTTGGTCAATGTGCGATAGTATTTCAATAGGTTATTAATTGTTAAATACCCAGTGCCTGTTATGATGTAAGATGTTTATGCGGCAGTTAAGGTAATTAAATGTAGTTATACGAAGAAAAATAGTAGTTATAGGTGAAAAATAAAAGGCATATGAAATATTGAAAATTGTATTTGATTTCAAATTCCTTAGGGGTCCATTAGTAAATTACGTCACATAAATTATTGACCCCGAACCCCATCTTTGTCACATTTATATAACCCTCTCCCCGTTTTTGATGTGGACGTGAATTTTGTGGATATTAAATGTGTTTGAGTCGTCACTCTGTTTTAAGTAGCGTTAAATCATTATTTAATATGTCATGAATAAATAGAGAACAAATTATAAATACTTTGTGTTGTCCGATTTTACCAACATTCTCTAAAGCATCACATAGTTAGGGGATTGTTAGTTTTAAAAACTATTCTCTTAAAAAGACTTTGGGAACATAGTTTAGTATATGTTGTTGGAATCGGATATTTAGTCGCATGTGACGTCACACAACATGACCCACTACAATGTGTGACGTTATTAAACCTTTGATTCCCTTCCTCTAACGTGTGACGTAATTTATGAATGGCCTTATGAACAACATAAGTATAGATTCGTAGTCATTAATAAAATATTTGTTTGAAAAACTCTACAAAGATATTAATTCGGCTAAATTTTCGGTCGAAATTATTTTCTAAGCAAATATTTTATTTTCTGTAAAATATTTGATAATACATGTCGGTATCATCTGTTATTTTATATGATGACGGTTTTATTTTATATATGATGTGTTAAAATACTTCATACATTAGTAAGTCAATCACACGTTACTCATTGAAAAATGTACTAAATTTTGTGGTTTTTTTGGATTTCACGATTTTAAATAAAACAATTAATTCACAACAAACAATTTCTAGGACATTTGTCGGTATAATCAACCTTCCAAATAGATTGTCGATTCGATAGCAACGGACAGAATTGACGAAGTTGAATTTAACAAGTGGTGTTGTAAAAATACATTGTTTGTTTAAAATATTAATTCAAATCAGCTTTAACTTGAATCATTCAGTGTGTCTGTTAGTAAGGAATTTAATACCAGTACTGAATATTGATTCCACTAAGCAGGTACCGGCGAGATACTCAGTAGTAACTCTTAAGTTAACGTCCGTAGAGAAAAGTTAGTGACGTGAATAATGTAAATTAAATTTTGCTATCATGTTCTTATATAAACCATGGATCGGTATTTTTTTCGAACATAAAAGCCTTAATGTTATAAGAATATTTTAACGAGCCACAAATGTTTTGACGTACAACAAATGCTATGACAATATTTTGGCGGGCCACAATTTAATTAATATATTTTGGCGAGTTACAACAAATTTTGACGTACAACAAATGTATTAAACATATTTTGGCTAGCCACAATTGTTATGAATATATTTTGGCGAGCCACGAATATTTCAACAATATTTTGAGGTACAACCAATGTAATGAAAATATTTTGGCTAGCCACAATTGTTATGACAATATTTTGGTGGGCCGCAATTGTTATGAATATATTTTGGCGAGCCACGAACGTTTCAACAATATTTTGACGTACAACAAATGTAATGAAAATATTTTGGCGGGCCACAAATGTTATGACAATATTTTGGCGTGCCACGAATGTTAAAACAATATTTTGACGAATAACAAATGTAATGAAAATAATTTATCGGGCCACAATTGTTATGAGAATATTGATGCAGGCCACATTATCTTAATTGTTTATTGTTACTGTCATTAGAATGGCCGCCTCAAAAGTGTGTTACGGGCTGGTTGCTGACCCCGGCTTTAGACAATTAGTTATTTACTATTATTTTAATGTATTTATTACAGAACCGCCATCTTTGTTCTGTAAAGTGCACACCTTACCAGAAAATATGATGAAAACATCAATAAGGTACCATCATACATACACTGGTAATAAATTATATCATAATAAAAAATAAAACGAGTCCTTACATATATTTTGAGTTAAAATAAGTAAAATGTACTATTTATTATTTATTTCAATATATTCAATAGAGCTATTATTACTAAGTTTTAATGACAAGAATTATTTTATCAGATTTTTAATATTACACAAACGTACGATATATATATAGAACTATTACTCACGCGGTTCCCGGTCTGTTGGGAATAAGAGGAAATTCGTAATTAGTGACCGCCTACATTGCGAAGGTAGATTTTTGTTAAATTTCAAATCGTTCGCGAATATTTTATAACTGTTTCTCATGTGAGTCCCAATACCTCGGGAATATGAGAAAATCTGTACTTCGTGACCGTGTACATGGTGAGAGTAGTTTTTTCTGATAAATTTAAAATAAAACCTCGAGCAGATTTGATACCATTAAAACCGGTTTGGGGCATATCTTTTGCATGGTTTTAAAGTCTATAACACAAAAAAAATTAGTGTTTTATTTATATATTATAAAGATTGTATTTATATACATACATACATTTTCTTTCTATTTTAAAGCCTAGTTGAAGATTGATAAAAAAGGGGGTTCTATTCCCCTCTTAGAAATAGTATGAACACTCCACTTATTGCAATATGTATTACTGCATAATGTTTTGTCTATAAAATACTTCATATTACCACTTAAAATCAATCACTAAGTGAGAGACTATAATATCAGATTAACTAAATAGTCTAAGAGCCTGTGACCAGATTTAAATGGTTGCCAATTAAATACAAATTTGAGAACACTTTAGGTATTTTAAAATTATTAGAAATATTAGGGATAAAATTGATTGAATTAATTTAGTTTGGGATGTACAGAACTAAATGTTTGTGAACAAGTAATCACTTCAGAGTTGTGATGCTATACCAATGGCCTCTATGTATAATCGGTCAACCTGCATTTTAGACATTTCGGCGAGTCTGTAATTTATCGCCAAATTGATCATGTTCATCAATAAAACATACCATTAGTAAAAGAAGGTAGTACAGTAATAAAAAAATTCTCTTTGAATCACTGTCATATAAAATTAGTATTTTAAACTTGACTATACATAGGTGCGGTCGATATATATTTATGACGTCAGCATTTACACAACACAGCACAAGGTATTTTATTTGTTTATTAGATGTATTACCTAACCATATATACGTAAATTGTTTGTCAAAATTACTCATCTGTTTTTTTTTGTCGTTGTAAATAATAGCCATGTAATTTGTGCATAATATACAATAATGCTAGTCTTAACATGACCTTAATTAAGTCAATTCCAATTGAGTAAATATATCACTAATATAATACCTCTAGTATAGATGAACAATCAATCACACAATACAAAATTAGATAGAGAGACACAGCTGGATCTAGAATATATACTTCTTTGTGCTGTGGCAAAAGAGTCATTATGTGATTTATTTTAAACGTATCACCTATAAATTAACTTTGTGAATTATGTCACTATCCTTCTAAATCTGTGATGTAAAAAACAGGACACTGGCTCCTAGACTATAAATCTATATCTATATTTAATACGTAAAGTGTATTTCCCACGGCTTAGCCATAGAAGCGCCTGGTTTGCGGACTACGAGTACGTCGTTACCCCTGTGAAGAGTCATTTGTAGGGGGGTTTGTTTGCCCGCTTGCGTGAGTTTCGCTGATTTAGGGGCATTTTTGATGCCAGCGATTACAATACGCTCCACCCATGACCGAGTGGGATAGTGAGCGTAGTCATTTATGAATCTGAAAGGAAAATATTCAATTTATTCTATAGTTTAAGCTTACGATAAAAAAACGGGATCATTTGATCCAAATTCGATAATCTTATAGGTATCCATTTTTTCTAAACATAGATGTACAATTTCATACATCGTGACTTGTATTGAAATATCTTTACATAGTATAAAATAAAGTTGCTTCCGCTGTCTGTTCGCTTCGATATTTTAAACTATTCAATGGATTATGTGGGTACGGGGACCCCTTAGCTAAATACCAATCCACGTAAATGGCACCAAAATGCACTTACGGAGTCGCTCAGCTTTAGAAACATTCCCTTTAACTGGCTCTAAATGTATTTAGGGGACTCCTTGCCCATATAAACAACCCCCTTAAGTGGCCTTCAATGTACTTAGGGGATCCCTTAGCTAAATAACAATACCCGTAAATTGCTCGTAAAATTACTTAGGGGACCCTTACCTATAGAAAAACACAGTTCAATCCTAGAAATTTATTTGTCTGTCTCTCTTCACTGTCGCTTTTTCCTTACAATGACTTAAATCACAACTATGTGAAACAAGTTTGGACTTCATAAGGAAGTCTTTACCTAGCAGGTAACAGGTTATCATACAGTCAATCTACCGTTCATATTATTAGATTTTATAGTACTCACTTGTATGTCATCCCAGATGGTTCGTAGCTAAACTTGCCGTAGATGTATTTGTTTGTCTTATAGTCGTATGTCTCACCGTCGTCTATGTACACAGTGCCTTGTGCGGTGTTCTAAAAAGTACAATATTTTATTTGGGAAATATACAGTTTAAATATACATACATATATAAACAAAATAGATATAACATAACAAATAAAATTTCCATTACATTACTATCAGACCCGACAGACTACGTTCCGTCAAAAAGATTTGGAATGTAGCAGATTTCAATTTTACAAATAATTTTCGAAATTAAAGTACAGCAGTACTAAATATCTATAGCTCTTACACTTTTCTGACTATTCAATTGATTTTGAACTTTGGGAAGCGGCAATAAAGTGCAAATTAACTCTTTGACGTAAGGAACACACCTACATTGCTTAGAGAACAGGGAGTACTTATAATTTATTATGAACTTTATTCAATAGATTAAAGGTCAAATTGACTCCACATTTTAGTTAGAAAACATTTGTATGAGAAATAAGCAAGTAGACTGTTTTTAGGGTTTTTCTCTGCAATTATTCCAACGTAAATCCTCGTCCTCGTCGTAAATACCATTCCTGGATTTCAACGCACATTAAAAAAAAAGAAATGTCAAAATTTACCCAGGCTTTGTTGAGTTATGCGCTTACCAACACATTTTGCGATTCATTTTTATATTACAGACATTAATGGATAAAAAAGCTTGAAATGTTAAATTAAGTAAACCAAGTTATTAATAAAAAATGAATATGATAATCAAAGTGCATTAAAAAGGTCTTACATTGTAATCCAGGGTGACGATTAGTGTGTAAGGATCATTGGCCATGAGCGCGGAGGCTCGTCGTATCCTTTCTTTACGTGGTATGATGGTACCACCTCGCTGGTACACAGGTATCTGTTGGTACGATAAAATATAGAACAGGTTATTTTAAACATGGCAGTTATATTTAAATAGCTCTTGATAATTATACACTCCATATCAAGAAATTGCATTTTCATCGACCGATCATGTCCTCTATGCGACCCTCTCGTAGTCGAAATTAGATTGTAAGAGTAAAAATGCGCTGGGCCTGTCTGTCTGTTCATGTGATATAAACTAGTAAAAACAATGATTCTTAGGGTTCTCTATACGGCATTTCGTTTTCGATTTACTTGATTTGATTCCAGTTGCTAACAAAAGCAATATATTACACATGGTAACATACAAAACTATCTTCAAATCAGTAACTGTTGAGTTTCTTGCAGATTTCTTCTTAGCGGATACAAATTTTCGAACCAGTGGTAGTTTTGTTACCAACGGACAGACTAACGATTCAAAAGTGCTTCTTGAGCCTACTTGATTAAAGAAAATTTTGATTTTAAAGTCACCTTAGTGATTGAAACTTCAACGTTGATGTACCCATTTGCTGGGAATGACTGGTACGAGTCCACGTCGTACCAAACCGTATTAGACTCTTTACCCGGGAGATAGACCTTCACACTGGTCACACCTTGCTCCAGTACTGGACGAATGAGCAGCTTGTCACCTGGATAAACAAAATTATTTATTACTTTTTGTACCCCACATATAAGAACAAAGATAAGTATATAGCTAATATAAGAATGCAGATTACAAAAGGAGGTCTTGTCGCTTGGTAGCAAAATCTACCAGACAAATTTTATATAGGAATAGTCATAGCATAGAGTATTAAGAGGTTTATTCAGATAAACCTACAAAAATTACTACATAGTGCTACACACAAATAATTATAATAACATTGGTATATGCAAATAATAAATAAAATTAATTTATTAAAAAAAGGCTGTTTTATAGTAATGTAATAATAATTTAAATTCAGCTTTTTGTTATTTGTAAGATAACATTTAGCCCACCAAATAGTAGTGGAGCAGCGTGGTGAGTATATGCTTTAGAATCACTCTTTATTATGTGAAATGAAGACTGTATCTAATCTATTCATGCCAAAGAGATGTCTACTAATAAAAATTGATTAACTGAATTTATTATAGATTTAGGTCGTTATTTAATATAACCTTCAGTTTTACATAGGAAACAATATGATACTTGACATTCAAACGTGATGTTAAATTACTTTAAGGAAAAAGTTTTTGATTTGATTTGCATTTTGTTAATAATAGTTACCCAACAGGTACTGGTCGTCGATGATGAAAGTGGCTTCTTCTTTAGGGAACTCCTGGAACAACGGCCTCATCACAGGCAGACCATCTATCATGTGCTCGTAGAATAAGGTGTACCTTTAGACGAAATCAAAATCTTTAAAAGTGAAACCTTCTTTAGAATTGTTGTGATTTAAAAATGGATGACACATTATTTTGTATAAAAAAATATTGGTCTAGTTATTTTCTGCTAATAGACTATCCAATTTAAAATATTTAATTTATAACATTATTTATAGTATAATATAATATATAAAAATTTAATTTAAAATAAAATTTTAATTCCTTATCTAAACGTAGCTCTTCTAATACTCAAGTTATACTAAATTAAGACTCCTACATGGGAGATTTTAAATACTCCTCTTCGTACCGGCTAGGTTTATATTACTTTTGGTGGATATCCTCTAAGTCATGGTAGTGCTTGGGGCAATGACATAGAAATTAAACTGGCTAGTACTTATTTATTTTTACCCCTTATAAATATGTAAGACAAAAAACTACAATAGCAATTTATTTACCAGAAGTCATGAAGAGCGTATCTTCGTCTCACAGCATCCCTGATCCTGGAAGTGGTGACTGCATCGTATAGCCATGGCTCCCTGCGTTTTGTCTCAATGTGCGAATGTGCACGGAAGAACGCTTGGTAGGCGCCGGCCTAAAACAATTAACCACTATCCATTAGTAACAAATCAGCAACTGTTAAATTTTGTTGAAATTTTTAATGTGTTTTTATGTGGATTACAAGAATATTTCAGATCAGTTTCCCAACTTGGGGTCCATGCACCACAGGGAGCAATATGATAATTATGGGGCTAATCAAAATGGTGGGCAAAATTTATGTAGAAAAGTTAATATTAAGATTAATTTTAATTTCAGTTTCATAGTGATTACTTTATAAAACTTATACTAATAGTTCTATATAACATATAGAATTTTCACAATTTCAAACTAAATAAATGAAACTTTTGACCTCTGTTAGGATTAAACTCGCACTAGTTAAGTATATGATATACATGTTGTATCAAAGTCATGATCATTTCATTTATGATCATTAAAATAGATCGAACGAGCGTGACGACACATTCTCATTAAATGCATCCACTTCAATACATAGACATTTTACACCCTTACTAACGACATCGGAGTGAGAAGATTTCTGTTACCTGATACCAGCGGGTCATGAGTTCAGCTTCAGGGTACTTGAAGAAGCCTCCAACATCAGAGCCACAGAAGCTGATGCCGGAAATGGCCAGTGAAATGCACATGGGCACGGAGGCCTGCAGGAAGCCCCATTCTGCAGCATTATCCCCCGTCCATACTGCAGCATAACTGATAACAAAAGATATTTATTACTATTAATATACAAAGATAGATATATTAGACAAATAATTATTTCTAAATTTAGAAAACAAGTTTAGGAACCGCAGCATGCAAAGGCGGTCTTATTGCAGACAACCTTTAAACAAGTTAGACAAAACAAAAAAAACAAGTGACATGATTGGAATGTATTGTAATGCCACAATCAACAAAATGTTTTTCAAGTAAAATCTTCTTTAGCATCGTTGTGATTTAAAAGTCGATGAAACCAAAAAGCGCCAGTTAAAAGAGACACATAAATTCTTAAGATTAGAACGTAAGAGAATATGTGATAGAAAGCATTATACAGTGTGTGTTATGTTCGTGGTTCTGCTTGTGCTCTGCTTCGTGGCCACTTGACTCATGTCCACCAAGGCAGTGGGGATTAACATTACATCATCACTAAAACCTACAGGCCTTTTGCCGAAATTTTACATTCATCTCATTATATTGAAGGCAACATTTTTGAAGGCTTCACTTCTACCACGTGAAAATTACACATGAGCTTTTTTAATATTTTTAAATTTTATTGTGAGGTGTAATGAAACTCACCGCTGTGTGCCAGCAAATGTGGACCTGGTGAGTATGAAGGGCCGATAGTTGCCGAGAGCCCTGTCCAGGATGCCCTTGTGCGTGGCGCGGATGTAGAACTGACCGTACTCGTTGTGAATGTGCCTAAGAAAACCAAATGAGATTGTTATTTTCAAAATCAATATATCCTTTTAAACACTTCCATAGAAAAGCAATTAAAAAAACGAATGATAACAAAATCTAGTGTTGAAGCTACATATCTATCACATACATACATATCATCACGCCTCATTCCCATAGAGTAGGCAGAGACCACATCCTTCCACTTGCCACGGTCCTTGCATATCTCCTTCGCTTCTTTCATTCTCATTGAACCTTTCATAAAAGTTCATCGGTTTAGAGTACTCTTGACTTGGCTTTTATTTAAAATGTCTTGGATTTGGTCCAGGAACGTTCGCCTTAGTCTTCCCCTTCCAACTTTCCCATTCACTCTAGAGTCATAAATCCTTTTTGTCTGTCTTCTTTCATTCATTCTCTCTACGATCCCAAGCCATATAAGCATACCTTTCTCAATTTTATTCACTACATCTTCTTTGATACCACATCGTACTCTTATCACACTGTTTCTTACCTTGTCTCTCAATTTCAACCCACTCATACTTCTCAACGCTCTCATATCTACCGCATTTATTTTACTTTTGTGCTTCTTCTAACGTTCCCAAGTATCACTACAATACATAAGTGTTGGCACCAGCACTCTTCTATGCACAGCCAGTCTGGCCTTTTCAGACACCATCTGACTATTCAGAAAGGCGTGCAGAACACCATTCACCGCATTGCCTGCATTCACTCTTCTTTCAATATCATTTTCACATGTTCTATCTTTTGTAAATTTATATCCCAAGTATACCAATTCTTTCTATCTATCATCTGTATCTTAAATCCAATTACACTACTGGATAGCTAAAGTATTTATTATGCTAAATAGGAATTGTTACATATAGCTACCATTATCTGTTAAGAAACGTATTCACGTACAACAAACGTCCGCGTCCATAACACAGCCACTACCCATTTTTGAAGTAAAACTTCTTTAGGCAGATAAACATATGCAGCGTTTTTTCTGCTAACTCGTTTGAAGTTTAGGCAGTTTTAATAATGAATTGAGAAATAACATTTGAAATTTTAATTTTCCACTCGTTATTTAATAATTTAATATGGTATTTGTCATAAAATAAAAATATTTTATATTTTCTTTTCATTAATAGTTTTTTATATTGACAATTAGCACGAGTCATTTTTATTTCCAATTCGTCATGTGAGATTTCAATAAATTATTTGTATCAATTTTCGACACCTTTAATATTTTATTGGCAATTAAATTCATAAAATTTCTAACATATTTTCCTTTTTCCCTACCTCTAAGTCTCGCAAATGTAAAGATTTAGATTTGTATAAATAGTTATAAGAAGAAAAACTTATAAATTAATTTGCCAAAGAAGTTTCACTTCTGCCATGTGTAAGTAAGCAATTACGAATCAACAGCGTTGATTTAGAATTCAAAATTCTGTTTTAAATCAAAATATAATTTTAACCATCATCCGCAGCACGTTCTGAATAGTCAGCGATTACAAAACCAACGTATTGGCCAAGAAGTAAGATTGCTTTTTAAATTAAATCATAATTTCATAAGAACTGCAGTTTGTTCGCGTTAAGAATGCAGTGAGTCATCATTCTAGCCTCGCCCACTAACCAATCGAATCTTTTCAAATTACAAGGTCTAGTTCACAGTGACCAGTGTAGACTTTAATAATAATGAAGTTATAGCTTGTATTAAAATAAAGTAGATTTTCTTTTTTTATTTTCAATTTTTCGGCTGTCACTTTTAAAGCTTAAAAAACTTATCATTAATTTATCTTCATAAAACTGTCTTACAAAATTAGGATTTTTTACTTGACTCTTTTTATGGATAGACAATCGAACTTATTTAATTTGGATCTTTTGCAATAAGATTGTTGTTCTACGTGTAAATATGTGTGTGTTACCTGTGTTCCCAGTAAGAAGAGAGACCGTCCTGTCCGTCCTGGGGAGGCTTCCAGTGACGACAGTCCTTTGGCATGGTTATTTCTGGCCCATTGAACACCTAACAACAAATAGAAAGTGATAAAAGATTATTTATTTATTTTTATACAGGTTTATATATGTTCCGCTATTCAAGCTCCTTAAAATTGTAGTCAAAAATGTTCTTATCAAATCTATTTAAAAACACTGTCACTATTTTTAAGAAGAACAACACAATCTGCACATTCGAATTTTAACTTCGAAGTCAATAATGAAGAGGTCACTTATTGTTAAACCCACTTGGGGCGAGTCTTCTTTCTCGTATATTAAGAGACAAAGAAAAGAAAACATATAAACAATAAAACTATATACTTACACTGGGCTCATTCATGTCGTTCCAGATGTGAACATCTTTGCTGGTGCCGGGGAAATTTTCAAACTGGTATCGCTCCACATAGTATTTAACCACCTCAGGATTCAAAAAGTCCAGATATGACGAAGAGCCAGGCCAGCACCAACCTGAACAATTATTAGTAATAAATATCCAGCTAATACTGCATGATAATGAAATGTTTTCTCCTATATTCCACATTAAAATTAAATTTGAACTTTAAATCAGCGCCTGAATTACTATACCCCATCTTCTGACTATAAAAAAAAAAAAAAAATGTGGTCCTTAACCGAATACAGGAATATTTTAACCGCCAAATCTCTTTCTTTCAATCTCAAAATAACCCATATGACTTGTACCAGCAATCATCATTTTTTTATTATAAGGAATATTATAAGAATATTTTCTTATTCGATCGATTCGATAATAGATAATTCGATCAGAAAAATAACCTATTGCCTATTTTTCTGATCGAATTATCAATCCAAGCCAGTGCTGAATTTTCCCAATAACACACAAACAATTTCATCAAAACAATTCATCTACTTAAGAGGAATTTAGTATCAAAGTCAGATTACATCTCATTATCAAAGAAGTACAGAAATAGAATCTACCTTCATAATCATTGCCATCCTTATTCTTGACGTAATAGCCCTTCTCGGTGGCATCCTCGTGGACGAAGTAGCCAGCCTCTCGTTTGATGTGGGGGTCAATGATGACCACGAGTTTACGACCCTGTAGATGTACAGTTACAATGTGAAGATTCTCAATATTTATCTTTGATAAACATTAAATATATATATTAAATATAGATATATGTTTATGTACGTATATATATATATGTATATATCTATGTATATGTGTGTATGTATATGTAGCAAATATATGAATATTCTCTAAAGTTAGTGTTGAGTTTTTTTGTTTTTGTTTTACTATTTTATTTTTGTTCTCCAATAAGATTTGGTACCTGCGCCACATCTCAATTAAGTACTCTCCCACATCAAAGGGTTTCTGGAAGAAATCTCTTTTTAGAGATAAGTCATCCTATGTATATAAGCTTTCTGTTTGTTTTTTGTTTCCCATTATCTTTGGTACATAAATAAATAAATAAATAAATATTCTGGTGAAGAGAGGTGTAGTCACTCGCTATTACAACCTAGGTTCTACCAATTGATTTATGTTATTTGATAAAATCATTTTTATTTTAATTTTTTGCTATAATTCAGATGTTATATTAAATTAATTTCAGTACCGAGTACCGAAACACCCCGATAGTACCCGAACAAATCCTAGTACATTTGACAACAGCGTTTTGAATTTCATTAACTAAATGTAACAATGTTGTTGTAAACATATTAGAAAATATAAAACATTATGACGTCACAAACAAATGTGTTGCACGTTTATAGCCACTAATTTTTTAAATTTTTGTTATTGTATATTCTATTTGTTGAAAAAGTTTCTCATCATCGTCAAAATTTTAACCTTGGTTGCAAAAATGTTTACCTTGGCTGTTAGATTCGCAACCATTTCGGAGGGATGTCTGAAACGTTCTGCGTCCCACGTGAAGTATCTGCAAAAAAAAATTGAGTTATTATAAGTAGCAACGGTGCTGCCCCTAGCGGTTATTTTTTAAAATCTAACTAGAAAAAAAGATAACACCTTGAAAATCAGTTGATGTGTTAAAATGGTTACTGACCCAATCTTGACAGTTCACTTTCATTAATTTTACAAATACGAAGCAAACCGTTTTCCATGAATTTTCATATGAACCGACATTGACCTGACCAATTTATTTAAGAACAGGGGCTATCCATAAATGACAACATACGTTAAGGGTGAGAAAACGTGATATTGTGTGACAAGGAACAGAAGTGGTAGAGAGAGTGGTGGAGAAAGTTTTGAGATAAATACTTTAAGGCCTTTATTTGTAATGAAAAACTTAAATGGAGGGGGGGGGGGGGGTTAAATGGCAAACTTGCGAAACCCATATGTCTGACATGTCTCAATCTATATGTCAGACCTATATGTATATAATATACTACGAAATCTTACTTTTTCTTGTCCGTGTATTCAATATCGAGCCACAAAGTATCGAGGGGGATGTCGTGCTCGTCGAATCCATCGTCAACAGCACGGACATCAGCCTCGTCCATGTAATTCCAACGGGACTGGTGATATGACAGCGAAAATTTCTAAAAACATACGCAACATCATGAAACAAATTAAAAGCGATATGTAACAGACACATTTCTGGCTCGGACAAATAAGCACACAATCAAAAATTTCATTTTATATACATAAATATAAATTAGATCTTATCTGAGATTGGATATAGATTATAATCAATAAGATTGTGAAATAATCTACCCGATGACATCTGTCATTGACAATCACTCCCAATTTATGAATGCCGTTTCTACAACTGTTTTTTAAATCAAACACAAAGATTGTCTAAAAGAGATTGCTTATAGCAATAAGACCGCTTTTATACACCTAAACACCAACAATAAAGTTTGTTTTTCAATATTTGTAGACCTGTGTTTTTCTTTGTGTATGTATGTGTGAAATAAATATTAGTTTCAAAAGTCTTTTACAATTTATTTTGTAATTCTTGCAAGGTTTTTACTACTTCTGCACTATTTCTATATATATATATATATATATATATATATATATATTAACAGGACCACAGGAAAACTTGGTCCCGTCTAACTAGGTGATAGTAACAGAGAGTTTCTATGAGATAAATCAGGATATTGTGGATAACATCGTGAGGTGCAACTAGGCAATAACTTACCGGTGGTATGGGCGCTGATCCTGTGAGGGCGGTGTACTGTCTGAATACATCTGCCGGCTTGTCACCCATCATCACAAACAAATCTACGATCCCTGACTCGCTCATGAATCTGTTAAAAGCATATGTCTAATTAATAACAGAACTTCGGCTACTGAAGGCAATCTCATGCAGAGATTAGCCGGTTGGGACTGAGATAGTTTCTCGACTTTGACAGGTTCTCCATGGCAATGCCATCAGTAATCACTTCGGCTGCAGAGGAAGTCTGACCCCTGGCATATTTGGATATTGCGTTTATTAAATTGTTATTGTCTGGACTAATGGAAGTCTGTGTCTATAACAACAACAACCAACCAAAAGATACCTCTAAGCAAATTTGCATTCTGGTATAACGCTGTATGGAAACTTCAAGGTATTTTACTTCTTTACCAGGCTGGCACGCTTCCAACTTAAATTACATGAAAAAAGATAACTATTCCTTCACTCTCATAGTATGATGGGACTGTACAGACACTCATAGAAAGAGATCCGGTGCTGGAGATGGCTCAACGTGCTTTCCGAATCAATGAGAACTGTAGCACATCACAAACACTGTTGGGTTAATGAGAATTTGTTAATAAAACACAATATAATTTTTTCTAATGGCTTAACCAAAGAAGCTGAACACTAGATCAATGAGGATGACAACCTATGATAATAAAATAGTAATATTTTTATTATAATTGGATTTTGATACAACACTGTGTTTATTTATCTTTAACTACATTTACACCTTAGAATATCGAATAAACGGTGTGAGTAGTGATTCCTCTAGTAGAGGTTCAGGGTTAGAGTCTTGTTGGAGCGCATTTAAGAAATTGTATGTGCTAATATATTTACCATAAGTCCTATGAGTTTAGTGTACTAGTCTGCCAGCAAGGATATGTCACGAGTTGGTAAGTAGGATAAAAAGTTAGGATTCTATGTGGAGACTTACATAAGGTAAATTGATTAGTTGAGTTAGAATATTAACTTAGACTGTGTGATATTTTAGTAATAGGTAAAATCTCAGTCAAACTGAATTAAATCGCATTACCTGGCGTCAACCCTTTGCTTCTGTCCTCCAGTGACAAAGTTAACCAGAGATGACACCACGTTGCCTTCATTGTAGTTCACAATATCGACCCAAG
The DNA here is from genome assembly GCA_015832385.1 of Elymnias hypermnestra. Lineage (NCBI taxonomy): Eukaryota > Metazoa > Arthropoda > Insecta > Lepidoptera > Nymphalidae > Elymnias > Elymnias hypermnestra. The sequence goes on along the minus strand of JACTOM010000075.1, from coordinate 120,407 downwards.
TCTCAGCAGAGTTGTGCCAGAATACACCAGATGTTCTCTTTGCACTGGAAAATATATACAACATTGTGTATATTTGTCTAAACTAATATTATAAAGAGGAAACATTTGTTTTTGTATTTAAGTATGCATGTGTGTATTTTGGGAGAACGTTCACACGTTTTCTCAAAAAAAAATACTGGACCAATTTCCAAAAAAATTTTCACCCTAATAAAAATTCACTAATGTAGAAATAATACTAATAGAAAGTATTAAAATCTACAAAAAAAAAGTTCGAGATACCATATGTCCAACTACTGTAGTTATGCCACAACAAATACTTTTTTATGCTTTAATGTTTTATAAAAGTGCTAACAATAATCAAACCATATTATTGATACCTCTGTATTAATCATTATCCTATTAAAGTTTCTTTATTAAAAACCGTTACAATACCTGTAAAATATTTTTACATTATTAAAATCGGACATTCCATTCAAAAGATATAACGAATTTTAAAATGTCAATCTAAAGAAAATCATGTTTGCCGACTCAAACTCCAGAGTAAAACAAAACTACGTCAAATGTTGTGTATAGAGAAGTTTTATGCGATTTAAAAAAATATTTCATTACCTCTTTGAAATCCACAATTTTTCAATACCTGTAAAGTATTTTTAAATTTGCTAATGTAGGACATTTTATGTAAATGATGTTAGGAATATTACAATGTTTTAGTTATTTTTAATAATATTCGTTGTAAAGTAAAATCTGTATATTGATTAGATTATGAACGTTAAGTGTGTATCTAATAATCTGAAAGGAAGTAATTAAAAACTAAGTGAAGTAAAACTGTTTACTCTACGCTGATGATCAAGTAATACTTGCGTCATCCGGTAATGAGCTACAGGAGATGCTAAATATTATGAATGAAGCTTTGAAAGGGAAAGGAATGAAAGTGAATGTAAACAAAACGAAAGTTATGCTTTTTGAACGAGATGAATCTATGATGAATGGCAATATTTTGATAGATGGGGAACAAGTGGAAGAGGTGAAAGAATTTGTATACTTGGGATCTAAATTTACAAAAGATGGAACATGTGAAAGTGATATCGAAAGGAGAGTGAATGCAGGGAATATGGTAAATGGTGCTCTGCATGCTTTTATGAATAGCCAGATGGTGTCTCAAAGGGCTAGACTGGCAGTGCATGCTGGAGTGTTGGTGCCAACACTTATGTATGGTAGTGAAAGTTGGGTATGGCAGAAGAATCACAAAAGTAAAATAAATGCGGTAGAGATGAGAGCGTTGAGAAGCATGAGTGGATTAAAACTGAGTGACAGAGTAAGAAATAGTGTGATAAGAGAACGTTGTGGTATAAAAGAAGACGTAGTGACTAAAATTGAGAAAGGTATGCTTAGATGGTTTGGGCATGTAGAGAGAATGAATGAAAGGAGACTGACAAAAAGGATTTATGAGTCAAGAGTGAATGCGAAAGTTGGAAGGGGAAGACCAAGGCGAACGTTCCTGGACCAAATCCAGGACATTTTAAATAACGGCCAGGTCAAGAGTACTCTAAACCGACGAACTTGTATGAAAGGTTTAATGAGAATGAAAGAAGCGAAGGAGATATGCAAGGATCGTGGCAAGTGGCAGGATGTTGTCTCTGCCTACACCTATGGGAATGAGGCGTGATGCTATGTATGTATGTATGAAGTAAAACTTTTATGTTGACGAAAATAAATCTATATCTCCCACTTAATAGTGAAACCGCGGGGCCATTTCCTATATATATAAAGTTCAAATTATAATGACAGAGAATACTCTGTAGAAAGATACAGTATATTTTACGCCACAGTTTAATTAGTAACAATACAAATTTACAGCCTTATTGCTAACTAATAATTAAATTTTACAATATGTTAATATTATATGCGTGTTTTGATAACTTTTACTAAAATATACATTGACCACAATTTTGTGTATTTTTTTAAACCTGTAAATGCGACATTTTTGTTAGTTGTCCTAAATTATAATTAAAATAATAACATGACATGGCAGCATGTGTGCGTACATGTGTTTGTAACGATATTTTCATGTTCAATAATTATACATTTATGTGTGTGTTTGTGTGTGCGCAAGTGTGTGTCAGTAAAACATTTTTATACAAAGCGATTCGCTAAATACTGTCTTTATATCGAAAAATATAATATTTCCTGGAAATATAATATGTGTCTCTAATATATGTTTGTTCTCACCTATGGGCATACAGTACGGGCACCGCGCCATATATCGCCATGCGACTATTTAGCTCGTATTCAAACACATCTAAATTGTAAAGCCGGTATGGCTCTCCCGATGATGTCGTTTTGAGGTAAAGATTGTCCGTGTGTTCCGGAATACCTAAGAAATAAGATTTTTTTTACAAACCATTTTAAGCTGCAGTACTAAAGCCCCAAAGGTACCTTATTTTATAAACATTGAATTAATTATGTACATTAAAAACATATACTTCCGATATCCATCAGACTAATAAAAGAAAACCATAAAGTTAAGTTGTATAGATAAATTAATTGATTGTTAGTAAAAAAATTCTCACCATAAATATGATTGGCGCCTGGAAAGGAAACGTCAAGGGACACTCCTTCGTTTCCACGAGGTTTGCTATCATGATGGCCTTTGAAATTCTCACCCCATGTGCCTTCTTCCTCCTATTAATATAAAAAACAATGATAAGTACCGGCCTACTAACATCCCAATCCTGGGCACTCCTATCCCATAACACAGAGGTTTTCTGGTGCTTAGAACAACATTGTGGTTGGCTACAAGTTACTGCAGTTATTCAGAATTCCTTAACAAGTTTCCTTTCACCAAAACAAATAATGATTAATTTTATACAACGATTAGGATATTTAAAGAAAGAATTTTTGAAGGGAACCTCACTGCTTGGAACTTGAATATGCCATATTGCCTTAAATGTATTTAGTTAAGTATTAAAATAAATATTATTAATAAAATAATAAAAAANCTTATTTTATAAACTTTGAATTAATTATGTACATTAAAAACATATACTTCCGATATCCATCAGACTAATAAAAGTAAACCATAAAGTTAAGTTGTATAGATAAATTAATTGATTGTTAGTAAAAAAATCATTCTCACCATAAATATGATTGGCGCCTGGAAAGGAAACATCGAGGGACACTCCTTCGTTTCCACGAGGTTTGCTATCATGATGGCCTTTGAAATTCTCACCCCATGTGCCTTCTTCCTCCTATTAATATACAAAACAATGATAAGTACCGGCCTACTAACATGGCAATCCTGGGCACCCCTATCCCATAAAACAGAGGTTTTCTGGTGCTTAGAACAACAATGTTATTATCTATCATGCATGTTGGTTGGCTACAAGTTGCTGCAGTTATCCAGAATTCCTTAACAAGTGTCGTTTCACCAAAACAAATAATGATTTATTTTATATAACGATTAGGATATTTAAACAAAGAATTTTTGAAGGGAACCTCACTGCTTGGAACTTGTATTAAAATAAACATTATTAATAAAATAATAAAAAAGCTACCATAAAAACTATAATAAAACGACGATTTATTTCCATTATTTTTCCTAGAATATATTTTATGACTTTCCACTTAGTTATGGACAAAGACTTGTAAATATAGTAATGGACAAAATTAAAGAATCCAAAATTTTTATTATCAAATGGCTGCATTCTCACTGAGCGACATAGGCAATATCAATTTCTCATAAAAAAATAGAGTTCCTAATAGAAATGCATTAATGTAACCCGAGGTGTGAATCAAAGGTGTCACTGCGTGAGCTGCGGAAACTATTTATAACAGAAAAAAAAATTATCTACAATATTATAGATCGTTTTAAGTCCGACATAAGTTATGTCCAACTACTCTAGTTATGCCAATATAACTACTTTTTCACATTTTAAAAGTAAATAAGGTGCCGACAGTAATTAAACTGTATTATTCATACCTCCGTATTAAACCTTATCCTTTTAAATGTATTTTTTTATAGACCGTTTCAATAATTGTAAAATACTTTAAAATTATTAAAATCGGACATTCCATTCAATTTTCGTTATATCTTATAACGAATTTAAAAAAAGGTCAATTTAAAGAAAATTGTAGCGACCCTTATCACTAGGCCTGCGATTGGTGAATTAGCTCATTATTCCAAGGATACCAATGATACCCACCGATAAACTTATACAGTTTATACCTAAATAAAATAATTAAAAAAAAATTGTTTCACTACCTCCTTCAAATCAAGAATTTTTCAATACCTGTAAAGTATTTTTAAATTTGCTAATGTCGGACATTCTACGTAAATGTTGTTGTTACGAATTTAAGAATGTGTTAGTGAGATATATATTCATTGTAAAGTAAATTCTATCTGTTTATTACATTATGAAAGTAAGTGTGTATCTAGTAAATAAAAACAAAGCGAAATAAAACTTTTTAGTTAACAAAAATAAATGTATAGTCCGACTTAGTAGACTTTCCACTGCCAGGAGATGGGTATTTACGAAGGTGAAACCACTGGACATTGCTAGTCTTCTATAAAAACGGTCGAATCGGAGATAAATAAAACGCAATTTAAAGGTCGAAGTTTGTTTTTTTAAGTAAATAAAGTAAGTAGCAGCCTGTTAACGTCCCACTGCTGGGCACAGGCCTCCTTACTCCGAGGAGCGAGGGTTTTTAGAGCATATAATGTAATAGCATGTAATAGTACACAAGTGCACTATCATCCCTTCACTCTCATAGTCCTCACGGTAATCCTACACAACCGGAGAGAGATCAGGCGCAGGACCGACGGCTTAACGTGCTCTCCGAGGTACCGCAAACTTTCCAACTTACAATAAATTGACAAAATCTTAATGGAAAACGCAATATTGATTTTTGAATTGGCCCGAACCGGGACTAGAACCCAGTACCTCATTTCTGTAGTCTTACATGCTAACCACTAGACCAATGAGGCAGTTTGATTTTTTAGGGTCTTCCAAAAAAATTTTCAAGTCATACGTATCGAGTAATCCGAATGAATATGATGAAAAAAAAATGCGAATATTTTTCGATCTTATGTTTGGTTATACGGCAAACATAGGTTGCCTATTAAGCTTCAATTTCAGTTTTTTTTTGTCTCGAAACGATCATATCACGCTGAGCTATCGAACTTTGAATGAAAATGGATGAGTATACTTGTTTAAATTTGCTTTTTATTTAACTCCGATACGATCATTTTTATTAAAGATTTTTTACGACACTTCTACGACTACTACTACTGTATTTCTAGTAATAAACCGTCATATAACAATAAAACTCGTTCAAACATACTTCTAGGTAAAAGTTTTCACCTGGATATATTTTTTTCGCCTATGATCTAAATTATCAAAATACTCGTAGAGTGAAGTGAAATTTTAATCTGATCCTAGTAATATCCATCTCCAAGGTCTATAGAAGAATTAGTTTTTCAATCAGACAAAAATGACTTTCCTATTTATAACATTTACCTACACAACAGTTCGTGAAAAATCCTAAGTCCCATGTGTATATTTAATACACAAATGACACGTCCCGTGATACGAATTTATGGTTTATATTGGAGGCCATTTACATTATTCTACACGTGCCTCAAAGAAGGAAAAGGGTTTTAATTTTGATATCAAGAAACTAGCCATAAGAAATTAGTTTTTATTTTGAAATAAGTGTCTATTACTTTTAAATAATAAAAATTTCTAGACACTAAACATTTTACACACATGTATATACAAACTGTACCTCGCAGTGTTGCCCGCATAAGGTCGGATAATACTTTTCTAAAATTAAAGTAGCCTAAGTATTTCTTATTACATTAGCTATCTGCCAATGACAGTACCTTCAGAATTTGTACAACCATTTCAGAGAAAAGCCCGAATAAATAGACACAGGTAAAAAAAAAAATTATTCTTTAATAAAGTACCGTATGTTCTTTCAGTAAATAGCTGTTTTAAAATAGAGACTCCATTCCTATTTAATTTCAAAAACAGATAACTACATTGAATATTGTACATACATACATAGCATCACGCCTCATTCCCTTCGGGGTAAGCAGAGACCAGTCTTTCCACTTGTCACGGTCTTCGCATATCTCCTTCGCTTCCTTCACTCTCATTAAACCTTTCATACAAGTTCGTCGGTTTAGAGTACTCTTGACCCGGCCGTTATTTAAAATGTCCTGAATTTGGTCCAGGAACGTTCGCCTCGGTCTTCCCCTTCCAACTTTCGCATTCACTCTTGACTCATAAATCCTTTTTGTCAGTCTCCTTTCATTCATTCTCTCTACATGCCCAAACCATCTAAGCATAACTTTCACAATTTTAGACACTACATCTTTTTTTATACCACAACGTTCTCTTATCACACTATTTCTTACTGTCATTCAGTTTTAATCCAATCATACTTCTCAACGCTCACATCTCTACTGCATTTATTTTACTTTTGTGATTCTTCTGCCATACCCAACTTTCACTACCATACATAAGTGTTGTGGCACCAACACTCCTGCAAGCACAGCCAGTCTGGCCCTTTGTGACACCATCTGGCTATTCCTAAAGGCACCCAGAGCACCATTTAATATATTCCCTGCATTGACTCTCCTTTCAATATCGCTTTTACATGTTCCATCCTTTGTAAATTTAGATCCTAAGTAAAGAAATTCTTTCACCTTTTCCACTTGTTTCCCATCTATTAAAATATTTTCATTCATCATAGATTCATCTCTTTCAAAAAGCATAACTTTCGTTTTGTTTACATTCACTTTCATTCCTTTTCTTTCAAACCTTCATTCATATTATTTACCATCGCTTTGTTTTTATTATTTTGTGCATAAATTATTAGCAATTTACTAGCAAAATATCTATATTTTTTACATTAAACGCATTGTGACATCGTGTAGTTTATTTCCTACAATCACTTCGCTACTAGAAGGTTAACTGTCCCTAATTAGGTTATATTTACTTTTAATTAATGTCGCACGTGAGGTCGTTGGGTGTGTCATTGTGTTATCATTATAAACGTATTACTGCAGTCATTAAATATACATTGACCACATTTGCCTCGTTGTTTACTATTTTCACGTAGGCAAATACATATTTTTTTTACATTAAACTAAACAAAACTATTGTAACATTATACCGATATTCCCTAAACTTTATCTGTCCCCTAAGTATATTTCGGGGTCTAATGTGATGCTTTCGGGAATGCATAAATATTTAAATATATTACGTCAAAATTTCGTCATATTTAAGATAGTCCTTTCCTTAGCTTTTCTTATAACCATAATTATATATTTGGAAATGTCATCACGATATAAACGAATAAGAAAATTCAATTGGCTAAATCCCATGTTAAGCCATCGAAGTCCCCCAACTTTATTTCTAACGATGATATACACATTGTAGTTTCAGTGGTTATTTCAGCATGGAGTTCTACAGTCTACACTCATTTCCAAATTTACTTTAATCATTTTGCAAAAAAGAAAGCAAAAAGAGACCCCTTACACTTTGGGTCAAGGAATTTTGCTTACTGACGAATTGGGAGATTAATTCTATATATTTCAGAGTTTATGATAGAAACACCTAATTATAACTACCATGAAAAATTATACAATACATAATTATAAATTGCCCTTTTAAGATTTTACCTAGCACTACTCCCAATGAAGTGATCACTCAAATTGTAACGATGGCAACAAATACTGATCATGAAATAAAAAACTCAAGTTTTTTTACAAACTAATTTATATTTGATAGTTTATCTTCTTTTAAACAAAAAAGAAACTTATATATATAATTAATTTTATTTATATTCTATTTATAAAATGTCTCACTATACAAGTTTTTTCCGTATCTGCCGTATTTAAAAATTTATTTAACATTTTAATTACACGAAGTCAATTACTTTTTGTTTTATATTCGTAAATTAATAACAACATTTACAATGTATATTACTATAATAGTGTATAAATTGTTGTCATTAATATATAATGAATCAAAATATAGTAGTGATGTGTTGACTGTAAACTCTAGCTTTACTATTCGACGAGAGCCGCCTTTACCTCAAAAGGGAGTTACATAGCCGTGCGTGACGGCTCAGCCTTATTCAATACCCACAAAATACACGTCAACAGCTCGCGTAAACAAATATCTTTTGAAGATTTGTGATAAAAGTAGTTGACGCGTTACCGTAAGTGTGAACTGATAACTCATTATGAGAGACTGTAGTTTATCTCAAGCACTGCGTACGTTATCAGTCACGTATAGAGATAACTGCCAGATCGATGACATTAGGCGAAAGTGTCAAACGTATAATCTATGTTTTTGTAAACGATTTCAATGTTGCGGCCTTGACGGGATTTTTTTTCGTCTAGTTTTTGGTCTAGTGGTTAGCATGTTCGACAACAGACAAGAGGCCCAGGGTTCGAGTCTCGGGTCGGACCAATTCCAAAAATGGATATTGATTTTTTTTATTAAGATTTTCTCAATATGTGATCAAGTTGGGAAGTTGGCGGTGTGCTCCACCGCCGTGCCTTGAAGAGCACGTTAAACCGTCGGCCTTACGCCCGATCTCTCTCCGGTCGTGTCGGATTCCCATCACATCGGACTATCAGAATGCACTTGTGTACTATGCCTGGCAATCCGCAGTAGGTCTATGCTCTAAAAACTCTCTCTCATATGAGTGAGGAGGCCTGTGCCCAGCAATGGGACGTTAATGGGCTGCTACTTAATAACTTACTATACAAAAGATTGACATATAAAACCGATTCAAACGATTTAAGTCATAGTATACTAGCTGAACCCGCGACTTCTTCTGCGTGAAATGTTACTTGGTTAGCATTTTCAATAATTTAGGCAAATTGTTTTACAAATAAGAAACATACATATAAATACTTCAATGAACTATTTACTGTGTATTACTCCAAAGAGCTTATAGTCCTTTTTCAGGCTCTAGATTAACACCTCCCGCAACCCCTCTTCAGGGTCCGTTATTAGCTTACCTCTACTCGACAAAAGGAATATTCCTACCAAATTTCAAGTCTCTAAGCCTTATGGTTCGAGAAATATCGTGAAGTCAATAGCTAAAACCCCCGCAACCCCCCTTGCAAGTGGAATTTCGCAAAACCCGTTCTTAGCTGACCTCTACTCGGTAAAAGGAATATTCCTACCAAATTTAAAGTTTCTACGCCTTATGGTTCCAGAGATATAGTGATGAGTCTGAATATATATGCGAATAGATATCTGGATAACTCTTATATATGTATACATAACGCGGGTGGCAATGCCATACTTTCGACTTGTGTTGCGTATACAATTTTTCAGACCGGGATCGAAAGTTTGATAAAAATGTAAATACTAAAATTGCATCAATAACTTGCATGGTTCGACTACGTAACTAAGCAACAAGTTGTTTACTCATTTACTTTGGACAACTTTCAAAAACAAACTATTTTATAACCTAAAAATAAATTTAGATATGCAATCAAAAACACAAAAACCAACTCCTGTGAATGAGACAGTTAAGTTACTAACAATATACTTATGGATAAAAGTTAAGAACTTACTTCCACGACATTGCCTTGGTCCTCCTCATCACCAATCTTCTCTCTCTTTACTCTCAGAGGTTCCACGAGCAGCTGTGAATTATCATTCACAACGACTGCCACATCACCATTCTCATCAATAAACTCTATCTTAAGCGGTTCAGCTGTGATCACCACTTTGTGACCCTGGCCGTTCACCAGGGACATCTTTCCATTTTCATTTGTGATTATTATTAACCTGAACGAAAATTGAATCTTAATCTATATCGATAATACCCAAAGTGGTGTTACACCCAAAGTGGTGTACATCATAGAGATCAACAGCAATGACTAGAGAGTCCAGTCCAGTCAGAATAATTTATTTATCGACTAGAAAACATACACTTAGTATAGCTTTAATTGTTCACCAGAATCAAAAAATATTTCATAAAAACAAAATAAATATAACAATGAATATGGTTATCATTTCTTTGCACATTATATTTATATTTGACAGCCTCCCTAGTGAAGTGTTGGGAGTACTAACATTGCTAGCAGAAGCCTTGGGTTAGAGACCCAGTAAGCAAATTTAGAAAATTACATTTTCTAATTTCTCTGAGCCTGGAACGGTAGGTGGCGTCAACCACCAAAACCAAACCAATTTAATTAGAAATAATATTTCAAAATGTTTTTCTCGCTCAATCATTCATCACAACATAAACAAAGTTAGCAAATCTTTTCATTCCGCATTGAATCTGCTCATTAAGTATGGATTTCCTCATATTTCCAAGGGATTTGATTTTTTTCTTTGCTAACAAGTAGAAGTGATGGTACAGCATGGTTTAAGATGGAAATTTGGTAGAGTATGAGGGCACAGCTATTCTCCAACTAAATTGCCAATTTCTATATGTGATTTACTGTTGTAGCTTAGGTTTTTGTAATACTTACTTATCACCCTTTGGCTCTCCTTCAAGAGCTATTTGAGTCCTATACCGAGGGTACAGAGGATCTGCTTCATCTATTTCCACTCTGAATGTTCCATCCACAAGCGCTGATAATCTAAGCGCATAGCGCCACTGTTGGAATATAATAAAAAATTACATTAATTAAAATAACTAATAAAAAATAGAAAATAATATCACATAGGAGCATAAAGTGCACCTAATATCATTAAACGACTGGAATACCTATACATTGAAAATTAAAAAGGCAAGGCTGCTCTGTATTACCAGAAACACTATGCAGTGTAATCCACTGCTCAGCAAATGTCCTTCAAGGTGTCAGGATCTTTTGTTCAAAATCCTCATACACTATTATATACATCACGCCTCATTCCCATAGGGGTAGGCAGAGACAACATCCTTCCACTTGCCACCTTTTTCAATTTTTGTTGACTTACTGCACCTTCTTTTATACAACAACATTCTCTTATCACACTATTTCCCAATTTGTCACTCAGTTTCAATCCACTCATACTTCTCAATGCTCTCATCTCTACCACGTTTATTTTACTTATGTGATTGTTCTACCATACCCAACTTTCACTACCATACATAAGTGTTGGCACCAACATTTCTGCATGCACAGCCAGTCTGGCCCTACACACTACACTATTAAATGTGGTCAAATATCAAATAGTGGTACACATACTGGTACTAAAGACACAAAGGTGTAGTGAAGAGAAGCATGGAGCTTTTACTTGAGATAAGTCAAGGAGTTGTATACCAGGCAGGCATCACTAAGCTTTCTTTGTACAGAAAGAAGTTTACATCATTTGTTGTTTTTCTGTTCTGCACAAGTTTTGTAGTGGGACTTTGATAGCCTGCTACTTGCCTTACTTTTTTACAAAGACACCATATACTCATGCACATGCAATTGCACAAACTGTTACTCACACACACACACACACCTATATGTATATATATATATAGATTTACATATCTATTTATTCAATGGTGCATATACTTCATGTTGATCCAGCTTATTCATTAATAACATAGATTACCCATGTATTTCTTAGATAGTGAAACTAACCATACCTAGTTTCTTGATACTTGTTAAGTGAAATAAATTTATGAAGCAGAAAAATGATTTCATTCCTTTCACATAAAATTTTCTTTATAAAATAAAATAATTACTTTGTGTATTTGTACAGTGAAATTAATTTTCTATTCCATTTTTATTGTTATATGTATACACAGCTGTCATTATTTAAGGAGGTCTTCTTTAAATAACTCTATATATTATTTCACTGCCAATGACATCAAGATACCTAAAATGCCTTAATTCGAAATTGCATTGAATTTCAATTTCAAACTAGAGTTTACTACTAACAATGCATATCAATGTTAAGAAATTATAAATACCATCAAGAAAATTATAAACACATATGTAACTTTGTTTGTTCTCAAATGATGAATAGCTATTTCTAGAAATAGAAAGTTTCATAAAGATCACTGTTTCAACTTTATTTTAGTCAGTAAATATAAACATAATTGTGGATTTTGTAAATAGTCTACAAAATAGCAGGAAAATTTAATAATTGGCGATTAATAGCAAATTAAAGTAAAATAAATTACTCAATGTAGTGAATTTGTAATAGGTTAAAATCTATTTTGGATATTCAAAACATTAACTATATAGATTGTTAAACTAGGTTACATTTTCTAAAATAATGCTCTGAGGTGCAAATGTGGTGTTTTTTTTTCTACATATATATTTAAATATAATTTCAAACAGTTATTCCTGTCTTTCTCATTTTAGGCTTTAAATTATTCTTTAAATTTCTAAATATTATAAAGTAAAACTTAGTAATATAGAAGTTTATACTCTTCCATTACAAAATATCTAATAAACTGGTAACTGCCTTTAAAAATATCACAGCACACACACATATATAATGGACTCACCAGAACATGTTTCTTTTCACCTTCAGGCTCAAGTGTGGCAACTTCCGCAGAGAGAACATTACCGTGAACAAAAACACTGTCTAAATTTAAAGCATATTGAGATTTCTCAGGCTTAAACGGCCGTAGTCTCTTACAAAAGCCCGACTGATCACAGGTTTTAAAATTGTTTCTATCGACAGCCAAACTATTGTTCAAAACTAGCGTTGTTATTATAAGAAGACTTAAGGTCTTCATCCTGCAAAAAAAAGAAAAAATTATTTATTCAATTATACAAAGAGGTATCAATTTTTATATTAACAAAGACCGGCATACAGAATTAGTTACCATAATATTTTGGCTCATACCTGTCTGCTTTTAATCCTTTTATAACTTATTTTTATGGTAGTTGATTGCCAAGTATCTCTTTTAAATTACCATAACTGTGCTGTGATAATATATTAATGGATTTCTATTAAAATCTATATAATAGCACGCTAACGTTACGTGGAGGAATTTTGCTCGACGATTTTTTTACTTCATAAAAAATACTGTGTTGCCACTTTACCAATAAATTATACCATTAGTTCAAATTTACGTTTAAAACGTTAATATAATCTTATTTATACTATAGGTGATTTATTACGATACTTTTTCTATATTCCAAAATTCTGAATGTGATCCTAAAATAAAAACATTGAATATAGTAATTAACATACCGCAATATTTCTTTATCTGGCAAACTACGTACAATTGTCAACGTATTTTTTTTAGTTTTTTTATGGCATTGGATTCTAGTTTTTTGGTGCATTAGAGTAGTTAAGCAGCCACAAAATACATTATTTTGCAGTTTGCAATACTCTGCAAAAAAAGGCTAAAAAATGTCAAATGATAACTTATAGTACATTCTTGCAATTTTAGGAAGTTTTAAATTATTTGCCCGAGGCAAATGCTGTGTGCAAAGACAATTGGTTACATTTACCAAAGCACCCATTGTTTTCAACAGAGTTGTTTATATTCAGTTTTAAAAATGAGTACGCAATGGAAATCTGAAAAAGACAGAATAATTGCCTTACCTATAGAAGAAAAAAGAAAATTATATAAATCTGGCGACTACATACATCTGGATAAAGTTGACCCGTGGTGTAAATATATTGTGGAAAATAAAAGTGTTGAGTCTAAAAAGCATACTGGGGAAGATGTAACGGAGTTTCGTAAAACTAAAATAAATTCAGAGAAAAATAAAGAGATGTCCGAAAAGGTGTCTATATTTAAAGGAGATATTACTAAATTGGAGGTAATTTTATAATTTACGATGTTGTCTCATGTATTTAAAGTAACCTATTTATGTAAGAAAATGGTCTATTGATTATTTTCTTCCATGCATTCCTAAGAATATGCTGCTAAGAATATGTTAAATGAATAGTTATTTACAATATTTTAAAACTGTTTGTTTACATCTTTTTGTATAACTAGGTTGATGCTATAGTAAATGCAGCCAATTCCATGTTAAAAGCTGGTGGTGGAGTTGATGGTGCAATACATAGAGCCGCAGGATCTTTACTTCAGGTATTCATTACTATTTTTCTGAGATAAATAGCTACTTCAAGTTGTTTTGATGAATATTATGATTATTAAAACTCATCTCCATATTTTACCAAATTGTCACATAAATGTTGCATATATATATTAATCACTTCTGTTCATCTTACATTATCATATTATTACAGCAAGAGTGTAACTCTCTTGGTGGTTGCCCTACTGGAGAAGCAAGAATAACAGGAGGATACAATTTACCTGCTACATGTAAGTCATAGACAGTGCCTAAATATAAACAGTAATCTTGTATTTTAGACATTTTGAATGATATATGATTTTAATCATAAAACATAATATTTAAAAAACATTGTTAATATAAAAGCTAGTACAGTAATAAATTATCTTTGAACACACAGTTTTACAAAGTCAGTTTTATACTTGTCTCTATATAATTATGTTAACATAATAAAGTCATTTAATGAGTTATTTATATTATTTAGTAAAAATTAAAATAGTGCTAATAAGAATACTTTCAGTAATATATGATTCCCATAAATATCTTATTGTGCATAAACTTGATAATGTTTGATACTTTGTGAACTTAATGATAAATATATATTTAGCACTCATACTTAGCAATCATCATTTTGTAAGAATAAGAATTTTCTAGATAAACCCATAGAATCAAATCAGTTGTGTTCTATTAACATATAAAATTGTTTATATCTTTCAGATGTTATTCACACTGTTGGTCCTCAAAATGGGTCAGCACCTAATCTCAAATCCTGCTATGAAAAAAGTCTGGCATATGTACCACAGTATAAATTAAAATCCATAGCTTTTCCATGTATCTCTACTGGAATATATGGATTTCCAAATCGACTAGCTGCTCACATTGCTTTATCAACAGCCAGAAAGTTTCTTGAAGACAATAGTGAAGTGGACAGAATAATCTTTTGCACATTTATGCCTATTGATGTGGATATTTATGAAACATTATTTCAAATGTACTTTCCTATAAATGAAAAAAATTACTATGATTGATGAAAGCTGTTTTTGTAAGTATAATGTGAAAATTTTGAAGCAACAAATAAATGCATGAGTTAATAAATGGAAGGTAACTTTTGTTATTTTAAATAAAGTATATAAATATATAAAACTGGTTTTAGTAAAACTTAACTTTGTAAGACTCAGTTTAGTTTTATGTGTATGATAATGTTTGCAATATGTTATCATATTTGCAGTCATGATTTGAAGTTTTAATGAGTGAAATTACATTAAAACTTAACTTTCAAAAACATTGGCTGTGAATTCTATTCCATTAAGATAATTATTTGACAGATTTGTTGTCGCAATGTTACAACTACTCACTTCATTTGCAGGGGCTCTGGTTTCTCTTCCTCAACAGAGCAAAGATATGAAACAGCATTTTCTAATATGGAGACTGATGGGGAGTTCTGGCGTGGCTAGTTTCCAACAATGTGCCCCTAAACAAAAAAAAAATGATCGGATACAACAGTGTATAAACCACTAATAAACACGCTATTATAGACTAGCAAATCCTACCTGATGTTACATGCTCTTTGAATTTGATGGTCAGATCACAGTTAACTTGTAAGCAATAACAAATAAATATATAACTATATATCGTTCTTGTATCCATATTTACTTTTTATGTACAAAATGTAGTAAGGGTTGATTTTTTGTTATATTAAAATCAAAAATTTAAGAAATGTATTTAATCACTAAGTAAGTTATTAAAAATAATTTCACTTATCATCGAGTGAGATTCAATCAAACACTAGTCCATCTTTAATAAACATAAATGTCTCCGAACCAAATTCTAGGCACAGCGCCCAATTATAGGCAGAGTTTTGCCAACTGTAGTGCAAAAGTGTTTGCGTAAACACCAGTACGCTCTCTATTCCTTCACTGCCCGTCCCACTGGCCGATAAAAGAGAGATTAGGCGCAGGACCGACGGATTAACGTACTCTTCGCGGCACGAGGATGGAGCGCACCGCTAATTTCAGAAGAATTCTGAGAATTTCTTAGCATAAAACTAAATAGCAATCTCATGTCTGAGCCCAAGAAAGAGACTACTGGACCAATGAGGCAGTTAGGCCTTAATATAAAGAACAAGGCCTAAAAAAAAGCATATTTTATCTATGACAGTGGAATTTTTTTAGAACTTGACATTGTCATTTGTCAAACTGACATTAGCTAAAATTGCAAGAAGTGTGTTTGTTGAACCTATGCAATTTTTTATTATTATAAATGGATACTTTTTAATATTATCCGTAATAATAGAAGTCATCGTAGTTTGTAAATGTTATTCTATCTAAACCTAACTGCTGCTCTGATGATTATGCAACACTTTAAACCTTGAAATCTTTTAACTAAAGGTTTGAATTCCCAAGTATTAAGTCAACACAAACCTATCGTTGGTACTCAACATAATGTCGTCAACTAGTGCACTCGAGAATAATGAAGATTTGGAGAATATTACATTCGTGAGAATGGAAGACGTACAACCTGATAGAAATTCTGAACTATATGAAGTATTGAGCAAACCTCCTTGTATTATGAATAGAGTCATTGACCATGATTATTTTAGTGTGGTAAACGACGACGACTCTAACATTGGGAGCATGGTGTCCATAAATTCAGAGGAAGTTGAAGAGTATAATGAGAAATCAGTAATGAAACAGGTAATATTAAATTAATAGCCCAATTTTTTGTTAATACCAAAATACATAACTAAAAAATGTTAATAAATGTCAGTTTTTCTAAGTTTTGTTATTACAAAGTCAATTCTACTGAGTCAGTTGTAATATTTCACAAAATCTAAAAAGCAATACAATAAAAATATGAAAGTAATGTAAATATGAGTCTTGTGTTATATTTAATAGAAAAATTACATTAAATGGAAAACCTTGTTCTGCTATAGTAAAATAAAATCTGTATACAGAAGGTATATAAGAATTCACATGGTATAGTTTTTGGATATTTTATTATTGCAAGTATCATGGCAAGTGGAAAGACTTTGTCTCTGCCTACCCCTATGGGAATGAGGCGTGACACTATGTATGTATGGTTTTAATAATAATTTATTAACTTATAAAGGAAATTTGATTTATGTTTAAGTAGATTTATGTTTACGAATTTAAAATGTTGTAAAAAAACTTGTACAGTAATAAAGTAAACATTTTTTTTCTACTATAACTCAATTCTAAATAATTGTGTGTAAATTTTATAAAGAATTACTTAAAATGGAGAGACTTGTTTCTTCTACAGGTCAATAAAATACATCTATAGAAATTGTGTAATTTAGACATAAATAGTCAGCTCTCCTGTAAACTTCAATGATATAATTAGTATATTTACCATAAGTTGAAAATATGAGTACTTTAACAATAAGTAAAATATTTTGAATTAACTCACACTTAATAAGTTGTTGAATGTATTAACAATACATAATTTTTTTACAGACAATGCAATGTGTTAAAGGTAACCAAGGCAGTTGGCCGACACTAGAAATTTTACCCGGGGGTGTAATTAAACATTCAGAAAAATTCATATCTGCTTTACAACAAAATGGAGAAAAAGAACCTGAAGCAAGAGACTTAATGTACGCCTGTGCCAAGTGTTCACAGAGGTTTAAATTTTTATTTAATCTGGTCAAGCATGTGAAACTGCATGAGGATGAAAAGAAGCTCAATTCAAGCCGAAGTTCTGTAGGAAAAAGTAAGTTAAAGATTACCTATACTATTGAGCTTATGTACTATTTTATGATTTCTGTTAATATTATACTAATTTATTACTTCATATTAAGTAATAAAAACATAATAATAGAATAATCTATTATTATGTTTACATCAGCATTTTTGTTCCTCTAGATTTAAAGTATAAAACTAAGTTCAACATATCCACTGTATAGTCTTAAGTGATTTTATTGTGGACTTTTCTCAGAACAGAACAGGCTTTTCATTTTTAATCTATTTTAAATATCACCTAATAGTTTGTTGGAAACAATTTGAAAGAATGAGATTGAGAATGATAGAAAGATATGTGAGATTTCATAAAGAAATTTTGATTTCAGCAAGTAATGTAAATTTGTTAAATAATAAACTTTCTTGCTTTTCAGAGGTTTCATCAAATAATTCAGAGAAGACATACATTATAACAAAGAGGAAGAAAACAATAAAACACAAAACAAAATGCAAGACGGCAAAGAAGTAAGCTAGCAGAGGCATAACTATAACTGTGTGTTCCATTTAATTGATATTTAAGGATGTATGTTTACTTAGTAAATAATTATTAGCTAACACCCTGCATTTTGCGGTATGCCTTGTAATATGAACAACTCCCACAACACCAATTTACAATTATGGTGTTATGTCTCGAAGTGTTTACATGTACAATTCCAGGGTCAAAAATTGTAATAGCATATAAATTGTTTCAGTTTGGACTCTGAATGTGTTAGTGTGCTCAAGCCCCACCAACAAAGATTTTTTGCTCTATAACAATATATATACTTCTAACATGTTCCTACATAACAGTGCACCTTCTGTGACCAAAAGATCTGTTCTTCTAACAAAAAAATATTATACAATAGTCCTGGGTTCAGTTACCTTTTGGATAAATTGAGGCTATTATCATTTTTATTTGTTCAGGTCTGGGTCAGTGAAAGACTTCTGCCATGCCTGCAAAATGATCTCTTGCAGTATGATACTCTTTAAGAGGTAAACTACCTCTTACCAGGTTATTGATAGTTTCAAAATATTCTTTAATAGATTTATTTATAGTTAGTAAATTCAATGTTTATTTGTAAATGTTGGATATATAATCCTTAAAATATTGCGAAGATGATAGAAATTAATTTGAAAAGTTTATTATAAGTTAATTTTAACAAATATTACCTGTAACTCATGTTGGATTGCTTAACCCTGTCGCTGCAGGGTCATGTTTTCAATATCACAGACATTTCAAATTGTGCAGATGAATTTTTATACAAATCGATCATAAGTATGATGGGTGCAATATTATGTCTTCCAAATTATATAATCAACATTCGGCAATACTATGTAGTCCTCAAATTTGATTTTATTAGCATTTTCTAAAATACAGCTAATATTAAAATAATAATGTCATAGGATTAACAGAAATTTCTATATAACATTCAATTATCTAAAAAAGAAAACAAATTTCAAGCTATTGCCATACTAAAATATGTTCTAGCAACAACTGTTTTCAAAATATCCTATATATGAGAAGTGTTTTGATTACTGATCCTTTAGTGTAACTTTGATTTTGATTAAACGGAATAACAAGCTTGCTGCAGCGAAAGGGTTACGCATTTTAAAGAAAAATACAATAAATGAACAATGTTTTTGTATTGTTGATACATTACTCAAATTCTTTTTTGTATTGTCTAATTAGTTACAAAACTATATTATAATTTGCCTTAAAAAAAGGATTATATTGTACATGGGTGAGTTATTTAAAATTAATGAAAGGATAAAACCAAAGTTGTGATATTTTTATAAAAATTAGGCTTTTCACATTTAGTTTTTACATTTTTTTTTGTTGATTTTCAATAGAGGCATAGCCAACGATGTTACATGTTACTATATGATTTTTAAAATCTATCACAGTATCTTTCTTTGAAAAGAATTTTTGACACAGATAACAGTCAATGTGCTCAAGAATTATTTTATTTAAATCCATAAAAAAATAATGTTTCCAACAACATAGAAGTATAACTTCTCACATGCTACACATACATATAAGTATACAAACACAAGTATAAAAATAATTTTATTTACTATGTATTACTTTCATTAGATGCTACATGAACATTTCCAAAGTTGTTTGTTTTGTTTTCATGTATAGATATATTAAATTCTAAAATAGCCTTGTAGTTACATGTGAAATAATAATAAAGTTTAATATATTTTATCTGTTAAAGAAATGTTTTGTTTGTATTGATTTTAATTCGGTTATTTCAATTTATATTGTCATATATCACTCAAATATTCATTGCGAAAAACAGATCATTCTGTATGAAAAAATCCTAGTTTAAATGTATTTCTAGGGAATAGCAAAAATGGGGGAAAGTTGGGGGGATTTATATGTATATAGTCTTTTATCATAATATAAAATTCATAGAAATTATTATTGTAAACTGTAATGTATTGTCCTACATATACACTAATATACCAGATGTTAGCAACCTGTTGTGCAAAATATTCTCATAACATTTGTGGCCCTTGTGTACGAAAAGGTTACCAACCCCTGGTGTATGCTATTATTGTAATCAGATCGGATACATCTATTAAACAATATATCTTTCGAGCAAGTTTGTTACTGATAACATTACAAATTATTCGTGACATTTTTAAATCATTTGATAGAACTCAAAGAATATCAGTTTCCTATTTGAGGTTAAGAAGTTAGAAACTTGTGAAACTTAATATTATGAAAAACTATGTATAAATTATTATTTGTATAAGAAATAATACCTTTATAGCCAATTAATGCACATTAATGTTTGTTAATGTAATGTCAGGGAACTTTGAAAAATGAGCCATCCATTTTGACATTTCCTACTCTCGAATAATGGCTGAACTGAATATTACAAAGTTAATAATTTGATTAAAAACATTGTAAATTAAATTGAACCTTATAGAAACTGTGTTAAAATTCATTTTAAAATAACCAATCCGTTGCCATTTGTTTCAGTACCATTACTGTACTGTTTTGATGAAATAATTTTCAAGAGTGCAGTTTTATCTCATGAATAAAAATATTGGGATAGGTTGTATTGTCATATGTAGGAGCCATCTAGAAGTGTCACATACTGTCTAAAATATATCTTGTAATCGTATTTCAAAAATAATTGGAAAAGTTGTAGTACATGTTGTTTAATTTAGTGTCAAAATGTATTAACCATAGTAGACGATCTGTTATAATGTAAGAAGCTATTCAAATAATCCCAATTACCACTGAACTTCAGCCAAATCCGTGTACACTGTGATTTAAAAGATTCAGTTATAAAATATATTCATTTTATTCAAATTTATGTCTAAGTAGGTAAAGAAGATTTTTTTGTACATATTGAGAAAACAAGAAAGGGTATCAAAATAATCAAACTCTTTAATTCTATCAAGACTCTCATAGGCGGTCTTCTCGTAGACAACCTTAAGTGTGATTATGATGATGCCGAAAAATGATGACTCATCGGTAAATTTGGAAGTTATAATTTTTTTATAAAAAGTATTTATGTTCTTATGAACAATTGTGATGATATGTGGATTAATACGTTTTTGGTTTCCATTGTCGTCATATATAAATATATATTAACATAAAATACATTTATATAAACAACTTATACATGTACATTACATCATCTCTTATGTGTAAATAGTTTTTTTTATTGAGATGGCTTTCTTATATTTAATAAATGATCAATTTATTTCAATATTCTCGAAATATTACATACCCTCGATGAGATTTTATTTTATAGCATAACAATATTATAACTCACAATTTTTTTAATATAAAAACATTACATTACTAGATTTTATATTTATTTTGATAGTGTACAAGGTTTTGGTTGAAAATGGCATATCTCATATTCTTGTATACAGTTATCAATAATACACCTAGTTTAATGCAAGTAGTAATAAGTGTTTTCGTAAAAAAAAACTTTTAAGTTGTGGTGGACCATTGAAATGTACATATGTAAATAAATGTATTTGGAGGGAAACTTTTATAATTTCTACTAAAAATTAACGGCACCACCACATTTGTTAGTCAAAACGAAATAAAATTATTGTCTGTTTTTTAAATGAATTTTTTATTCCACATAACCTAAATATACAAAAACAAAGTTTTGTATAACAATATTTTCTAAAGTATGTCTGTCAAAATGCTACTTTCATTTTACAATGAATTTATCATCTTTTTGTATTTATATTAGTATATTAGTAGTAGTAGTTCAGAGAATATTGCTCGAGAAATGTAATACTGTTGAGATATATTTTAATTGAAAAAAATTGATTTGAATCCAATCTCATATATTCATTTTAATTTAACTTATATTACTGAGTATGTGATGGTGTTTCTTCTTTTCAAATTATTGATATATTTGTTACAAGTGTTAAACGTGCCGAAGACTATTGTTAATAACGTTCAGATTTATGACATACATATATAACTTTAATTTACCAGACCAAAAAGTTTATTGCGCGTTCGTAGATTTAGAAAAGGCCTATGATCGAGTGGTGAGGAATGAGCTGTGGTCAACGTTATCTACGTATGGGGTGAGCGGTTGTCTGATCCAAGCATTGAAGTCTCTCTATGAGGGTTCTAGTGCCTGTGTCAGAATAAACGGAGCGTACACGGAGTGGTTTCCTGTCGAAAGAGGTGTTCGACAGGGATGTGTTGCGCCACCATGGCTATTCAACCTATTCATGTATAACTGTTTGACAGATTTAAAAGAAAGTATGTATGGATTAAGAATGAATGAATTACTCATCTAATGTTTACTCTATACTGATGATCAAGTAATACTTGCGTCATCCGCTAATGAGGTACAGGAGATGGTAAATATAATGAATGAAGTTTTGAAAAGGAAAGGAATTAAAGTGAATGTAAACAAAACGCAAGTTATGCTTTGACGGCCAATATTTTGATTGAAGAGGTAAAAGAATTTGTATACTTGGGATCTAAATTTACAAAAGATGGAACATGTGAAAGTGATATTGAAAGGAGAATGAATGTAGGGAATATGGTAAATGGTGCTCTGCACGACTTTATGAATAGCCAGATGGTGTCTCAAAAGGCCAGAGTGGCAGTGCATGCAGGAGTGTTGGTGCTAACACTTATGTATGATAGTGAAAGTTGGGTATGGCAGAAGAATCACATAAGTAAAATAAATGCAGTAGAGATGATAGCGCTGAGAAGTATGTGTGGATTAAAACTGAGTGACAGAGTAAGAAATAGTGTGATGAGAGAACGTTGTGGTATAAAAGAAGACGTAGTCACTAAAATCGAGAAAGGTATGCTTAGATGGTTTGGGGATGTAGAGAGAATGAGTGAAAGGATACTGACAAAAAGGATTTATGAGTCAAGCGTGAAATGTGAAAGTTGGAAGGGGAAGACCAAGGCGAACGTTCATGGACCAAATTTTAGAGTTCTTCGTATTCTTATATTTGGAGTCGGTGTCAGCCAAGGTACCCACATATTTACTTGTTAAACATGTTATTTCGAAGGCGGTTCTTTTTTGTTAAAATTTCTATTTATTATTTGATGTTTAGTGAATCTGAAGTACACCAACAAATTTTAATATGTGTACACCTAAAAAACGTGTTGCTCATACGAGATAGCACCGATGAAAATTTTTTTTTAAATGAAACAACTTTACCAAGTGAAATTTACCACCCCGTTATCGACAGTCATTTATATGGTAATCGAGCACATCACTAATTCGTAAAAGTTTCCCCCTCGCTCCCTCCCCCCCAGTCTGTTACTTCACCCGTGATACACCTTTTAATATTGCAATGCAGCAACAAGCGTAAGGTCATTGCCATTTTATTACAGACAGTTATATATTCTGCCATAAATCGCACCCTTACTGTAAGCCGTTAAGGAGTTCCATTGATCATCATAGTTGACTACAACAATCACTTGACCATACCGAAGTTACGGTAGGAAACTCAAATATCTGGCTAGCTTATAGAAGATTCTGCCGAGTATCATTGATTCGCTCCTAAGAATTGAAGAGTTCCGTCACTTTGTCATGAATTCCATCATCAGAAGCTAACCAAACTATGACAAAACAACCCTTGGAAGTTTAAACTTTCCAATAAAAAAAAAACCATCGAAATCGGTTGGCGTGATCTTGAGTTATTCGTCCATTTGTTGCGCACATGCTTAATGGTAATTTTACACTTATCCAGTTTTCTCATGGATGCCATCATCAGAACTGGATTTAAAAAATACGACAAGCACCACCTTTCATATAAAAAAATCAAGATCGGTTCTTAATACAGATGAATTGATAAACTTTTTTTGAAGTCGGTTAAAAAAAAAAGAGATATAAAAGATTCTATATAATTTATTATGATGTTGATATGATGCAACATTTACATGGCAAATATGATTCGTTCCAATAAATACAGGATTTATATAGACAGATAAACAGTGTATTTAGTTTTTCGTTTTACATGGGAATGTTGGTAGTAATGATAAGGTTACCCTAACCGCCACACACTGTGACATCTGTCAACTTTATAAAGTGTCTATGTATAGTTTTTATATATAGTTTTATAGTCTATTCTTAATCTAAATCAGCCTTTGCAACTTCTTGAGTTCTTCTTTCTTTAACAAGAGTCTCTCCTTGTCTAATAATTGAGTCCATTCCGGAACATTACTAATGTATTGGTTGCTTGACAATTTGTTCTCTAATTTGATTAAACTTTCTTCCAATTTACTTATTTTCTTTTGCAATTTATCTTTTGCGGATGAAATTGTGGTGTCAATGTCATTACTTATAATTTCCACACTTATTTCTGTATCTTTGTCTAGAGCGGCGCTTACGACTTTAATGTATGGTTCATCATTAAATAATAAATTACCGCATCTAGACAAATTTAAAACTACCGTCTTGTTTCTTTCAAGATCGTTCGTCAAGGATTGATCTTTGGTTTTTACAAAAACTGTTGGTTTGAATTTGTTAGATATGTTGTAGAAGCCTTTAAGTTCGCGCACAAGATATACTGTGTTAAGAACTTTGTTTACTTTTGTCTCGAATTCATCATTTTTCCAAACTAAAAAGTCTTCAGTTTTAGGTAAATCAAAGAAATTTTTATCCATATCAGCGAAATTGTGTATTATGTTATGTTCAAATGCGGGTATTTTTGGTATAACTTCATCTGTAAGATATACCATAAATGGAGATAGGCACCTAAGTGAAATGTTCAAAACAGCTGATAATGTGTGCGCGTGGGCGTATCCTATTTTGATATTATCACTATCAAATCCTGGCTTTGTTGCTTCCAAATAAACATCACAAAATTCATTATAGATCAAATGCCTCAAAGATTTAGTTGCTAAGTGAAACTCATAGGAATCCATGGATGCGTTTACTTTTTCCACCATACTTGATAATCTACTTAAAATCCAATAATCGAAATACGTAAGATCATTAGTTGTTATTTCGTCATCGGTTTTCTTTAACTTTGCATAAGACATTTGCATATATTTGATGCTTTGCCATATTTTATTACAAAATAATTTGTTTGCATGACATTGGTATACGTCGAAATTGACAAAATGTGATTTTATATCTTGCGATAAAAGCGTGAAACGTAACGCATCCACCCCACACTCAGGAATACCATTTGAAGTTGAAAAGTTTGATTTATGATAAGCAAATGCTTTGTTCATTTCATCTTTGCTTATTATCCCATCTTTTTGCATATCAATCGTCTTAGTTTTCAAACCACTCATTGATATACCGTTAATAACATCGATCGGATCGATAACATTCCCTTTACTTTTAGACATTTTCGATCCTTTACTATCACAAATGATTCCATGCAACAGAACATTGTTAAAAGGTAATTGGCCAGTCAATTCTAAACCTAAAATCACCATTCTATGGACCCAGAATCCAAGGATATCGTGTCCTGTGACCATTAAACTCAACGGATAAAACTTGCTGTAGCTATCATTGTAATGATGATCAGGCCATCCTAGACTTGCAAATGGGTATATACCTGATGAGAACCAAGTGTCTAATACATCTGTATCTCTTTCTGTAACGATATCATCAGGTAATGTTCTGAGATATTTACAAGCTTGGAGTTTAGCAGATTGTTCGTCCATTGCAGCTATCCAGACTACATTGTTATGAACACTGCATTTATAAGCAGGTATTTGGTGTCCCCACCATAACTGTCTTGATATACACCAGTCCCTATCGTCGCTGGTCCAATTTAACCAGTTTTTGATAAACTTCTCGGGTTCTATTTTCAACTGTTTATCTTTAACAACTTGTGCTGCTCTCTCGTTTAATTCGTTACAGGATAGAAACCACTGTTCTTTCGGTAGGTATTCAATAACGTCACCAGTCCGACTACATGTTGGTAAAGTCATTTGATGAGGTGTAACTGATCTTAGGTAACCTAGATCATTCAATTCTTGAACGATCTTCTCTCTACAATCGTACTTCTTCACTCCATTAAATTTACCAGAATTCTGAATTGCACCTTTCTCGTTTATAACTTGTATTATAGGCAGATGATGATGTTTTGCAATATCGTAATCTACTTTGCTGTGTGCTGGTGTTATTTTTACAGCACCTGTACCAAATTTCATGTCTACTATATCATCAAAAATAATAGGTATTCTTGTATTTCTAAATGGATGAATCGCCTTTTTACCTCTTAAATGTTTATACCTGAAAGTAATAATTAGAACAATACGCCCAGTTACTTTAACGTTTTCTGCATTTTAATTCCTCCAAAGCAAATGCAAACCAATTATTATTTTTATACAATTACCTGTTATCGTTGGGATGGACAGCAACTGCAGTATCACCTAGCATGGTTTCAGGCATAGTTGTTGAAACAACTATTTCTTCGTTACTATCAAATATTTTGTAAGCAAAATTGTAAATTAACCCAAACTTTACTGGTTTTTCATAACCTGGCAACATTATTTCAGTTGGTCCATTAATACTTACATTCTCGATTTCTATATCTGATACTGTAGAATTTAACGTATTGCACCAATTGACTAGAGCTTTACGCCTATAAATCAAACCTTTCCGAAATAAATTAATAAATGCAGTGTTGACAGCGTAGGTGTGATTTTTATCCATTGTAAATGTTTCTCGTGACCAATCTAGAGAATTGCCAAGTAATCTCAATTGTTGACAAATAGTGTTACCATGTTTCTCTCTCCATTTCCAAACTTCTTTGTTAAATTTCTCACGCCCTATATCGTGACGGTTAATGTTTTGAGTTGTTTTTAAGTATTTTTCTACAACACTCTGAAAAATTCAAACTATTACTTAATTTAATTCGCTAGTCAACATTAAAGGTCTAAAGTTAAATCCAAAGTACACTTGGTAAATGTGAAAAATTCGCATTTTTTAAAGTAATATGCAAATATTGTATATTCTATAAAGAGGTGGGGCGCGAGAGGTAGTAAACCTTCGAACCGAATGGGAAAAGCGACGTCATGGTGACGCTTTGCCTTGGCATGTATGCGCCAGTCTCAATAAACTTGTTTGAGTTGAGACAAGAAACAATAATAAAAGGTTCAGCAACAGTTTGAACCTAAACATTTTCAATTTTTTTTAAATTACCAATATAATATAATATGGTACTTATAATAAGTAATTACTTAAAAAATAATCAGTAGGGACAAATCAATGAAGTGCTAAACAAATATATTTATTGCTTATTGAATTACTTTGGTTATATCATTTGGATTAATTTTTATACTGATATTTTCATACCACAATCCTTAGGCATAAGAGAGCTTTCTTTAGCGTTTTTAAGCATGTAAATGCAATGCTTTTCTAGTAGGATTAGATCACATATTTGTTTATCAATTATTTTTTTAAATAAATTAAATGTTAGTAAAATAATCTTAATCTTAACAGATTCAAATGCACTGGTATGTCGAAAAAGGGAACTTTTAATTTCGGTTCTACATGCAAAAAAAATATTTAAAAGTCCTTCCAAATCTGTGGACTAGTCACACATATTTTTAAACAGATACTTCAGTTAGTTGTCATAATACCATATTTTAAATAACCCCAATGTAATTCACAGGATGGTTTTTATAAGAAAATATTGATTTTAAACCTATGTTATAGAACCATAGTATCAGACTACCTGAGTTGCAATTCCAGCATGGTCTGTGCCTGGGACCCATAACACATTCAATCCAAATGCTCTTTTTCTTCTAACAATCACATCTTGTATAGTACATGATAAAGCATGACCTATAAAGCAACTTTATAAATTATTACATAAACTTAGTTGTAAATTTTCACCAACTGTTGAATCGATCACAACAACAAGAACCTTTGCATTATTGCCTTCAATATATAATTTTAAATGAAATCTTCATAAGCTTTCACTGTAATGAGAGGTGTCTGATTACATGGTTAGAATTCACATAAAAATTTTGATATCTGTTATTGCTAGCATATATAAGACCATAAGATCATTATGTCAAAGGAAAATATAAAGTTTTTACTGATGTAGTCTTAATATACATTAAACTATTATAGTATGCAATGAAAGCTCATGGGAAATTTGTGTTTTCGGTATTTCCAATAATCATTATATTTTAAACAATTTATTCCATAAAACAACTGCCTCATTGGTCTAGTGGTTAGCATGAGGTCCTGGGTTCGAGTCCGGGGTCGGGCCAATTCAATAATCAATATTGAGTTGACTATTACGATTTTCTCAATATTTGCCTGAAGTTGGGAAGTTGGCGGTGTGATCCACCCCCGTGCCTCAGAGAGCACGTTAAGCCGTCGGTCCTGCGCCTGATCTCTCTCCGATCGTGTCGAATTTCCGTCACATCGGACTATGAGAGTGAAGGAATAGAGAGTGCACATGTGTACTATGCCTGTCAATCCGCAGTGGAGCAGTGTGGTGGGTCTATGCTCTAACCCTCGCTCTTAAGAGTAAGGAGGCCTGTACCCCGCAGTGGGACGTTAATGGGCTGCTACTTACTTACTTTTATTCAAAAAACTTGACAAAATAAAACCAAAGTTTGCATTTAAAGCTGCTTTATAATATGTACTGATTCTGAATATCTGAAACTAACCTAAATGAAGTTTTCCGGTGACGTTCGGAGGTGGTAATACTATACTGAAAGAAGGTTTATCATTTTTTGTATCTGGAGTAAATATTCCCTTCTTTTCCCATTTATCATATTTACGTTTCTCAACAATTTCCGGCTTATAAGCTGTTGCTGGTAAACTTTCCTTCAATATAATTCTAGTGGTTTTCGAAATAAATCTCTTGCAGTTTAGAGGTAAACCATTACGACGTATCATTTTTTCCAAGTTTATTTAAAATTTGTGTTGTAGATTTTTTTTTTACATAAAATAAACACATGATTTTGACTGATAGATATTCATATTTTGACAGGTTTACCATATGTTTTGGTTTTTGACAATGGACTTAATAATTGCGTTTAGAAATCCATTTCATTTAATATCCATTATAGTGTTTTGCTATGACGACCCAACGATTAGAAACCTAGGTTTTTGCTAAGAGTCACGGCCTCGAATCCTAGGCAGGCACCACTAAGTTATCTTAAATTGTTGTTTATTATTCAACGTCGCTTTTAAACAAAACATTGAGAGAAAATTACGACTATTTCTGAACTAATTTTTGGATATGCGTATTGTGTAGTTAGCAAACCTGCAATTTAGCAGTGTGGTAGATTTTTAATTTAAAATTCCATACATAAAAACATAGCATCACGCCTCATCCGCTAGGGGGTAGGCAGAGACAACATCCTTCCACTTGCCACGATCCTTGCATATCTCCGTCGCTTCTTTCAATTTCATTAAACCTTTCATACAAGTTCATCGGTTTAAAGTACTTTATTCTATAAATGAAAAGGCTTGTTCCCAGTAATCGAATGTTAATACCTTTTTTGCTTTGTGTTTTTTCCTATTAGTAGTCACTGTCTTGTCACTCATTTTATATAATAAAAAAATATAGTTTGAGCATTGCAAACAATTGAAATTTGGTTTTTAAATAAAAGAACAAACACCCAAACCTATAAAACATATTTAAAAAAGCCATTTGACAATTGGCACTACGCTGCCAATTGACAGTTGGTAAATAAAAAATATAGGTTTCTGAAGCCCGCGGTTATGTTCTATGAGATACAATTTAATTTTGCCATTTGTGAATACGTAATATGTTAAATATTTTACAGAGTTGCCTACTAAACGATAAAGGTTTGTTCGTGCATGAAGATAAAATTTAAATGCACTTTTATCAGTCAACTTTGGCCTCCGGAACTTATGTAGCGCTCTTATCTTAGACAATCTTAGTATCAATGCTATCTAACCCACATATACAATATAGTATAATCGTGGATCCGTTTCCTTGACATTTTGTTATTTACAAGATAAGAATTTAAATTGAAACAAATGATATTGATTGATTAAGTTGAAATGGCGGTACTCACGTATTTAAATCCTTTTAATGTGTTTCGTGATTTCGTACGGATACCCGTTGAATTATTTATCACTAGGCAATATACGGGTTATAAAAAGAAAACGAATGAAAGCTTAACCAGTGTCAAAGAGTTATTGTATAGAGTGGGTGTAGTGTCAGTATTCCTTTCTGCTATTTTGTGGATATCCATTTTTATGTATGTAATATTCTATTACACGTATATGCCGAATGTAACGCACGTGAGACCTGTTCATTTGCAGTTCAAGTAAGTTTCTATTTATTTAGTTTATAAATTATTTCTTTAACAAATTAAACGTTTTATTTCTCTGTATTTTTTTGTACTGTAGTAACTCAATATAATATGAACAGTGTCTATTAGCAATATACATCACTGCTTTGGATGATTAATTACACAATACATAATTTTCTAATTTTTGTAACTGTGTTACTGATACTTCTTTGTATCCGTGTGATGTTTTCCTTTTACACAATTACTCATTTTCAGATCATGTGATGAAAACATGGGAGTGTGTTCATTCCCCTCAGCACATGTTCAACTCACAAAGAGAAGCTATATGCTTATGTCTTCTCAACCATACCGCATTAAACTAATAATGGAGGTTCCAGAGTCACAGATTAATAAAGACATAGGTGAGTAGGATAAATGATATTTTCAGAAACATATTTAAAATTAGCAAAATCTGTGCAGCTGGTCTCAAGTTTAACAATACTAACAAACAACAATTGATTTTTATATATATAGATATTGCCTTAGAATTGATCATGATAGTTTTATAAAAAAAATAAAAATATACATACAGGCATGTTGTATACTTGTGTGTAAAATGTGCATACTTCGGAGACTAGTAATTGTTTTCAAAATTCAAAATCAAAAATATCTTCATTCAAGTAGACATATTACAGCACTTTTGAATCGTCAAATTATATATTTTTTCCACACTCTGATTCTAATATACGTCTGATGATGGTACTCAAAATCGGCTTAAAAACTAAAGTTACGAGGGTTCCTTCGCGCCCTGATCCGAGAAGAACCCACAACAAACTTAGTCGGGTATTTTTTTTACCATCATCATTACCATCATATATTAGTTTACTATATTTTAATTAAAATTAGAGCAATTCGTTCACTCCCAGGCGTTTCTATCGTCTAGGTAATCTTGCAACTTATAATACGATTTTTCTATCAACTTTCTTTTAACAAAGACTTTGAATTTATTAATTGACATCTTTAGAACGTCTTGTGGGAGTTTATTATAGAAACGTATACAGTTACCCTTAAATGAGTTGTTAATCTTATGCAGCCTACTAGAATTTATAACAAGTTTGTTTTGGTTTCGTAAGTTATATGATGTACATTCACTCTTTTTATTAAAAGAGTCAATGTTTTTATGTACATACAACAAGTTTTCTAATATATATACGCAGTGAACTGTCATTATGTTAACTGCCTTGAATTTGTTTCTTAGCGACTCTCTTGGACCCATATTGTAAATCGCACGAACGGCCCTTTTCTGCAGCACAAATATTGCATCTATATCAGCAGCATTACCCCAAAGTAGAATACCGTATGACATAATGCTGTGAAAATAGCTGAAATATACCAGTCTGGCAGTATCAACATCTGTCAGACGACGAATTCTTTTAACTGCGTAAGCCGCAGAGCTGAGCCTGTTCGATAGACCACTTATATGGGGCCCCCACTGTAATCTGTTATCTAACGTAATGCCTAAGAAAACGGTACTGTCTACAAGGTCTAGTTCCTCATTATTAAGTTTAACAATGGTTTGCATTTGTTTAACATTAGGCAGACTAAATTTAATACATTTTGTTTTATTTGCGTTGAGCAATAAATTATTAGCTTCAAACCATTGTACCACTTTATTGAGAGAGCTGTTTACGTCGTCATAATTTGTTTGTCGCCTATTAATCTTAAACAACAGCAAAGTATCATCAGCAAACAGAACAATCTCATGATCACCCTTAACAAAATAAGGAAGGTCATTGATATAAATGAGGAACAGAAATGGTCCTAGTATGGAACCCTGTGGGACTCCTATTTTTGTCACAGACCCCGCAGAAAGCTTACCATTGACACAGACTTTTTGCATTCTATTGGTTAAATATGAACCCATCAGGTCTAATGCTGTGCCCGCGAGGCCACATATTGGTAACAACTAAGGCAGTCAGTAAAAACTGCAATTGGGAAGTTTTTTGTTACATGCCTGTGCTTCTGAGAATCTTTGTCTGCTTAGCCCTACATATAATATATCAATCTGGGGATGTTCTTGTATAACTTATGTTTATAAATTCAATAAAAATTATATCCTTTACTAAGTGCAAATTCATTGAAATCAACCAATTCTACTGTTATGTACTTATTTAAACTTCTTATCACCAATTAACTTGTTTGTGTTCTGTGTGGTGTACAAAGTATTTTTTATCTAACTTGAAGTATACAATTTTGCAGGCATGTTTATGGTTTGTGCTCAGATGCGTGCAGCTGGCGGAGTGCTGGTTTCCTCATCTTGCAGATCAGCTATGCTTAGGCACAGGTTTTTATGAACATTTTATTACAACATAAGTGAACCTATCTATTAACAAAAACTTATTCAATTTATTTCAGTACTTTAGGCATATTTTTGTGTAAAACTTAATCCCTTTGCTTATTAATTAGAAATATCCTCACAATAACTATTTAGAACATTAGTTAATGTTAATAAATATATATTGTTACAGGTCAAAATTGCACCAAGTGATGCGTACACTGGTGTATGCACCTCTCCTCATAACAGGCTTCAATGAAGAGAAGCAGTATATTCAAGTAGAACTGTTCAGCGACTTTGAAGATGATCAGGTATTATTATAATGCATTTTTATTATGTCTTCATTTATTTATAATATTTAAAAACACATTTATGCATGTTGATTCTTATTTAACTGTTAATTTATTAAATATTACATCTTCAATATTGATACTATGTGTTGTTAAATAAATTAAAATGAACATAAAGACATCATAATATGAAGTATATTGGAACTTTGAGAATATTGATTAATTTGGTTTATTCCGGTGACCATCATAAGACCTTCAAAATGATATGTGATTGTCCAGAAATTTATCAAAGTTACTCCTTTACAATTTCAATCGGTCAGTATGTATGGAGCTCCCTCATATTCAAAAAGTACTGTATGGGTAGTATGACAGATAAAAAATAATGATTCTTCATAATAATTCCAGGCACGTCCAGTGACAGATGCATATGTGGAGTTGCAGTCTCGTTTCGTGCAAGTGTTTTCATCAGAGCTGCAGATTGAAGCGCACTTCACTGGGTTGCGGTATGCCATGTACTACTGGCCTAAAGTATCTGCACTCATTGGTGAGTTTTTATTTCTATTATTGTCTATATTTCTTATCCATTCATTGGGATACTAAAAATTTTCTGTATAATATATTTTATATTAGAAAATCTTGCACTTTTGCGAAATGTTTGTTAGTATTATATAAAGAATCATATATGGGGTTGCTTAATGTAAGATGAAGAATAATATCTGGGGTTTATTAGTTTTATATAAAGAGTCTCATAAGGGGTCTGTTATTACAGCAGTGAATAATATGTCTGGTTTATTGGCATTATATAAAGAGTCTTATATAGGGTTGCATAATGAAACAAAGAATAATATCCTCTGGTTTATTGGCATTATATGAAGAGTCTTATATGGGGTTGCATAATAAAACAAAGAACAATATCTCTGGTTTATTGGCATTATCTAAAGAGTCTTATATGGGGTTGCATAATAAAACAAAGAATAATATCTCTGGTTTATTGGCATTATATAAAGAGTCTTATATGGGGTTGCATAATAAAACAAAGAATAATATCTCTAGTTTATGGGCATTATATAAAGAGTCTTTTATGGGGTTGCATAATATAACACAAATAATAATATCTCTGGTTTATTGGCATTATATAAAGTCTTATATGGGGTTGCATAATATAACAAAGAATAATATCTCTGGTTTATTGGCATTATATAAAGAGTCTCATATGGGGTTTTTTAGTGTAATAATATCTCTCGTTTATTGGTATTACATAAAGAATCTCATATGGGTTTTGTTAGTATAATATAAAGAATAATATCTCTCGTTTATTGGCATTATATAAAGAATCCTATATGAGGGTTCTTGGTCCAATATATAGAAGTTTGTTAGTATAACATAATGATAAGATTAATATCTCGGGCTAGTATAATAGAAAGAATCTTATATGGTGTTCATTAGTATAATATACAGCTTCTCATCTGATGCATTTCCTTATAAAAATGCCATGTTCTTTTCAGGTATTTCTACAAATCTTTTCATGGTCTCGTTGGTGTTCATCTTGAGCTGGTATCACCTTCAGGAGGGGTTGCCTGACTTTATTAAAGTAAGATTATCAATTTAATTTTAAGCAATCTATTGCATAAAGAAATATACATTTGCGCTAACTTATTTAGTATAAACAGGTTCTTATATTAATATTAAGGTGCCATCTTGGCATTAACACAGCCCAAGGCATATATTAATACTGCGACTTCAATCACATCTCATATTTGCAGAATAAACTTGGAATAGAGTTGAAGATAGAAAAAGAAGACACTGAGAAATCAATTTCCAAAATGAAATTAGAAAGAGAAGGTAAGTTGAGAAATAACGGTCAAAATTACTTAATCAAACGTCAGTTGTATTACCCGCGTATCTCTCGATCCTGTGGTTGTATGAAAAAAATTGTTATTTATCGGATTCTCGCTGTTCAATTCTCAACGATTCTTGAAATTTTCTACAATTTCTGAATCCACATAAAAATGTTCATCAAAATTAATACAATCACTTACGATTTCAATCTTTTACGATTTATATGTAATAAGATTAATGAACTTAGACTAACAATGCCCACCAGAATTACTCGCGCACTTCCCGGGACTTGGGAATGTGTAAAAATCTGGCTTGACATAGCACTATAATAAATGTAGAACTAATTTGATTAACAAACAAAATCTAAATCACTAGAACCTAGGGTTGATATATAAATTTTATAAAAAAGAATTGATTATAGATACATTTTCTCTATATCTGGCAATGAAAATAACGAAAGAGACTAAATGACTAGATCCCATCGCTGATAAACCAATTTAAAAAGAAACGTCAATTTGTAAATCAAATCTAACCTTAAATCATTACTTTGAAGTACAATTTCGAATAACAATAACATTAAAATACCAATAACAGTAACTAATATATTATAACAATAACAGATATCTTTGTTATTTTAAAATGTACTATGAGGCAATATCTTAAGGTTGGTAGTTACAAGAAATTATATAAAATTATAAACCTTTAATGAGTCTGTTTACTAAAAGGTGTCACTCTCTTTTAGATTCCTTTCCTTTTATAGAAGAGGAGTCACTTCTAGAAGAGTTCCATCGCCTAGAGAAGAAAAAGACTTAAAAGCTTTGTTACTTAATGTTATTTTAGGTGTAAAGAAATGAGTGATATTGTAAATATATTATTGTAATTTTAAAGCTTTTCGCCCACTACACAAGTCCGCAAAATAGGCTTCTTTTACTTTTATTTAATATAAAAAGAAAGAAACAAAAGCTTTATTGCATCAAACAAACATAAAGTACACAAAGAAAATAATAATATCAATGCAAAGGCGGCCTTTTTGGTCTGAGCAATCTTTACCAGGAAACCTCAATTAGGATAAAAATTATATTGTATTGGGGTCGACTGCAATTGATATATCTGTCGAAGAATAGCATGGGCATAAGGTTCCCCGCTGACATTGTCGTTAGTGGTGTCTATAATTCAACCTCCAAACTGTGGGCGTTGGTGGGTTACAATCACTAAATGTTCCCGATATAAATTTACA
The DNA here is from genome assembly GCA_015832385.1 of Elymnias hypermnestra. Classification (NCBI taxonomy): domain Eukaryota; kingdom Metazoa; phylum Arthropoda; class Insecta; order Lepidoptera; family Nymphalidae; genus Elymnias; species Elymnias hypermnestra. The sequence continues at coordinate 84,255 of JACTOM010000075.1, read as the reverse complement.
CAAACCCATTAAGAGCACTAAATAGGAACGCGACAGTTTCATAGGTCGACCACTACGGCGAATCGTCACTCGAGAACGCCGGCTTGTGACTCATTGACTCAGTCCAGCGCCAAAAGATAGATGGCGCTGGCGTCCCGCAAACTATTTGACTTCGACATTTGTATATACATACCCTAGCGGAAAAAATTAAAGGATCAACAAAAAATTCTCTCTTTGTACAAGTATATCTCCGAAACCAATGGTCGCATAGAAAGTCGACGGTGGGTTTCTTAAACTCTAATTAAATTCTGTGGTGGTAAAAAGCTGATTAAATTGAAAAAAAAACAATTTTTTTTATCTAAAAGAAATAAAATTTATATAAATTTTTACAGTTTTATTTAAAGTAAACAAACTTATCTATCACCCACCACCTCATTTTGCTTGCTTATACAGTTTATATAAGTAAACAATGAATGAAAACCGCCAGAACTTTTTTACTTGCCTTATAACATACAAAAATTGGTGACTCAATTATTTGTTTACTTATATACTGTATTTGTTAGTTCATTGTTACGGTCCAACGTATTGGGCGAAGATCTTTATTTTTTATATAAAAAGGTCAGTAGACTATGTTAGTCGGTTTTAGTAACTCATTCCAAAGATGTAATTATTAAAAAGAATCTTAATATATCAGATATTTATTTTAATTGTATGACTATAATGATAAATTAATAAAATATTCCTCATTGTTTGTCTATTATTTATTTTATTCTTAGGTATCCTAATTGAATCTGGTCAATCATTAGTATTCCGAGTTATAATGTATTTTACCTCAGGTCGATTCGGTCCACAAATGTATTTTACCTCAGGTCGATTCGGTCCACAAATGTATTTTACCTCAGGTCAGTTTGGTTTACAAATGTATTTACCTCAGGTCGCTTTGGTACACAAATATGTGTTACCTCAAGTCGGTTCACAAATGTGTTTTACTTCAGGTCGGTTCTGCTTATAAATAAATTTTACCGCATGTCGATTCGGTCCTCAAACGTATTTTACCTCAGTTCGGTTCGGTCCACAAATGTCTTTTACCTGAGGTCGGTTCACAAATATATTTTATCTCAGGTCAGTTCACACATGTCTTTTACATCAGGTTGGTTCACAAATGTGTTTTACTTCAGATAGGTTCGGTACACAGATGTATTATACCTCAGTTCGGTTCGGTTCACAAATGTTTTTTACCTCAGGTCTTGCAAAGAAAAAAGTAAGTAGCAGCTTATTAATGTCCCAATACTGGATACAGGCCTTTTCACTTATAAGGGACAGGGTTTTTATAGCGTCGACCCACTATTCTGCTCCACTGCATATATCCCAATGATCCTGGGATATGCCGGTTTATTCGCAATGTTGTCTTAGTACAATGATGAGTTTTAAAAAACAATAGGGCATGTAAGTTCTACAAAGACAACTTAGTGCTGTATCCTTAGGAAGCGAAGCTTTGATTCTTAACAAAAAGCTTTGTTCTTATTCGGTTTCATATATATACAGGCGACTCGCTCCGACCATATAAGTAGTCAACAGGTAAATAGCAGCCCATTAACGTTTCACTGTTGGGCACAGGCCTCCTCACTCATAGAAGAGAAGGTTGTTAAAGCATAAACCCACCACAAGCACCATTGCGGGTTGTAAGCATAGTAAACAAGTGTACTCTCATAGTGGGATCAATACAACACGTCCGGAGAGAGATCAGGCGCAGGACCGACGGCTTAACGTGCTCTCCGAGGCAAGATAAAAACTTAATAGAAAACTCAATATCGATTTTGAATTTGCCCGACGCGGGACTTGTGCCCAGGACTTCATGTCTGTAGCCGAACACGCTGACCACTATAAGTGGTAATAGAAGATAAAAGTTATTATAGTGATATCTCGTTTTTGTATTGTTATATTTCAAAGAGATTAGGGAACGTTGTAAATAAAGGCTGCCAATATACATAACTTTTTTCAAGAATCAATTTATGTTAGTGAAAATCGCATGAAACTCCATTAAATAGATTTTGAGTCTATCGCGCACAGACGCGGAAGACTTAGTTTTATATTATTTGACGGCCTCGCTGGAGCAGTGGTGCGAATACTCGCCTTGCTAGCAGAGGTCCCGAGTTCAATCCCCGTAGGGCGAATTTAGAAAATTGTATTTTCTAATTTGTCTGAGTCTAATCTGATTGGAGGCCGTAGTTAGGTACCGTGATAGAAATCGGTCTAGAAGTTTTTGTGTTCAAACGTTACAAACATACAAAAACACATATTACTATTATATAATATTACTTTAGATAAGAAAAAGGTATCGTGATTTCCTGTATGTAAGCATAGAAATGCTTAAAAACATAATTTTTTTACCGCATGTCTAGTTTCGTTACACCATCGTTGTAACGGAATGCAATATTTTGTTAGGAGTTACGTCTTTGCGTTTAGGGGATATCTAGCCACAACCAAAGCCACCTTATCAAATCCAGACAAATTAAAAAATGCAATTTGCTAAAATTATTTTTGAACCAAAACTTTATGCATGCTTGACTTGGGGAGTAAGCTGGTGAATGCGTGACGCATTACAAACAATATGGTGGGGCGAGGCGAAGGTAATTTAATTATATATTTGTATAATCTATAAAAGAGTTATCCAGGTATCTATTGACTCATCACAATATCTCTGGAACCATATGGCGTAGATTTGAAATTTGGTAGGAATATCCCTTTTGCCGAGTAGAGGTCAGCTAAGAACGGATATTAAGGAATCCCACCCGCAAGGGAGGTTGCAGGGGTGTTAACTATTGACTCATCACATAAGGCGTAGAGACTTGAAATTTGGCACGAATATTCCTTTTGACGAGTAAAGGTCAGCTAAGACCGAATTTTAGAAAATTATTGAAATTTGGTACAGCGAAAAAGGTAATTTAATTATATATTTGTATAATCTATATCTATAAAAGAGATATCCAGGTATCTATTGACTCATCACAATATCTCTGGAACCATATGGCGTAGACTTGAAATTTGGTAGGAATATACCTTTTCCCGAGTAGAGGTCAGCTAAGAACGGATTTTACGCAATTCCACCCACAAGGAAGGTTGCGGGGGTGTTAACTATTGACTCATCACATAAGACGTAGACTTGAAATTCAGTGGGAATATTCCTTTTCGCGAGTAGAGGTCAGCTAAGAATGGATTTTATAAAATTCGAGCCGCAAATTTTCACATTAAAAACAATTCCAAGCTCCACATTTACAAACTATATCTTTTATGGTATGTAAAACTATGTCAAAATTTTTTTGACAATGAAACCTATCAAAAGTAAATTTTAAGAAATTCCACCCTCAAATGGCAGTGCGGGTAAATTTCTTATTTATTAACTTTTTAATTAATTTGCCTAAATTAATGAAAATTCTATCAAAAATTCATTCCACACAGACGAAGTCGCGGGTTCAAATAGTAGATATATACAAGCAGGTACGTTTTTTTGTTAACAAATAAAACACATTATTTTAGTAATAATATTTATTTTAATCATTTACACATTGTTAACATCGTGAGCAATAAAGTACAACCATAAATAGGTATATGTAGTAATATAACAAGTGACCGTCCACAGCCATTAATTTATTTAACTCATGTAAGAGATATGTAATGTTTTAATAAAAGCATAATATATTAATCACGTGAGAAATATAAAGTAGGCCTAATTTTTAATCATAAATGTTTTTTAATAATATTCATATACACATATCAGGGGTGCCAATATTGACGTAGTGAAGGGGACGTTATTACTGCATTCAGTTTAGTTTTTACAAAAATTATATAAATATATAATAAAAAATAATAATTTCTTTTAATATAATTTAATTTAGTTTAGTTAGTATATTGTGTGATATTTGTATTGGATTAAATTTCATTGTTTCATATTTCATTACTGATATAGTTTTAAAAATATGTTTGCTAACTAATTATTGGACGACAAAACAATGTCTTAATAAAGAATATCATTATTATAAAAAGAAATTGTCCTAAAATTTACGTTATGTTTTTCTATTATTAAATAACAAGAAGGAACACTACTTATATTCATTTAATAGATAAAATCAAGAATAGTATAGATGGACTTTCAATTTAGATTTTTTGATATTTAAAGTCGATGCTTAACAAACAAATTATGAGTGCAGTAGTAATAATAATTTATCTTTGAAGCATTGTCTTAAAAAGGGAGGATTTTATATTTGACTCCTGATACATAGTTGATGTTGGTATATGTTTTTTTAATATCGATAAATCAAATGAAACGTCATACACTCTTGTCAAAGACAAAAATTGAGTTGACCTGTAATTAGTTGCCATTCTAGAAAATTCTCTAACAATTTCCATAATTATTCCCTAGAATTTTTATTAAGCATAATGGCGTGACATTCACGTTGTAATTTATACATACTATATACACATTGTATAATATTTTAAACCAGAAACCCCATTTGGGTTTAAGGGCTTATATTTAAACAATGATAATGATATATGCAAAAGAATAGGTAGTCAAAGATTTGTCTTTTTATGATCACCTACGTGTAATGTACATAAAATCATAGTATTACATTTTTTGTAGACAAATAAATGTAAATTTATAACCGATACATTCTGTTGAAGTTATAGATTTAGTAATGGGAAATATAAAATCAAATTTAAAGACAATTTCTATGACATCTATCACGAATTTTTTCAACTCATTACACAGATGCTGGCGTTGTACAATATTATGCATAATAAATTTAAATAATGAATTCAAATTTTGAAAAAAAAAATGTATTAAGTGTCATTTACTACAAGTGTAAAGTTGTATTTGCACTTAAGTGGATGTAAAAAAATGTATTTTGTTATCAAAGATGTAATTAGAAAGAATATGAAAGAAAGGCCACTTATTTAATGATGTTGTACAATACATTAAAGAAAGACTATTATAGTATTGATATGTTAGATTTATTTACATTTCACATATAATATAATTATATAACTGCTTAGATAAATTTGTGCAATAGAATATAAAAATAAACATTATTGTCCTACTAATACATTGTTTTGTATATTAAAATAAAGTAGTTATTGGCATACATTGTTTAACCCTTGCTACATTATTTATTTATAAGGAAAAAAATTTTTGGCGCTAATCTCGAAAATATTTTTATATGTCAATCAGTGACAACGCCCAGACTTCTAATACAACAGATTATCAAAGATATAAAAAATACTCGCAGACCATGATTTAACTATTTAAAATACATTTTAGCTATTTTAGTACCTATTAGTAATATTAAAAGTACTAAAACATATTATTTTTTCGAGGCATCGTTTTTTTATTATGATAACAAAATAAAATTGTAACATTTTTTTTAAAATTTCATTTATACCTTAATGGTTTTAGAGTGTAGGCATACGATCTAACTGTTTGTAACACATTGTATTTTTAGATTCATAAAAAAATGTATCACGATAAAAATAATCTTATAACTAAATATTCGGTTTTTATTGTGTTAAATAAAATGTTATCCTCTTAAATGTTTTTGTGTTGATGTTTGTTGGCAGCTAGTGAGTGTTGCCAGCGTATATTATTCAACTCGCAGTGGTTGCGTACCGCGACAGTTCTGGCAACACCATGCCGACCGCCTGGAAGAATTGAGCGATCTATTGTCAGCTTGTTAACGATACCGTCCGCAATGTGGAAGAAGGATGGAAATACGGGATGGTGTTAGGAGGGAAAAGGTTTTTGATATCTTGGAGCCTATTATAAATAGGACATTTTGAAATTTTTGTAATATGTAATATTAATGATTTTGTCACCCCATTTATTTATTTATTTATTTTACTCTTTATTATACAAATTTATATTATGCATACAGAAAATACAAAAACTTAATCTAGGATACTATATAAATTTGCATGAACAGCGGCCTTATCGCTAGGTTAGCGATTTCTTCCAGGCAACCGTTGATTAAAAAAAGGAAAGATTATTTATTAATTGAGGGTAGGCGATAAACTTACATATGAATAATTACACACGAGTACTTAAAAGGTATACACAACATAATAATAGTATAATAAATATTAAAAGAATATACTAATACATATTTAAATATAAAATGCATAAAAATAGTACATAAAATATAAGTCGTCTATGTAGCTTTCAAGAAATGGTTTTTTAAAGATTTTTTAAAAATGTTTAGCGATTTCGACTGTCGGATAAGCAGCGGGAGCGAATTCCATAATCAGGTAGCCAAAACATGAAAGGATTGCTCATAATATTTAGTATAGCATTTCGGAGTTTTTAAAATGAGCTGCCGTGTGGTTCGGAGTTGGCCTTGCACACCAACAAATTCAAACTTATATTTTAGGTAAGCAGGTGTTTTAGGATGAAATAGGACACAGTACAGAAGAGAAAGTATGTGTAGATCCCGGCGACGGCGAATAGGAAGCCAATTGAGCATTTGACGAAATTTAGATACATGGTCATTTATCAGCTTAGGCTATCGCTTGAACGTGAATATATCTTTAAAATCGCATCAATAGGGAGGCAATTAAAAAAAAACAAATAATAACAAAATCGGGGGATACAGTTTGATGTTGTAGCTACATTTCTACCAACTCCATCCGAAATTCAATTAAGCCTTTGGATAGCTGAAGGATGAAAGAATTTATAGCGTACGGCCAGGTCCATAATACAGCTACACCCATTTTTTTTAATGTACACTAATGGAAAAATTAAAGAATCTAAAAATTTATCAAAATTTTTAACGATTTTACAAATGGCTGTATCATTTTTAAAAATGGTCGTGACGGAGTAAAATAAGAAGCCATTTTTAGCTTGAAATTTCTTGTTTTAGAATATTCCAGAAAATAAAAGTTTCCCAGTAACACTTATCGCGCTATCGAAAAAACAAATTTTAATTTTTTTTCGATTTTTTGTTTTGTTTTGGTTTTGTAATATAATCACTGTATGGATCGAATAGGTTGTCTATTTGGCTTCAAATAGGTTTTTTTTTTCTCGATACGATAATTTCTCGCTGAACTATCGAACTTTGAATGAAAATTGATCATTCTCTCTTTGTTCAAGCACATCTCCAAAACCATATTTTATTTATTTATTTATTACTTATTGCACACAAAATGAAAAGATACAAAATATTAAAAAGATAAAAACAAAAAATAAGGTAAAAATGTGTACAAAGGCGGCCTTATCGCTTGGAGCGATCTCCTCCAGACAACCTTTGAATTTTAGAAGCTTACTATATATTCATGGGGTAAGTGCAAAATCATAAAACATAATCCAGAATAAAAAA
>JACTOM010000075.1:8987-76734 GCA_015832385.1 Elymnias hypermnestra | reverse complement strand
CAAGAATTATCTGATGCGACTTTGAGTGCCCTAGACAAAGGGTTAAATTTTGCAATGTCACCTTCTCGGATTCCCTATGAGAAAATTATGGGTAACGTGGAAGATGTTATCTATCGTAACAAACTGCCTAGACTTGATGCGGACACCTTGAGACAGGACGTAGCAGTGTTATTGAGAAAATCTAAACCACCTGACCCAAATATTACATTTGAAGAACGAAAAGCTATCCGCGATCTACATGCCAACACCGATGTTTTAGTTTTAAAAGCGGACAAAGGGAATGCCACTGTGGTAATGGACGTCGCTGAATATGAAAGAAAAATTACCACCCTGCTCAGTGATGCCTTTACTTACAAGAAGGTAAACTACAACCCGACTGCCAGAATGACCAAAAAGACCAACAAACTCATCCAGGAATTTCGATCGATAATAGGAGATGACGTTAGTAAAAAACTGTTACAGTCTCGCCTCATTCAGCCACCTAAATTATACGGTTTACCTAAAATTCACAAAGAGGGAGTACCATTACGCCCTATTGTAAGCCAAATTGACTCCCCAACATATGAACTCGCAAAACATCTTACGAGAATTTTACAGCCATTAGTGGGGCACACGTCATCGTATATTAAGGATTCTCGACATTTCGTTCAATTACTACGTGATATGAGACTTACAGAACATGAATGCATGGTAAGCTTCGATGTGGAATCACTTTTCACCAACGTACCGGTAAGCGACTGTCTGGAGGTAATAAAAAACAAATTGCAGAGCAACAACATCCCCGTAGAGTACATAACACTAATTAAACACTGCTTGGAGTCCAACTTCTTTCTCTTCAAGGGCGAATATTACCTCCAGATAGATGGCGTTGCTATGGGAAGTCCGGTCGCTCCAGTTGTCGCGAATTTATGGATGGAATATTTCGAAGACCGAGCCATCTCCACTGCACCCAGCCAAGTTAAGTTTTGGAAACGGTACGTTGATGATGTATTTGCGGTGCTTCAAGGAGGTAAGCAAGAAGTTGACCAATACCTGGAACACCTGAATAGCATTCATCATAAAATAGCCTTCACGTACGAAATGGAGAAACACAGAAGCATGTCTTTCCTGGATGTACATATATATTTAACATCTGATGGCAATTTTGGTCATTCGGTATATAGAAAACCCACACATACGGACAGATATTTACATGGTTCGTCTCATCATCATCCACGTCACCTTGCCTCGGTCGGGACAGCATTGATCAGTCGAGCTCACGATTTATGTGATGATCTAACTGTTCAGGACGAGTTAACCCATGTAAGAGAGGTGTTACGTCGGAATGGACATAGATCCCCAAAACCCGTCAGCAAGCAGAGACACCATAAACGACCTTTGGAGGTAGAAAGGCCAAAGGCCTATTTACCCTTTGTAAAGGGAGTGACGGACAGAATAGGCAGGCTACTGCGAAACGATTATAGCATCAAAACTGTCTTCACTCCCTTACAAAGGATTATAAACATGGTAAGATCTCCGAAGGATCGTTTACCGTATCAATGTCCGGGCGTTTACAAAATTGACTGCAGCTGTGGAAGCTCTTATATTGGGCAAACGAAGCGTTCCATAGCAACTCGTGTGTCAGAACACATAAATGCTGTCAAGCACAACGACATACAAAAATCTGCGATCGCGGAGCACATTTTGCAGCAGGGAACTCAACACTGGATAGAACTTCATAGCCCGAAAGTTCTTTCCACGGACCGCCATTATATGCCGAGATTAGTTCGCGAGGCCATTGAAATTAAAAAATATCCTAATTTCAATCGTGAAGATGGTTTTAAGCTGGCTGATACGTGGAATCCAGTGGTGAAGCTATGCCAAATGAACAAACGACGCAATTTTTCAAAATTAAAACGTGACGTTGTGAGTGTAGTATGCCGACAAATGGATGTGGGTGCCGTGAAAAATAAAAGAATCAGACGTAGGGTAGACAGATTCTGCCCTTGACAGCTTGACACAACCGACCACAGCAGTATCGTTATAAGAGACAGCCATGCAACTGGGTCGAAATATCGGCAAAATTAAAAATTAAAAATCGCCATCGTGATATGTACCCGTTCAAATAGTCAATATATATATAGCCTACCTCATTGTCAGCCCTTTCGTCGTCACTTTGGTACTGCACGTCGAGCTCGGAGCTGTTGACACTGTTTTCCCAATCCTCGGACGACTCCATCGAGGAACCGTCCAGATCCATATCTAATTCAATAATTCTCCCATATAACAGGTATCCCTATTGGTTCAACTGGGTCTATGTTTATATTAAAGAACGACTTAAACGTTAAGGCTTGTTCTAAGAAGAATTCTCAGTAAACTCCGTGGAAACCGTTTTTCATCACCATCACTACAATGATGTGTCAAGGTTTTTAAAATTCAAGTTCAGAGTGCTTTAAGTAAAAGTATTGGTTTATGAAAGCCTGGAGTTAGGACGTTTTCTAAGAGTTTATTATACATAGAAACTTATACAGTTACCGAAATTACCAAGACGAAAGAAAAATAAAAAAGTCTACTTGAGTGCAAAATAAAACATCAGGGTATATTTTTTTTTTGGTTCCTACCTATCATGAGAGCATCCGGATGTCTTGGAGCTGGTACAGCTGGTAGTCTAAGAGCCGTCGCATTCACTGCCAGAGCTTGAGCAGTATGTCCACGACTGCTGGATGAAGGAGATGCCAGCTCTTGTGCATTGCCCAGGGATGGTAGCTCCTCCGTATAACGAACTAGTGAATACATCTAGTAACAACAACAAATAATAGTCAATAGAAACCACATTAATAAAGGAACAAACTGTAGCCTATAATTATAACTTTTGTTAAGTGTATGAGCTTAGAATAAGTAAGTAAGTATACTGGAGTAAGCAAAATCATTTATTTTATTGTTTAAAAGCGTGGGGTTATTACTATAGTTATCATAAATGCCCCAAGTACTTAATATACATATAAAACATACTTTTTCTAAGCTTTAGTTTGATTTACTGATTGGTGTCCAAGTTTTAGTTTGATTAACTGTTTAGTTTCGAAATTTAAGTTTGATTCAATGTTCCGTTTCGAAGAGTTGGTTTGATTAACTGTTTAGTTTCGAAATTTAAGTATGATTCCCTGTTTGGTGTCGAAGTTTGAGTCACTGTTTAGTTTAGAAATTTAGGTTTGATTCACTGTTTGGTTTCGCAGTTATAGTTTGATTAACTGTTTAGTTTCGAAATTTAAGTATGATTCACTGTTTGGTTTCGAAGTTTTAGTTTGATTAACTGTTTAGTTTCGAAATTTAAGTTTGATTCACTGTTTGGTTTTGAAGTTTTAGTTTGATTGACTATTGATCCGTATGATTTGTTTGAAAAACTGGCAAACCATATCCAGGGCATGCATTTTACCCATTTCCGGCGGGGAAAAGTTATTCCTAGTAACCATAATGGGACGAAATATTTTACATAGGATATAAGAAAAGGCATAGTGATTTGAGATACTAGTATAACCTCGTTATTTGTTTCGTTATTATAACCTGATCTAATAAAGTATAATAAAAGGTTTAGTTTAAAGATCTTTATTCTCAAAAGAATTAAATATCACTTCATGAGAAATCAAACAAGAAATACACGACAAAATTAATAATACATATTTAAGTGGTGGGATACATATGATGAAAACGAAAATATCTTAACTAAATAATAAAATAGTACATACTTAATTAAGACGTTTTAGTAGCAAATTTTATAATAATCTGATAGACTATTATACAATAATGCTCTATCAAATTTGGCCTTGATCGATGTAACTACAATCACGAGCACTTATATATAAAAAATGCTAATTCATTAAGGTGTTCAAGTCTTAAACTTAATTGGGACAGAAAATTTTAATTTATTTCAGAGTAATTGAAGCGTGTATTACCAAATCTGTCCGGTACTTCAAACAGAACTAACCTTTTAGCCAAGGTGAAAACGGCATACTCATTTTTTCGACTATTTTTATGTCATTGTTTAATAAAATACAAATAAACAATTGCAAATGGTTGCTTGCTTACCTTCAAAATCTACGACCTCAAATAAATGTGTATTAGCGACAATTGTACCGTTAAAATTAGGCTAATACCTGTCTTTATGTAAAACTGTAAGCTCAAGAATGGCTTAACAGACATTTTTTTTTTAATTTTTAAGCTTTTATTAGCTCAATAACCCGAAAAGAAGTAGTGTGGTGGGGTTTATGCTCTAAATTATGTGTGATGAGATCTGTGTCCAATTGTGGGACGTCTAATGGCTGAGTTACTTAGTTAAGACAAGTATCGTTTTCTAAATACTTTAAGATTTATAGAAGCGTTTATTTTTTATTTGAAATAACAGAATACTACAATAATTTATCAGTGGTTTCTTTTTTTTTATTGCCGACAGATTAGCGCTTGACTGTGATCGTACTTAAGTGATGATACAGTCTAAAATGAAAGCGCGCTAATCTGGTACGAGGCTATTCACCTGGTATGGTTTCTACACAGGATTTTACCAAAATCAATATATTCTTTATTTAAAGATAGTTTTGTATAATACAGTGTATAATATATTGCATCTGTGAGCAACTGGAATCGAGTTCAAACATTTCTGTCGCTTAAACAATCTTCAACATTATAATGACAAAAGCCTTTTGTAAACAGGATGTTTTTGACATATTTCTTAAAATTATACGGAGGCAAATCTAAAACTGATTGAGCTATCTTATTAAAAACGCGTATGCTCAACCCGAAAAATGATTTCTGAACCTTCTTCACTCTAAAATATGGAATTACAAGTTTGTCTTTATTTCTTGTATTAAAATTGTGTATTTCACTTTTCTTGCTGAATAAATGTATATTATCACGGATATTATTAAATATATATTGCGACGGTACTGTGAGAATTGATGTTTCTTTAAATTTATCTCTTAGAGAAGCACGAGATCCTAATTGATATATGGTCGTTAAGTCTTTGCTGGTAGGATGGCCCGAAGTCCTCCCAACAAGTCCAGATTCAGACGAATTATAAAATGTAAATCCTAAATTTCCTGTATTGTGGAAGCCACATCCGTACGATGAAAAAAAAACCACGCTATATGGTATATTTAGGGGTGTTTCTGTAGGTATAAAAGAGTGTTTTAGTGGATACCGCCTGTCATTTTTACCTCATATAATATACCTATCCCTAGCCCCAAAATTACCTAAATCACTAAACGTTACTTCATGATTAAACTAATATTATAAAGAGGAAACATTTGTGTTTTTGTATGTATGTTTGTAACGTTTTTACAAAAAAACTACTGGACCCTTTTAACAATTTTTCGAAAACAGTATTTTTGCTGTGCGACATAAGACTATATTACTTTCTCAAAACCAAGGTGTGAATTAAAAAATCTGTTGACTATAGAAGAAAAAAATGTTCAACAATATTATAGAACGTATTAATATCTACAAAAAAGTCCGTGATACCATATGTCCAACTACTGTAGTTATGCCAGTAAAACTACTTTTTAAAAGTTAACAAATGTGCCAACAATAAATAGTCAAACCATATTATTCATACCTCTGTATTAATCCTTATCCCATTAAATGATATTTTATTAAGGACCGTTTCAATGTAATACTTTTAAATTATTTAAATCTGACATTTCATTCAAAAAATTTTAACGAATTCAAAATAATGTATCCCGAAAAGGTAAGTACTGCTGGGTAACTACTGCTGGGTACAGGCCTTCTCAATCATAGGAGAGAGGGTTTTTAGAGCATAGACCCACCACGCTGCGGATTGGCAGGCATAGTACATAAGTGCACTCTCTATTACTTCACTCTCACAGTCCGATGTGACAGGAATCCGACACGATCGGAGAGAGATCAGGCGCAGGACCGACGGCTTAACGTGCTCTCCGAGGCACGGATTGGATCACACCGCCAACTTACCAACTTCGGGCAAATATTCAGAAAATCTTAATAGAAAACTCAATATTGATATTTGAATTGGCCCGACCCAGGATTCGAACCCAGAGCCTCATGTCTGTAGTCGAACATGCTAACGACTAGACCAATGAGGCAGAGCAATACCAGTTGAGTAGTTTTAAATTGACTAATGTCGAACATTCTACGTAAATGATGTCAAAATTGATATACAGTCCGACTTAGTAGACTTTCCACTGCCACGAGATATCTACGCGGGTGAAACCGCGGGGCAGTTGTTAGTTATATATAAAATAAAACTTATTTAGTTAACACTGTAAAGGACTCAAGAATATTTAGCCTATAAAACCCGATATTAGTATCATATTTGTTAAAACGAATCGCATCATAGATACATCACCTTAACAATCACGCAACAAGGATATCAGTGCATACGACAATTGACCAATTACGTGGTATGTTTGTACTGTAGGGGGCCGTTACGGGTTATTGAATAATGGTCGTACTTCACAAAGTACTTTATTGAACGTATAAACGAAAGATAAATGTGTCTTCTATCCTTCATCCGCCTCATCCATAAATCCCCATTTAAACAATTCTCAATTGTGTTTATTTTCAGCTTAAACTGAATTTTAGGCACTTTTAAACTTATGTACATTTCATCAAACATCAATGGTACAGTTCCATCATAAACTTTATTAGAACACAATAACTTGTTATATTGTTGTTATGTCTTAAATAACTAATTAGGGAAACATTTTATAGGTAGTTAAGAGTACATACAAATACCGTAGCTTTGTACGATAATTTAATTTATACATATACAAAGAATTTAGGTTAGGTTCGTTAAAAAACTAACCTAACCTATAATTATTATTTTTTGTTGCGGTGGCGTTTCTCAGCGAGAAAAAAAAGCCTAATAAAACGATCCAAATCTTAAAAAAATAACATATCAATTTGTACATTTACTATGATTGTCATTCATAGATATATATATATTATTAATTTTAATTTAAGTTTCATTTGTACTTATTCTGTGTTTGTTTAGTTGTTTGTGCTATACTCTATTTATTTGTAAATTGGAAGTGTAATTGAAACCTTTTAATAAAAATAAAAATAGTCATGTCTGTAACTGCAGTGGTGATAATACATAAGTACTTATTATTCTATTGATACTTGTTCTGAAATAGTTTCAGAGGCATGAGATAAAGTCTATAAAGTTAGATTAAAAATGCTATTTCTCAATATCTCAAAAGTGCAGCTGATTGTACAGCATTGAATTATTTACAAAAAAAGCTTTTCATTTTTTGATATACAAATAGATAAGTCCAAAATTTCTATTTCTATTGAGAGAAGTAATGAGAAACTTACCTGCTGAGGACATTCACAAATGGGGTTGTGCCTTAGGTCTATCATTTCCAGCACTGGTGCTGTTGATGTATCAAACTCTTCCGGCAAATGTTGAATCTGTACATATAAAAGCAATAAATTCAGTTGACTATTGTCAGTGTTGCAACTACTTACCAGAACAATAATTTTCTCGAATTTGATCCTTAATTAATGTAATTAAGGGTACATATAAAACATTGAACACATAAAAGCTATAATTTTATTACATGTTGTGAATCCCAAAAAAACTATATCTAATATTCCAGCTCATACTTTAATAATACTAATAGGTTATGTAGCATTTTTTTACTTTTGTCTACGAGTAATCCATCAATGTACATACTAAGCAATGAAAAGATTTTAATTAGGTTTTCACAAATAGATAAAGTGATTCATTAGCAAGGTTTAGGTGTAAAACGTCTATAGGCTTTGTGTAAAATGGGTGAAATATAACAATAATTGTTGGAAGTGTCAAAAATAAACAAGCCACCTGGGAGGTTTCATCAAAACTGCTGCCTAGTCTCTTTGTAATAAAATGCTATGCTGTGGGATATTAAACCTTTATAAACTTATGAAAGAATCAATGATACCCTATTAATAATTTTAAGGATAACCTAGGATGCATCATAAATTAACTCATGCAAAAATAAAGCAAATACTTCAAGTTGAAGGTATTCTTCATCAAACAAAAAATGTAGACATGATATGCTTTTCTACTCCTGCAAAACCAGCCAAAAAAACCTTTTTATACCACTTACTGGAATTTGCACTTTAAGTGTAATGAATTTGAAATAATAACTTCTTAATATATTCAGACATGTTAAATGAACAAAAGTTAATCTGAATTTTAAAGCCTTAGGAATTAAGCTTAAAATTCTAAAACAAAGTTGTTTTTAATTAACTTAATATACATTTATAGCATAGAGATAACAAACCTGATTATGATTTAATTGTAGAAACATAAGATCTGCACATTTGAGTACAGATAAGGGAAATTCTCTCAGACGGTTTTGTTTAAAGTTACAATGTACCAAAGATTCCATACTATCCAAGGAAGTTGGCAGGGTTTCTATGTGGTTGTACTCGAGTGTCAGCCACCTGTTGACAACATTGCAGCTACAACTATGTATACATGCTTATAATATGTTATGCTGTATTACATAATCTTGAACTAGACAATAAGCTTATAAGCCAATTCACTCATTGACTCATTACAATACTGTCTATATATTGAAGATTTCATAAAACTTTATCCATGAAAAATAATGTATTCTAATCAAATATACAAAATCTTGTTAAAGTATTTATTGTCACTTTTAATTTTCAGTGGGTATGAGATATGTAAAATAATTTTTAATCACCTACCCCCTCCCTTCATATTGTACTCAAGATACAAAGTTGTATGGTAGAGCTAATAATCTAATGAAAATACAGTTTGATTTATCATGAATGTGGCAAAAACAAAATTCACTTCCTAAAAATTTCATACCACCATAATGCAGGAACACAAAAATATTGTTTTGCAGCATGTCTTTGATGGTAGGGTTGGATATAGCCATATGAAAACACAATTTCCCCTGATAGCAAGGTAGAGTACTTGCACAATTGCGCTGTCGAGGCCCCCCAAAGAGAAAAATTGGTAGTTACCTTAACTTAGCAAGTCTAGTCATTTCTTCTGGAATAGTTTTAAGTTCATTTCCACGTGCACCGAATGTATCTAACTTCGACAGCTTTCCAATCTCCTTAGGTATTTCTCGTAATCCTGTTCTATTACACCAGAATGCCTCGAGATTATCCAAATCGCCGATCTCTGGTATCAAAATATGTAAAGGATTGTAGCTTATATTCAAGTTGACGAGATTCTTCAAGTTGCCTATTTCCGCGGGCAATGAACTTATATTATTGTAATCCAAAGTCAATGTCGTTAAGTTTAAAAGCTGCGTTATCTGGACTGGGACATTTGTTATATTATTTACATGTAAATAAAGATGTTCAACCTCTAGACAAGAGTAGAGGAGCGACGGTATTTCTGTTATTTCGAATGAATTCAAACTCAACCGAGACTTCTTCTTTGCGATGGCCTGTTCAATGACCGCCAGTATATGGTTTTCACGGATGAATTTTAATATTGCACTCATTGCGTATCTATTTTTGGTTTCATTGCTATTGAATTTGCGTTTGAAAATTGTGGAGTGACATTTGACAATCACCTGATATAATTTTTTTAATGTATAACAATAGTGTTGCCATACTTCGAATTACATATTTCTACCACATGTATATTATAATCGATTTTATTTGTTTAAACAATTGGTTTTATTTTACTTTTCAATTACATGTAATTGTTCATTAAATATTTTTTTAGCATGAGAAATATTAACCAGTTAATATATAATTTATATCTGCCTAATGGATAAAATATTTCAAATAGCTTAACGTAGAGAGAAACGTTGGAGAATTATTGATTTTTTAAAGCAAACAAAGGTAAAATTAGACCAAAAGCAGTAAAAATAAACAAAAGTGTGCAATTCTAACATGTATAAGAATGAATCGGAACAATAATTTAAAAATGAGTTTAAAGATTTCTAATGTTATATTTTGCATTGCTTTTGTGCTGTGTTTTAGTTGTAAAGCTGAAGGTAAGATAACTTAAGTGAAGTGTTTCTTTTGCAAATAAAGGTGGGGTAACGTTACCATTTTTTTTGTAGCATTTCAACAAAATAAAACATCTCATCATATACGAAGAGCTAACGTAGATGACACCTCTTTCAAAAACCAAAAAGTTGTTACATATCGCTCTTTTCAACCAATATCAATAAATTACCAGAAAGCTTATCCAAAAGTTGAGGATCGAACAGACTACGATGTTAATTCATATGACACGGAGTATGGTGCAGTAGTGTCAAATTTTACATCATCTATATATGAAGATAACCCACCACTTTATCCGAATCCCGAGGTCATTGTTAGGAATAACGAAGGTAGGTAAAAATATTAGTTCAATGTATAAAAAAAAAACAATTCAGGTATACTATAAGTGTAACACAAATATATGTAAATTAACGACATATTTATTTTTAGCAAAAGTCAACAAACTTGGTCCGAGTAAAATAACAGATCAAGAAATGGAAGTTCCTGATGATGCATTTATAGATACTGATTTAAAAGAACATAATATAATAGATAGTGTTACATATGTTTACGGATTTAATAATTGCCATGGAGTTAAGAACGAATGGCTGGTTTTAGTAAGTTATAATTAAATTTATTTTAGTTAGTTAGTTAGTAGCAGCCCATTAACGTCCCACTGCTGGGCACAGGCCTCCTCACTCCGAGGAGCGAGGGTTTTTAGAGCATAGACCCACCACGGCGCTCCAGTGCGGATTGGCAGGCATAGTACCTACACAAGTGCACACTCTATTCCTTCACTCTCATGGTCCAATGTGAGGACAATCCGACACAATCGGAGAGATATTAGGCGTAGGACCGACGGTTTAACGTGCTCTTCGAGGCACGGGGATGGAGTACACCACCAACTTCCCAACTGCGAGCAAATATTGAGAAAATCTTAATCGAAAACTCGATATTGATTTTTGAATTGGCCCGACCCGGGACTCGAACCCAGGAACCCTCATCTGTAGTCGAACATGCTAACCACTAGATCAATGAGGCAGTCAAAATTAAACTAAAACAGCGCAACGCGATGTCATTGCTTTATTTTTCATTTAGTTTTCTCTTATTGAACTAGCCCTTATGAAGGTAAGATTGTCTGAGCTCAACGAATAACAAAATACAACTTAGCTCTGTTTTATACTAATTAATATTTTCGTCTTAGCGATTAATTAATCTTTTTTTAACAGATATTTGTAACAAGTGGTCTCGCAATCGCATTGCCGGTGGGTGCAATTGTCTGGTTGATGTGGAGTAAATATGCAGCAGACTTTAGACGCAGTAGCAAACTGTACCCTATTATTATCAACCTCTGTTGCTGTCTTGTAGCTTGTACATTGATATATATACAAGCTGTCGTGGTAAAAACCATTGTTTTAAATAGTACTATACCAAACCTTAATATTAATGCTTTGTATTAAATCGAATTTATACGGCTAAAATATTTTATTGCATTTACAATACATACCTTTTTTATCCCCACAGGGAGCATCGTCACCTTCGCAATGCGAGAGAATTGCTTTAGTTCTGCATTATACTCATATATCATGTGCTATGTGGATCGTGGCGTTAGCAGGTGCAGTTGCTGAATATAGTATTTGTGACACGTTGATGCCATTAAAATACAATTATTTATTGGCATATGGTATTCCAGGCATTGTTGTAATGGTAAGTCTATCATAATATTTGAAGTGAACTTCTTTAGGCTCATGAGGGTGAAATTTATACAGAGTAAGCGCGTGATTAGCATTACGAAGATGTGCAGTGTTTTTGTAAATATTTGTTACCACATATTTCCGATTGGGTGAACCGATCTCGGTTATTCATTTTGTATTGGAAAAAATGTACTTCAATAGTTGTTTGATGATAGTTTGGTTAGGTTTTAATCATGGGATCCATGACAATATAACGGAATGATGATCAGTGAAACTCTTCAACAAGGGTGTGAGTTGTGGAGAAGCGGGGTGCCAAATTAACTGTCCTGCAACGCATGAGATCGCGGGTTAGATCCCGGGTGGCGGTACTAATGTAAATTTCACTTAGTAAAGTTGTTTCATTTTAACGGTGCTGTCTTATATTAGTAATACAGTTTTTGATGTGAAACTTTTTTAGGCGCACGAGGGTAAAATTTTTACGAACGAAACGCGTGATTAGCGTCGCGAAGATGTGCATTGTTTTTTTTGCTAATTCGTTTGAAGGTTAGGTAATCTTACTATATTTACAATTAACATGTGTCACTTGGATTTACCATTCGTCATTTAACATACTATTTTTCATAAAATATAAAATAAAAATATTTAGTAAATTCTCTTTTCTAAATTTTAAATTCAAAAACAAAATTGAATTAATAATTTCTAATATTGACAAAAACACGTAGTATGTTTATTTATGTTAATTTTCGACACTTAACATTTCATTGTCAATTAAATCTCGGAAATAAAAAGATTTAGATTTTTAAAGTTATTCTTCTTTTGGCACATTAGGAAAAAGTGATGAGAGGAAATTTTTACGATGCGCGTGTACACCGGCACAAAAAACCGATACCATGAAGTTAGTTATGGTCAACATTTTAGTTTTTTGAAAAGATTTTTATCTTACGCCAAGTATAACTTTTAACACGCGTACATAAGTACACATGTCTTTTTTATTATAAATTTAAACAAGAGTTAAAAATTAGTTTGCTAAAGATGTTTAACTTCTGACATGTGTACTTCATATGCACGCATATTTTTTCCGGTAAAGATATTCGTCAGGGGGTACACATCTTTGTCTATTTGTCCGATAGTCATAGTATGGTACACGGGTATGCGATCCCGGCTCCCCGAGCTATTACTGAATCTTCTCAGTCTTCCGAGTCAGTAATATCCTACTACCTTATATTTTCCTTTCTCTTCCTTACAAAGTTCCTATCTTTTTGACCCGTTCCCCCCTTTTATTCCATTTTCCTACCCACTTCCTGCCAGTCCAAGGTGTACCGTGCCGAGGGACTCATGGCTAGGGGCATTTGCCTAGTCGCAAGCGGTGGCCCTGGGACCGGGCGAACCCAGAAATAGGCTAGCCTTATTCTGGCATGCGGGGCTCTGCCAGAATGGACCTATGTTCCCTTGCTACTCGTGGGAACGCAATGGTGATATTATTACATTCCAAAAATGGCGGCGATGAGATTCGCAATCCATCACGTCACGTTCCTAATGGGGGCGAAAAGCGGGCTACCGAGAGCCGCTTTGCTACTTTGAATGTAAGAGGAGGAATGAATGAAAAGATTGATGAAGTATGCCAGATGATGCATGATAGGTGCATAGATGTACTCTGCGTGAATGAGACAAAGAGGAAAGGATGTGATACCACGAAACATAGCCCTTACACAGCTTACTGGTCTGGTGTAAGCAGTGATAAGAGAGGCTGTCAGGGAGTTGGTATCATACTTTCCGAAAGAATGGATGATTGTGTGAAAGAAGTGAAATACGTGAGTCCTAGACTCATCTGGATCAGGCTAAAAGTTGGACTTACTCGGATCTTTGTCTTGGGTGCTTATGCTCCGACGGATCTGGGCACCAGAAAGTCCAATAAAGCCCAAAAAGAAATAGATGAGTATTGGGAAAGTGTGAGTGATACGTTGAATGAATGTGAACCGAATGAGCGAATAATTATGTTAGGAGATTTTAATGGATGGGTAGGTGTGAAACGTGATGGATATGAAAGGACTCTTGGTATGTTTGGTGACAAACGGGTGAATGAAAATGGACGAAGTTTGCTTGGAATATGTGTGGAACATAGTCTTTTTGTGGCAAACACTATGTTTGAGCACAAGGGGATTCATGTGTATACAAGGGAAGAAGGGAATGCTAGAAGTATGATTGATTTTGTAATTGTGGACGAAAAACTGAAGAAGAAAGTTCTAGATGCTCGAGTATACCGCGGGGTCGACATCGATACTGACCACTACCTGGTCGTTGCCCGAATCGGTGGTCTTTTTAATCGGTGGCGCCATAGAAAGAAGGAAACCTCGAGCATTCTTGAACGAATAAAAGTGGAGAGATTGCAAGAAGAGGATGTTAGAGAAGAATATCTGAAAAATTTGAGTGGGCGATTCAAGAGTGAAGACGAAGGAAATGAGATTGAAAGTTTATGGAATAAATTTAAAGATGGAGTGGTTGGTGCTGCTATTGATGTATGTGGCGTGTCTAAAAGGAGGAAAGGTAAGAAAGAGAAGAATTTGTGGATGGACAAAAATGTTCAAGCAGCTGTGTGTGAAAAGAAGAAAGCTTGGTCCGATTGGTTGGCTACAAAAGCGAACCAACGAATGCAAAAGGCAACGAATGATGACGTAAAAAAGGCAAGAATGGAATACAAAAGGGTGAAAGTAATCGTGAAAGAAGCTGTAAGAAAGAAAAAAGAAGAATACAGTGATATGTATGATAGGAGACTTTCTGATGATTTTCAGTCAAACAAAAAGTTTTTCTGGAAATCAATACAATTTGCCCGAGGGAGATCTACTTCCTCGGAGCTTTGTAAAATCAGAAGTTTAGATGGAAGTTTAATAAAAGGAGAAGAATGGATATTGAAGAGATGGAAGGATCATTTTGAAAGTTTGTTTGAAAGAAATGAAGCAGAGGTAAATATGGCCTCTGCGGATAGCAATGAATGTAAGACAAGTGATAGCGAGATTAGTATGGATGACATCATGAAAGCGATAAAAGGTATGAAATCAGGTAAGGCTGCTGGGTATGACAGAGTGTCAGTCGAGATGCTGAAGGCTGGCCGCGGGATTGTGGTAGCTCAGCTGTACTGCCTTTTCAATATATGCTGGGAGAAAGGTCAAGTCCCAAGAGATTGGAGCAAGGCCGTAATTGTCCCTCTATATAAAGGAAAAGGGTCACAGCAGGAGTGCAAAAATTACCGCGGTATCAGCCTTCTTAGTGTCGTCGGCAAATTGTATGCAAAGATATTAATTGAAAGGGTGATTAATGAAACTGATGGGAAAATATGGGACGTGCAAGCGGGATTTAGAAGAGGAATGGGATGTACGGATCAGGTCTTTTCTTTACGGTGCATAACTGAAAAATGTTTGGCTAAACACCAAAAAGTTTATTGCGCGTTCGTAGATTTAGAAAAGGCCTATGATCGAGTGGTGAGGAATGAGCTGTGGTCAACGTTATCTACGTATGGGGTGAGCGGTTGTCTGATCCAAGCATTGAAGTCTCTCTATGAGGGTTCTAGTGCCTGTGTCAGAATAAACGGAGCGTACACGGAGTGGTTTCCTGTCGAAAGAGGTGTTCGACAGGGATGTGTTGCGTCACCATGGCTGTTCAACCTATTCATGGATAAATGTTTGACAGATTTAAAAGAAAGTATGTATGGGTTAAGAATGAATGAATTACTCATCAAATGTTTACTCTACGCTGATGATCAAGTAATACTTGCGTCATCCGCTAACGAGCTTCAGGAGATGCTAAATATTATGAATGAAGCTTTGAAAGGGAAAGGAATGAAAGTGAATGTAAACAAAACGAAAGTTATGCTTTTTGAACGAGATGAATCTATGATGAATGGCAATATTTTGATAGATGGGGAACAAGTGGAAGAGGTGAAAGAATTTGTATACTTGGGATCTAAATTTACAAAAGATGGAACATGTGAAAGTGATATCGAAAGGAGAGTGAATGCAGGGAATATGGTAAATGGTGCTCTGCATGCTTTTATGAATAGCCAGATGGTGTCTCAAAGGGCTAGACTGGCAGTGCATGCTGGAGTGTTGGTGCCAACACTTATGTATGGTAGTGAAAGTTGGGTATGGCAGAAGAATCACAAAAGTAAAATAAATGCGGTAGAGATGAGAGCGTTGAGAAGCATGAGTGGATTAAAACTGAGTGACAGAGTAAGAAATAGTGTGATAAGAGAACGTTGTGGTATAAAAGAAGACGTAGTGACTAAAATTGAGAAAGGTATGCTTAGATGGTTTGGGCATGTAGAGAGAATGAATGAAAGGAGACTGACAAAAAGGATTTATGAGTCAAGAGTGAATGCGAAAGTTGGAAGGGGAAGACCAAGGCGAACGTTCCTGGACCAAATCCAGGACATTTTAAATAACGGCCAGGTCAAGAGTACTCTAAACCGACGAACTTGTATGAAAGGTTTAATGAGATTGAAAGAAGCGAAGGAGATATGCAAGGATCGTGGCAAGTGGAAGGATGTTGTCTCTGCCTACCCCTATGGGAATGAGGCGTGATGCTATGTATGTATGTATGTAAGATATTCAAAACGAAATCAAACAACTATGAACAACTCATCGCGATCATTAAAATTAATATTAAAATTTCCTTACGTTTAAATATCTATATGATTTATAAGATAGCTAAAAAATAAATTTTGTTCACAGTTTAATTACGCATTGTCCATGGAACATTACGAAATAAAACATTACTGTTGGATGTCTATAGAAAAAGGGATGGTAATGGGTTTTATGGTACCAGCTATGATTTTGATCCTAATTAATACTGGAATAATAATTGTGGCGTTGCAAAGCGTAAATCAGAAACAAAATGAAATGCTTACTGCTAAGATACAAGAACTTGTTGATCATCATATTGCCAATTGGCCTAGAAATGATAGGGTCGAAGACAATAATTGTGGCGCTTTGGAGAACTACGATACCGTTTACACTCCATCCAGTAGCCGAAAAAATACTGATAGCTCTGACACACTGGAAAAGGAATTCAATTACCTTGACGACGATTGTAACTACGCTAATATTGGAACATCAAGCAATGACATAAATATCGAAGAAGGAAAAGAGGTATTTACAAAATTATTTTTTTACAACAAAATACTTTAAAGCAATATTTCCAAACACTTTTTTGAAATATGCTTATAACTTTGAATTTAAATCATGTTTCGTAGAAGTTTTACGTTAGATGTAAAAAAAATATCGATCATTACTTACACCATTTTACGTTCTACTTGTTAAATCAACTCAAACTCGGTTAAGCTGTTTTAGGAATTGAACAAAACAAGCAATAAAACCGACTGACAAACAGATGAAAACATTAAGTTTTAGGAATGTATTTTTAAAGTAATAGACATGATTTATTCGCATTTAAGAAATTTTGCTTTCTGTTACTATAAAATGTTTCAATGTTATATATATAAAAGGAATCAATATCACAATTTGTGATTTTTGATTACTTTAATGGCCTCGGGTTCATACTTTGAGAGCCATTCAACAAAAATCTAAGTTAATGTTGCCATACACAAATATTCTTCTAATGTAGTAGTTTTTATAATCCTTTTTTGTTATAGACCAATTTAAAGGCTATTTCGGACAAAAGCCTACTGAACATGCTATACATGGACAACTTATCAGTGAAATGGAACTGGAATACAGAAGGAAACGAACTGAAGACGTATCTTAACTTATGCTTGATTCTGGAACCATTTTTCGCTATAAATTGGGTCATGGGGGTTGTAGCAATAGAGAACGCGACTCACTGGTCTACGCCAACTATTTATTTAATCCTGGTGGTATCAATGGTTAGTTATTTCATAGTTTGCAACTTGACTTTTTATTATAATGTAACCAAAAAGATGATACAGACTGTGCAGTCTTGGAAATAGGGTCAACTTTAAAAAAGGGTATCACCTGTTTCCGTTTTCAATTTAAAAACTTGTGTGAAAACTATAATTGTGATTTTCCTTCATTTGAATTCGGTTTAGGGTCACAATGGCTGCACTTTCGGACCCTAGCGTGTATTAGTCGAACAAACTGTATAATAACTACAATATCTATGTACTAATTACAGCACATCTACTTTGCTGCTACTATTTGCTCTACATTGCCTGTCGTTTTCAACAAGGGATCAATTCCGTGTTGCGAGGAAATTGTCGTCGAACCAACGCTGACTCGATCCAGGTATACGATTTTTTAAGAATCGAGAAATTCTGAGTTTTGATACCTTTTAGTTAAATAAGAGTTGTCTTTATAAGGGGACGACTTTTCCAGCTTGGGTACTCCGGCTCTTGCACCGCGCTGACCTATAGTCTGTTTGTCAGTGATGTTTTTAATTATCTATGCTTCACTCTTTTCCCAATTTCTATTTATACCTTTGACTGGTAATAGTACAAAGATTGTATCATAATCAAGGTTTTAATCGTTCTTTTGTTAGGTAATAGGTTTCTTACGGGATGTTGCCGTCTTTGATTTCCTTTGCTTGACAGCATAGAGGCGTTCTCTATCAAAAGAAATAATTTTATACCTGATAGATGTATTCTTAAAAGGATAAATACTTAATAGAATAATGGAATGGAAGATATAGTATTTGTTCCCTATTGTAATTAACAATGTTACAGGACCACTGACAGCATTCCTCTTTTGGACCCGGGAATACAACAAGGAATACAACAAGCCATTGTGACTTCAGCACCAGCTGACACCATCAGTACAATAAGTATCTAAACAGAGATTTATTGGATAATTTATTGAGATTCTGGCTTCACACTTGGTTTGGTGCCATACTCAAACGCTTTTCTGGCGATATGGTACATGATTCATGATTTTAATCTACCATTAATAGACAATAGGCATTTTAAAGACGAGCACCACACATGATATTGTTTACTTGTGTGTGTATATTTATGCGAAGTCTATTATATGTATAATTTGAAAATTGTTGCGCCAAAAAGTTTTGTGAGGGTTGGAGTTTTTACTCTGTTCGAGGATTTTATCGTTAAGATTGTTACTATAAGCCAAAATGGTATCTTGGTAAATGATTTTACGAAAAAATGACACCACACAACAAAGATTGTTTATCTTGCATTTAAGATACGTGACAATTGAAATCGTTTTTGAAGTTTTAGTCTGTTTGTAATCGATAATCTAAAATCACGATTGTATGCGATTATAACAGGGATTTCCGAATTATTTTGGGCAAGAGACCTCTTTTTCAAAATGAAATGATACTCAAAAATCCTATCTCTATTGATACAAATTATTTATCAATTAAAGAAACTTCTGCAGTCCTACAAAAATATTGGTCACTCTTTATAAAATATCTTGATTTCAGATTTATAATCCTTTCGATCCCCAAAATCAGATTTCGTTTATGGCAGCCCTTGAAAAACCGATTTGGACCCCAAGGAATCGATATAAAGTACTTTGGGAATCCCTGGATTTGTGATGTTTGCGGTGAAATTATATTTTCACTTATAAATATGATTGACAGGCGAAACAGAAGTGGTATGCCATGTTATAGGTGGTGAAGTAAGAGAAACTAAGAGATTTTAAATGAAAAGCTAAATGAATGGAATTGCTTAGGATTTTATTAATAGATTTTTAAAAATTATATTTCTCTCGTTCAATCTACTCGATAGAGGTATTTAATAAAGGTTAATATTATATATCAATATTAAAATTTTTGAATATTAGAAAATCATAAAACCTTCTTGCATTAAAACTTGTTAGATTCCAATTTGGAGATAATACTAATAATCCGTTTACTTACGAATGATCTCATGAGATTAGATTTTCTATTAATAGTAGAGTAGCTTATCCACTGGAAAATACTTTGCCAGAGTATTTAGTTACATCCGTGTTTAATAGAACATCAATTGAACATAAGCTCGGTGGCAGTTTCTGCCTAATATTATTATGAAAACATTTCAATATGTTGAAAAAACATTGTATTCTCTTATATATACATTTATAACGTAGTAGTACCTATTAATTTAGTTTCCACATCAATAACTTTCAATTTTGTTAGAAATAAAGGGGAGAGTTAAGTAATTAACTACATTGGATAAATAATTTTCCATTTAAATTAATGTATGCTAATATATTCAGAATAATCACTGATGTTATATTAAAATGAACTTTCTGTCTTAAAAGGTTTCAATTGTAAAAATTTGTAATCAATTAAGATTCTTGCTGTTTAAACGTACAATTCCAGTGGATGAGTAATCTAAAGTTAAGGTACCTAGGAATAGTACCTTGTTATTATCTGAAAGGATTCTGTGCCCCACTTTATTCTATAGCCAAGAACCCTAAAGTAGAGAGAATATGATTAAAAATTAGCGAAATATTGTTCTTGCAATAATGATTCTTTAAATATTGTATACTTGTATCGAGTCATACAACTCAAAGATAACTATAAAAATTTGTCTGAAATGCCTATAATAATAATGACTTCATGTATTTCATTCAACTTTCAAAACTGAATTACTTTTAAAACTATATAAATTAATCTACAATGTCTACTATACTGGAGTTACAGGCAGATAACAGGGCCGGATTTAGGAGGATATCCTGGGACACTACAAAAGAAGGGTCCCTACGTACATTAAAAAAAATGAAAGTATGTTGAAATTTGTTTCAACTGTTACCTTGTTGCATTGTCAAACAAAATAAGCAATGATATACATTCGAAAATCTCAAAGAGAATATAATTTTAAATATATGTAAAAAATGTGTTCAGAAATTTAATAAATAAATATTTTTAAACGTGAAAATAATATATAATTTGTTTTCTCAATAAATTGTTGAATCAAAATCTCTAATAAGAAAATAGTAATTTATTTCGAAAATAATTTGAGGCCAAGAGGTGCACTCGCTATATATGCCCTAGGGCCTACATACTTCTTAATCGGGCCCTGTAAATATATGACTACGAATGAAAAATTTTGAATCTAAACTTCGATTCAAGTGTACAATATAATTATTCAAATAGAAGTAATAATTTAATATGTTTAGTGCTAAAAACAATTCTGTGGTTTACCTATTATTCGTAGATAACTTGACGGCGCATGTTCCTCTGCATTTTACTTTACTAGTTGACTGTATTTTGTAGTGATATATTAAAATTCCATACTTTTTCCTAAAAATAGATGTAAAACTGCGATATAAAAGCTTGGGCACATTTAAGCGGGCCGTGTTGTTTACTCTCAACAATTTCGTTGCAAAATTAAATTGATGGATAATATTAATTACAATTTTAATAAATTATCTAATGCGATAATATAGATTATTCATTCCTGTCATGAGACTATTTAGGATGCCATAATTTTTCCCGTATACCATATAAGGGCCCTTTAAATACATGTAAATTTATGGGACAATATAGTTCTAAAATTTGACTTGCGGTGGCTGTAGTTCGAGTTAAAAAACGTCACGTTATTAAAAACCGTTATGCTCCATTTGCAATAATATTATCCTTTTAAAAACATTATAAATGGAGCGATCCGTTTGTTTTTTTATATTATACGTTTCACTTAATTTTTCGAATAACTTTTTTGTAATTTTCGTTAAATTTATTTTAAGTAATCTATTTCGTACCTGGTGGGCACTTCTTACAACACATTTATGAAAATTGTGATATAAATTTGTCTTACATGAGTTATTTTATTTGATTTAACTACTGACTTTATACAAAAATATTTTATACTCCATGATAAGTACAGCCTTTTTTCTATAACAAGTTTGTTAAAGCCATAATAGTTATTACTAACCGAATTTGGAAATTGGTTCGTATATTTTTATTATAACAACGGAAATAATCCAGGCCACTGCTTAGATGTGTGCTTGCTTTTAATTCTTAGATAATAATAATAAAAAAATTTAAATTATTGTTGTTGATATAAACCGTAGTCACAAAATTGTGATAGTTAGTTCATTGTGATAGCAATATGTTGCCACGGAGTTTTATTAAATGTTTTCATTACTTCAACGTGTGTTTCATTTTTCTCTTTAGCGTTAAATTTTGTATAATATAAATTCATAGGAAATTCACAGAATACATTGTAACCCTGTTTTATATAAGACATAACTAGTGGCGGCAGTCCTTATTTAGCAAATCATATCTTCGAATATTGCGTTCAAAATTCGAGTCTGCGCACTGTCGTAAAATTTACGTCAGAATTAGATTTTAGTTATTTGCTTTTAACGGCTTCGCAAAGAATATTACATATGTTTTTCCAAGAAAAGCGTGTGTTGAGGATTGACTCATAGTTTGGTAGAATTTTGACAACAAAGAATAAGAGTAACCGATAAGGTCTGACAATAGGAACTTATCGTTCATGCTTTAATGAAGTGTTCCAAGTGTGTTCTATTTAATGTATAAACTATTCTACGGCGAAAATTATAAGCACTAATTGCAATGATGTAGTTTCAGCATCAGATGATCCTAATTTATTACATAGATATTTGCATATAAAATTATTTATTTTATTCATTGTCTAGTTGCATTGGTCATAAACGGTAATATTTGTTGTTGTAAAAAGTACGACGCACGCATGCTTGTTAAATATTAGAAAAATTTAAGCACTAATGTCTACAATAAAGACGTATAACATTGTCAGTTTAATTTTGTAGAAATTTAAACACACTCGCATATTAAGCGGAACATAAAAAATATAAGGGTTTGTTTGATTCAGTATCATAAGCTTATATGATAGTGATATCAAATATTTTTTTTATGTTCTGCTAAATATGCCGGTGTGTATAATTGAAAGTGTGTTTGGTAATAAGCAGTCGCGACAAATCTTGCGGCGTCGCCAAATAACTGTATACAATATAATATTTTGGATGTCAATTTCTATCTGTTAGTTACTTAACCCGTAGACGCTCATGAGTCTGATACGAAATTATTTAAATGCCGAGGCTGCCGTATCTTATTTTTTAAATATCTCTTCCAAATCTTACTACAAAATTTATACATTTCGTCTTTTCAATGTCGTCAAAGATTCTCAATAACTACTTGATAAGAAATCATATGCTGGCACAATTCTGGTTGTTCTTGTTTTCTTAATCTCTTATTTTGTCAAATAAAAGCCAAAAGCGAAAAGGCATCATTGTCACATCTAATTTTTTTTGTTTTCTTCAAAACAGTGAAGGTTGTCTAGAAGAAATCGCTATTTAGCGATAAGACTGCCTGTTGTACTTTTATTTCTCTTATATTCAAGTTTGTTTCATTTTATACTATTATTGTAGACGTGCAATAAAGTGTATAAATAAAATAAAAATAAATGAATGGGTTGAATTGATAAATTACAGTAAATAAGTCACTCTCTAATATGTAATATCTTTTGTATCCGAATTCAGGTAATTTCTACATGTAGGCATGACAAAAACTGCAATGTATTAAATATTAATTAGTGTTGTAGCTTCGTAAATAAAATAAACGAAGGAGCAGAGACCAGATTTTAAACTATTTTTGTTTATCTTAGTGTACAGTATGATTTATACACCAAATCGCGAAGTTGAGATGAGAAATTAGACGACGCATCATCAACAATATGCTTTGTTAGGAAAGTCTCACTGGTTCCGCGTGTAATTATACGAGCCAAAATCACTTAACATCACTATTAATAACACGAGTATTTTTACGCCTATTCACTTTAAAAGAATATTGAATTCCAAAGCTATTTATAACGAGTTTCTTTTACTTTCTTACATTCCTTTCACAGTGTACTTATACAAGTGCTGTGCCGTAGTTCCTGTAGTTAAATGACTTAGTAGTCAGGAAATATTCAATAAAAATAAAACCACCAATATTCACTTATATCGAGTGTATTTCTGGATAAATTGGTTACAAAATACTTATCAACCGGTCACTGGGACCGCATTTACAAGCTATCTGCATTAGCACGTTGAATATCAAAATGAAAATCGAGGCGATATTTTTTACAATCTAAGTAATGTATAAAAAAAGCCGACCGGCGTATTGCAGTAAAACAAAAAACACGCACACGCGTCGTTTGTATTAATTTAGTTTGAGCTTATCTTACTCTTTAGTTATTTTATAGGAAAAATATATATAATAATTAGTATAATTTAAATTATTACATAAACATCCCTTATGCTACTATGCGCAGTCGGTTAATATAGTAAATTCACTATATCTGTACAAAAATGCCGACCATGACCGTACTCGTTTTACTCAAAGCTTAAGGAAAAATGACAATATAAAAGAACCCATTTTATTTTCACTGAGAGCGCATTCCAAGACTCTTTCAAGTATAAAAAACCTGCTTCGAATCCATAGTCGCGCAAACACTTTGAATATGGAACATGCTAGCCATATTGATTAAAACCTATGCTTTTTATACATATAAAAAAAATAAACATCACTGACAAGAGAACATATGCAATTATGATAAAAACCTTTGCCTTTTCCATGAAGGAAAAAACAAAGGCTACTTTGAAAATAGAACATGGATCTTCAATAACCTTTTTCTAATAAAAGATTACTACATATTATGAAATTGAATTGTCCGTTTTAGAAGTAATACAAAGACATTAAAACTACTATTACAATATAGTTCTTATCGAAATTGTCATGAAGAATATTAATATCTAATACTAATAAAAAGGCCTGAAATTGGATTGAATTTATATATGAAACTTTATCGCCATATTAATTTGCTAACCTGTTAGACCAATGTGGCTTTTATCTCATAATTAGTAATTTTATTTTAATTTAAAATTGTTCACGTTATGCTGGAGTTTTAAACACTTTTATATGAAAAATAATGTTAGCTTCAGTTGTAACGGCACAGTCATCGTGTTTTGCGCAACTATAGGTAAACGTACACGGGCGTACAATGCGGATAAATGCTTATTGGCGGTCAGTGGCGCGAAGCTTTTCCTCGACAGCCTCCTGCGAAGCCTCCGAGAGATCAGTCGCCTGGATGTACTTCTGCACTCCTACCAGCGACTTCTTCAATGCGTCGAATGAGCTGTAGAATATTATTACAATATCAATAAGTAATCCTAATAATTGTTATAAATGTGGGCGGTAGTTTGTTACGTTGTTATCATTCCTAAACAGCTGAAATGAAAACTTTATTAAAATTTTAATTTTTTTATTGCATTGCCCATTTTGCTTGAAGTGATAGAATTATGGTTATATTTTATTTATTATTAAAGGCAGCGAAAATAGGTAACACAATATTTGAGACACAGATAATCATATTATACTAATTATGACCTAATATGGTCAAACAGATTAACATTTTTTTTATAAAGCAAAAAATAAATATTTTATTAGTATATTTTATA
The DNA here is from genome assembly GCA_015832385.1 of Elymnias hypermnestra. Classification (NCBI taxonomy): domain Eukaryota; kingdom Metazoa; phylum Arthropoda; class Insecta; order Lepidoptera; family Nymphalidae; genus Elymnias; species Elymnias hypermnestra. Next base: position 51,677 of record JACTOM010000075.1, on the reverse strand, counting down.
AGAATTGGGTAATTATAATAATTATAATTAGATTTTTTCTATTACAGAGTATAAGAAGCTTCTTACAGAAAATCTATTATTTATGGAGTTAAAAGTCGGTAACTAGATTGTAAACCTCATTATATGAGCGACACATTCATTTCTTGTAATAAGAGGCGTTATTTTTAAAAATGCCAAGAGAAAGAGTACATACATATTAAATAATGCATATTTATATTTTTTAAATTTGTCTTAAAAGAGTATGAAGAGGTTCTTTAGAGAAATTCTTACTCATAAAGCTAAAATTTAGCTGTTATGAGAATAGACATTGTTTGAAAAAGTACTTTTGACATTTTAAAGATGCAAGTGGTGGTTGAATTTTGTATGAAAGTTTTCATGGCTGCTTTTAATTCCATCAACATCACAGGTAAAAGAAAGTATCAAATAAATTACTAACTAATTTCATGGAGAGTTATTAACTACTTGTCTTATTAATCAAATTTAGCTTTCATCAGAGAATGATTAGGTTTCCTCCTTCTCTTAACCTCTCCAAATAATAATATGACAAAAAATTATAAATTATAGCAATCACAGTTAAATGAAATGGAATGTAACTAACCTGGAGTACAACATCTTCTTCTTAACCTTAGCGGTGTCTGGGCACCATGACATGAGGAAGAGCTTCTGTTTCTTGCTGGCCTCCGACGTGCCCTGGCACTGGTGTGTGTATTCAAAATCAAAGAGACCATATCTGCAATACAAAATTATCATAGATTAGCACAAATTAAAAATATCTCAACTTTCACTATATTGATGGTGGAAAGCAAACACTTAGTAACAAGTAAAATATTGTTTTAACAAAACTTTAAGATAATGCTGCTAAAGTCAATTTATTTAATAAAATATTATAAAGTATCCAAAGAAGATAACTCTAGTTAAAAAATACAAATGTGAAACGTTTTTCTGTTATAATGATACAATTCAAAGATTAAAAATTTGGATATAGCCTCATGTGTTGTCTCTACAGTTGCTGTTTTCATTCTTGGCAAAGTTTGCTTTTTTAATTATGAAAATAAATATTTTTATAGCTGTTTTAATTTATTTGTAACAAATTATTAATGTAGATTGTAAATAAAATGGAACTCCTTATTGCAGTAAATCACTATTTATATATTCATTCTAATCATTGGTTATTAAACTATAGCTGCTGTGATACATATTTTTTTAAAATTGCTGATAGACTTTTTAAATGTGATATCACCTGATTGTTATTGATGTTACAGTCTAATATAGTGATTTTAGGCAATTTACCTCTTGTGGTTTTTCCTCAGCATTGTAGCAGAACACAAATCTCTATGCTTGGCCATAAGTCTTTGTTGGTTTGGTGAGAACTAGTCACGGCCGAAGCTTCCCACCAGTACAGATTCAGACAAATTAAAAAATTTCTTAAGATCGAAGCAGTAACAAGTATGCATAAAGGTGATATTGGCAGAGTAAAGTACGCCGTAGGTATGTTACCTGCACTCGCCGGTGCCACCCTTTTGCAGGTCTTCGAGGAACTGGTCGTACTCGGCGTTGCGCTCGCCGACAGTCTCCACGTCTATTTGCTTTTCATCGCGGATGTAGAACACCACATAGCGGTGCTTCTTATCTTTTTTGATCTCCTCGTACGTCGTTTTGCATGCGTCCGACACTGTTACACCCGACGCCTGGAAGACACATCAAAGATGCTCAATTTCACACAGTTATATAAGTTTAAAGTAATAATGGGCATTCATTGAATCCATAATATAACATTAACTATCTGCCTGCAAAGGCCCTATATTAATTGGTCCCTATAATTGTATAAATGGAATAAACTATTTTTTTTTTTATTAAAATAGAAACATTGGTCTTATGAAATTTTTTACAAAACTTATATGACAACGAATTATATTAAATTATACCCGCATCTCGCCTGTTTCTTGAAAAAGTAATATGTGTTGAAACATTATCTGATAAAGCTTACATTCTACTTGTAAAAGTATCCATTGTTATCAATTTTATCTGTTATTTGTAACAAAACTAGTTTTCACTATCTTTCATATCAATCAATGGTGGAATTGATTGGCGAGGGATTGTCCCTTTTTTATGAAGCTACATATAAGAAATTACGTTAAGGATGAAGATGAAACAAATAAGGTTTTGGTGGATCCACAAGGTTGTTTCGTATATCATCATTAACTCTGTCAGGTTAGCACTTGACTGTAAGTCTCAGATAGAAGTGTGGAAACATGGTATGAGGTAATGTACCTATTATGGTTTCTACACAGCATCATATCGGACTGATTTTAAGGATATTTAAGGGCACATCTTTCAGGGTAGGGTGGTATTTAGAACCAGCCGAACCCTCCCGTCTCTACAGATACAGACAATATAGTCAATGATTTTTTTTTAATTTGCCACATTGGGATTAAACCCATGACCTCTACTGACGAAGCGATCACGCTCACCCCGGCGTCAGCGAGACCATCAAATTTCATCATTATATTTCAACAAGTATACCTTTTTGCTTTGGATTCCTTGAAATAAAATTCTTGTTCATAAGTGTAGTCATTGTATATCATAAGAGCTAAGATAACGGTACAAATTGATTTTGAATAGTGTCCGATAAGAGTGCTTTGGTGTGATGTCATGATTATATTTTCATTGTTTTGTTATAATCTGATAATTTTTCGAGGTCATTTTTGAACAACAGCATATGGCATTATATTTTCTTACATAAGGAATGATATTCTATTGTATTATTTGTAGTTTGAATGTCTTCCATAGTAGTTAATTATAATGTTAAACCTAAATATAGAAATCTCGAGATTTTAGAGGTTATGAGGCTGTTTGTTGTTGGCGCATTGTTCGGGGTAAATATCTCTTGGATACATAAAGCGGAACTGTACCAGCTGCAGTAATTATGTCTTATTTAAATTACGTAGTAAAATAAGATATATTAAAGTAATATTTTCCTTCAGTGAGTTTGATTTATCCATTGTCTACGTAATTTCCACGTACGCAATTCAAAACTATCATTTTAAGATTCTGAAGTGGACATCGATGGACATTTAATAAATATTAGTCTTTATGAACGAAATCCAAAAGCTCGTCAGTTCGCTATTCTGTACGTAATAAATCTCTCACAATGTCGCTTGTGTGTAATGAGCAAGCAGCTGGCGTTACTTGTCCCAAACTATTTCGGTACGCGCGCTTTAAAGTTGGGAGCAATTTGTTTTACTAATGTCAAAATGATATTTCTGCAGTCCGGCCACTGAAATACAGTTAAATCTAAAATCCAGTAAACAAAAACGGATAATTCGACCAGAAAATGTCAATATCGTTTGTATTAAATCATTGGGTGTTTTGAATGCGAAGTAATGCAATCTTAAGATTTTTATTTTTGAAAGTGTATATCTAAAGACCAATCCAGGTGTATATTAACTCCTCAAGATAACTCTGGAACCACAAGTCCTAGAGACTTGAAATTTGGTAGGAATATTCCTTTCGCCGAGTAGAGGTCAGCTAAGAAAGGCTTTTATGAAATCCCACCCGCAAGGTGGGTTGCGGGGATGTTAATTAGAAAAATTCAAACTTGACATTTACAAACTATATCTTTTATGGTATGTAGAACTTGGTCAGAATTCTTTGAGATAAATGAAACTATCAAATGTAAATTTTAGGAAATTCCACCCCCAAAGGGCAGCGAGGGGGTGGTAAATAATTCACAAAATTTATAAAAGATGATTTCATGAAATAGCTACCCAATGAACATTCCACTTAGAACAAAGTCGCGGGTTCAGCTAGTACCTATAGTATTCTATATCTTGTGTAATAATAACAATCTGAACTTTTTATAGTTGAAGGTATAGGGCAAAAATTAATACAAAAACTAGAATGCGGTAATTGAAGATATATATCATGTCTTGATGGAGTGTGTGCGGAACGAAGCATTTAGAAGTAATTGTACTCTACAACTAGTATATAAGTTAGATATAGTCGACTCCATTACCCTATTAGCATACCCTTACTGTAAGAGGACAAAAATTGTATATAAATTAGTTAACATTTAATTTAAGGCTAGATGATAAGTCGCAATTATATTTAATTGCATATTATGTTTACCCAACGGAGTGACATAGTGGCTAAGCTCCTTAAATAATAGGGGAAAAAAAACAATAGCTTTAAAGTAATTTACAACAAAATTAAATTTTCATTCTATTTAAAATTAAAATTTCGGTAGTAATTTATCTATTGAACTGATATAGTTTTAATGTTTGTAGAAACATTGATCTATTTTTTTCAGCACACAATGAATCATTACTTTATCCCAAAGTCTCAAGTAACGCTCTCAATAAGAGGTCAAGTTCAAGTATGCGAACTTTACGAAACGTATTTTGTTTATAAACGGATTCGCAAATGTTTCGTACAAATAAACCATGTATCAGACATTCAGCATTGTTTACAAATAGTGTTATCTGGCTGCTTTGGACCGCTGTTTAAACAGATTCATTGTGATTTTTCATTGTCTTAACGATAAATTAAATGTGACAAATTATTTAGATTTGGGATATAAGTTAAACTTGAGTACTCCTAATAAAATTACGGTATCCCTTTGGCTTTACTTTTATAAGTAGTAAAGTTTTATATACAATATTACGCTGTATTTTCAATTAATATTACTGTTATTTACACATACTTTTTAATAACCTTGAACGAGTCTAACAAAATAGATTCATTTGTTATTTTTATTTTAAAAATAGTTTCATATTAAGATTATGAAATATTGTTTATTAGATAATGTCTTAGTTTTTTAATTTCGCGCTATTTATATGGAAATACAATGATGCAAATTAAAGCGATGTAAAATTCTATCGCGAACTTGTGATTGAACACCATACAGTTCTTGAAAATGATCTTAAATGGATTTCTACATCTACCCTCTGATACAAATACAGGATACAACAAATGTATGGTATTAACAAAATTTTTCTAGATTGTTGTAAAATAGTGTCATAACAAAAAAATGTTATCCGGCCGAATGGTATACATAACAATGTTAAATGCCAATTTTTTCTATCAATGTACGTTATTAACTTTGAAACCACACAATAGATGCGCCCCATATCGGTTTCGTTATAGTTCGTTCGCGTTAAGAGTGCAGTGAGTCGTCATCGGTTTAGTCCGTGGCTGGCGAACAAGGATGACTCACTGGTTTTACACCACTAAAATCAGTCATCATGAAGTTTAAAAACAGTTCGCAATTGATTCGAAGTTTAGCAAAGCTTCAATTACGCAAAAAAGACAACTAAATACAAGTTTCGTCATGTTTCCATCGGGATTACCCGGGTGACACTACGGGGAGCACCTAGTATCTAAGATTATTCAACAAAAGAATAATACAAATGTTAACAAGTTAAGATGGTCTGTCGATACATCTCCTACCTAGACACACGTGTTCGATACGCGTGTCTGCATTTAGACGGGCACCGCGTCTATTTATAAAACGCCATGCGTGTGGGTGCACGCGCGATGAGAATTAGCCGCACATAACTATGTATAATGTTAAGAGTTCAATTCATTGATTCGATACAAGGTAGCTTTCACTTTTGTGGGTGCTTTATTTATAACACACACACCATATAAATATATACACCAGCTAACCCAGCAAACGTTGTTTTGGCATATAATTACTATTATCGCTATTAAAAATAGGGGTTGGTGATAGGAAGGTGAAAATTTAGTGTTGCATGTATTTTTGTATGCTGTATCACAATTAAAAAAAAATATTAAAAGGGATAATAACCCTTATCACTTATGGGTATGAAAAATAGATAGTAGCCGATTCTCAGACCTACTGAATACGCATATAAAATTTGGTACAAATCGGTAACATTGTGACAGGGAAATTTTATATATTAAAAGATATCCAGGTATCTAATGACTCATCACGATATCTCTGGAACCATAAGGAGTAAAGTCTTGAAATTTGGAAGGAATATTCCCGAGCAGAGGTCAGCCAAGAACGGATTCTATGAAATTTCAAGCGGCAAGGGAAGCGGTGATTAATTTTCCTATTAAAAATAAATTCAATCTTCATATTTACAAACTATATCGTTCATGGTATGTAAAACCTAGTCAGAATTTTTCTACAGAACATTATAATATGCCTTTTGTAAAAGGATGTTTTTGACATATTTCTTAAAATTATGTGGAGGCAAATCTAAAACTCATTGAGGTATCTTATTAAAAAGGCGTATGCTCAACCCGACAAATGATTTCTCAACCTTCTTCACTCTAAAATATGGAGATACAAGTTTGTTTTTATTTCTTGCCTTAAAATTGTGTATTTCACGTTTCTTATTGAATAAATGTATATTATCACTATTGACTATATTATCGATTCTGAATTCGCTCTAGACTAGACAACACTAGACCAACGAGGCTGTTAAAAAAAAATAAAGTGCATCATGTTGCTCGTGCCAGGGCGCTCTCAATGACACGCACAGTTTACAAACGATTACAAAAACAATACATCGGTAAATCTTGAGCCGCCTTAGCGACCAGATACTAGTAAATAGCTGGTTAATATTAGCACCGTGTGACGTTGACGGCCGCCAACACCCACGCTTTACCCGCATTGATAATCTTTCTGTTTAAACATTGATTCGAGAAATGTTACCGCACCGATTTTTATATAACACTGGCTGATACGTGCAATTTCGTAAAAATAGGGGAGTAAGAAAATGATAAATACTATAAGACCTATTCTCAGACCCACCAAGTATTAGTGGTTTCCTGTCGAAACAGGTGTTCGACAGGGATGTGTTCCGTCACCATGGCTGTTCAACCTTTGATAACTGTTTGACAGATTTAAAAGAAAGTATGTATGGGTTAAGAATGAATGAATTACTCGTCAAATGTTTACTCTACGCTGATGATCAAGTAATACTTGCGTCATCTGCTAATGAGGTACAGGAGATGGTAAATATTATGAACAAAGCTTTGAAAGGGAAAGGAATGAAAGTGAATGTAAACAAAACGAAAGTTATGCTTTTTGAAAGAGATGAATCTATGATGACTGGCAATATTTTGATAGATGGGGAACAAGTGGAAGAGGTGAAAGTATTTGTAAACTTGGGATCTAAATTTACAAAAATGGAACATGTAAAAGTGATATTGAAAGGAGAGTGAATGCAGGGAATATGGTAAATGGTGCTCTGCACGCCTTTATGAATAGCTAAATGGTGTCTCAAAAGGCCAGACTGGCAGTGCATGCAGGAGTGTTGATGCCAACACTTATCTATGGTAGTGAAAGTTGGGTATAGCAGAAGAATCACTTAAGTAAAATAAATGCGGTAGAGATGAGAGTGTTGAGAAGCATGAGTGGATTAAAACTGAGTAAGAAATAGTGTGATAAGATAACGTTGTGGTATAAAAGACGTAGTGACTAAAATCGAGAAAAGTATGCTTAGATGGTTTGGGCATATAGAGAGAATCGAGTGAAAGGATACTGACAAAAAGGATTTATGAGTCGAGAGTGAATGCGAAAGTTGGAAGGGGAAGACCGAGGCGAACGTTCCTGGACCAAATCCAGGACATTTTAAATAACGGCCAGGTCAAGAGTACTCTAAACCGACGAACTTGTATGAAAGGTTTATTGAGAATGAAAGAAGCGAAGGAGATATGCAAGTGGAAGAAAGTGGTCTCTGCCTACTCCTATGGGAATGAGGCGTGATGCTATGTATGTATGTACCAAATATTAAAAAAAGTAGAAATCGGTCAAGCCGTTCCGGAGGAGTGCGATAACAATCCCACAAGATTTTTGTATATTAGATAACATTGGTATAAACTACCAAATTTTTGAAATGTTGCAACTAAATGCCATTATTGTTTGTTACATTTTGAAAATCAGTTTTTCAAAAATAGTTATTTTCTTCATATGTATATATAATTCTTGAGTATGCATGTATATATTTTTAATTTTAAAGTTTTACACGCAAAATAGTGGCGCATTACGTCTGCAGTGCTGTATTATTGATTTAACTCCGAACGCAGTACGAAGAAAGGGATTTTCCTTACTAAACCATTTTTTTACGAACCAACGAAATAAAATGTTTATTTGCTGAACATGTGTGGTTACACAGATCGTAATAACATATTTGTGCCATCATATTATACCGTAAATACAGTAATGCAAATATTTAAACAAAATTTATAAGATATTATGTCAGATTTAATTACATTTACAATAAGCTTAGTACAAAATTAATTACTAAGGCTTCGATTACTTATCAAATTATACTACATTAATTATCAAATTTTTTAAAGGATTGTTTTTTCAATAATTGTAAAGAAACGATAATTTTTGTAACATATTTTAATGCACATGCCTGGGTGGACAGAGTTGATCACGTTTCTTTTCCGAGATCTATTCTGTAAGGTCTAATAAGACTTGTATAAATTAGAGATTATTAAAGGCAACCTAATTAGTAGGCGTATGAGTACGGATCGCTCTTCTGTAGATTGGTGCAGGTTCTGTTCCTGCATCGAATTGGCCGGGAGGTGTCACCCGCTTGCCAACAGTTTGGTGCAGCAATTGACTCAACGCAAGCAAATGCGCAGCCTGGGGACCTCAACGTCACCTCCTGGTGGCGCTGATCTCTCGCTGGAGAGCATTATAGGTGCGATGCTCTCCAATGATAGGATGTGGGCCGGAGTATCATACTTCTGTGAGACTGTAGTCTCGCTTAAGGAAGCCCATGAGCGAGAGAGGGATAATGCAGCGGATGCTCCCGCTCACCGCCGAAGGAGACAGGGTACTGGGCGGCGCGTGTTTGCGCGCCTCCTTCCACCTCCTTCAATCCTCAGTTGGACTTATCTGAGGGACCAGGGACGAATGCGAAAGTTGAACACCTGGTGCCTCACTTACAGATGAAGAGGGTTCTGCTGGGTTTTAGTGGGTATTGCGAGGTCTCCTCCCTCGCAGAGTCCCCCACTCCTGACCTGTAGGTCAGGGTTCGTGCCTAACTGCATTTCCCAGCGAAAAAAAGGCGTATCTTTGAAAATAATACAACAACATTTGCATATTATTAGATTTTTCTCAACTGCAAAGTTAGATCTTATACATGACATTTAAATAGTAATATTACGATAACGTAATAACTGGAATCTGAGTCAGGAAGTGGTATAATTAAATTGAGACTGGAATAAATATTTGTGGACTGACACAAGGATTTCCTTTTGGGGCAGCGTCTGACCGGAAATGTCCGTCCCATCGGGGGCTGCTCCGTTATCAACAGACAATAATTGTCCACGAATACAAATAAGAAGGCGTCCCAGTACATATTAGATATGGGAAATTCCGGAAACATCTATATCTTTGGATCCCTAATGGAAACCGTTCCAGTACACAGTAGACGTGGATAACATCTAAATTTTCAGACAATTATAATACATTCTATAGAAAAATATAACTTTGGACAAAGATCCGAAGGTAACACATCCTTTATTCTGTAATTCCGCATTAATATGAAGATAATTCTATTGTTCCCAGCTTAATTCCCGATCTCATGGAATAATGGCGAAATCAATTCGAACTTAGTTTCTTAACCGCAAAAACAGTCACCTGTTAAATGTAATCTGTTTTATTGATGAATTATTACTAATATATTTTTTCATTTGACTTTTATATTTGACAGTTTTATTTTAATTTGTAATTTTAATTGTGATGTTTTATTTTAAGTTTATTATTAATTAATTTTTTACTAACACTTTTTACTATTATATTATTTACCTAAGTTTCATATTAATCGGGCAAATTTAAGAGTTGAGCGCTTATGTGGCAAAAGGAATGCCAAATTATAAGTCGATATATATTACAATCCCATGGATATAAACAGAAATTTTTTTCTTAGTGAAGTTGAAATCGCGAAAAGAATTTGTATGCAGAATTTAAAGTTAATTTAGCAACCTCTCGCTTGAGAGCATTGTAGACGCGATGTTCTCCTGCGAACGTAATCTCGCAAAAGGAGATCCACGAACGACAGAGGATACTAAATTGCGCTTTTTTGTTCACCTGCTCCCATGAATCTTCAGTCGAACTTATTTGGGACAGCAGGGAAAAATATGCAAGTTGAATCTCAGGTATCTCACTTAAGGACGAAGAGAGTTCCCTTGGGTTTTAGGTCTCCTTCCTCGCAGAGTCCCTCAATTCTGATCCGTTTAGGTTTAGGTGAGTGGATAAAAGCATTTCCCAGCACAAAAAAGATCAATAGCAAATGATTTTAATATATCGTGATGATTGAGATCGTTTTTTCTCTTATATATATACTAGTTGACCCGGTAAACGTCGTTTTGCCTTATCTATTATCGCTATAAAAATAAGGGTTGGTGATTGAAGGGTGGAAATTTAGGGTTGTATGTATTTTTGTGTGCTGTATCATTAAAAAAAAAATTAAAACAAAAATTAGGGTTGGATCATCCTTAACATTTAGAGGGATAAAAATAGATATTGTCCGATTCTCCCCACTAACCGATATGCACGCTAAGATTCACGAAAATCAGTCGAGCCCACTTTTAATACTGACACGAGAATTTATCGTGATGAGTGCGAGATCATTTTTTTCTTATATTAGCTGATCCAGCATACGTTGCTTGGTCAAATTATTACTATTATCGCTATTGAAAAATAGGGGGTTGTTGATAGAAAGGTGATATTTTAGGGTTGTATGTACTTTTGTGTGCTGCATCACAAAATAAATACAATAATTTGGGGTGGATCACTCTTGACATTTAAAGGTTTGAAAAATAGCAGTGCAGCGGATTCTCACACTTGCTGAATATGCATGAAAAATTTCATAAGCATCGGTCAAGCCATTTCGGAGTATGGGAACGAACATTGTGACAAGAGAATGTTTATATGTATTAGATTACATTTGCGTGTTAATCATGTTATTGCATTCTACTCACCATTTTTGCAATAAGAATTAATATAACGATCCTCGATTTTTTACATATTCACAGCATCCCTCGCAGCGTATATTTGAACAGCCCCCTTGGATAAGAGCGAAGGGTGCGGGGGCGAATGACCTCCGATACGCCGTGACGTCAGGTCAATGACTCAGATAATGACATCGGTTCGGTCGCGAAAACGTCATTGTCATACAGTGTTCGTTAATGTTCGCGGATTTATAACGGAGGACAGTATAGACTTGTTTTATTTGAGCAGCTGAAATAGTTTAAACCCATGCAGTTTTGCCTTCCTTGTTTAGCATTTTCCTATTGACGACAAAAAATGTGTACCCATATTTATAGCCAATTCCGATATCTACATAACGCACTGTCAAAACCAGCCACCCTATGACATGGCTCAATGTGATATACCTAATGGGTTTTGAAGTTTCCCACATTCCAAATATTTAGACATATAATTATTACAATTAGTTGTTATGGGATACATTTGTTGATTTCGAGGCTATATGTTTTTATGTCTATGAACGAATGGCTTGAAGGTAAGGTTTATCTATTACAAGCAATTACTGCAAGCGACTGAAGAATTTATGCCGCTTTATTTCAATTACATTTTAAAATAACAACATAAAACAGCAACAGTTTTTAAGAGCATCAAATATAATTTTCATTCATTCATTTTAAAAATACAGTAAAAACGTGAAACTTGTTATCGACGACACAATCACTTTATAATAAATACGTTATGGTAAAGCTTTTAAAAGATCTGCCTTGTAGATGTCATTAAGTTATTGGAATAACTTACAAATCTCAAGTTGATGTGATTTAATAAAGTTTTGCTACTGGTTTTAATCAACAAAAATTTTATTCTCCGGATAATTTTTAATTAGGATTTTGAGAGCAGTTGGTCTTAGAAGCCGATGTCTGCAGTATAAGGGTTTATATCCGGTTAAAGCGACGTTGTAATATGACTGATGGAGCTATGACCGAGTCAAGTTCCGATTGAGACATACTCTAACGCCTTGAGATATAGTCCTGACTAATTGTATGTGTTCATAAAGGAAGTAATAATCTTATGACCACAAACAACAACAAAACGTTGATTATCACATTAAACATTAGAACATTCTTTAGTGTCATTACAACATGTAAAGACAGAAACGTGAAATGTCAATGTTACAAAAAAAATTGGCATTCAGTTCCATGTAACTGACATTTTAGTTAAGAGTACTTTTCTATTTCAAAACGTACTTTAATGCCAGATCGTGATATAAAGTAAGCCACTAGTGGTCTATTAACTTCCCACCGCTGGGCATTGGTCTCCTCATTTGTAAGTGTGAGGTTTTTAGAGCATCGATCTGCCATGTTCTTTAAATTTGGGTTGGTGGGCTACACATACCACATAATTGATACAGGAATTTATGCAGGTTACCTTACAAAGTTGTCCTGTGAATTTTAAAGTACATTTAGACATGCAAGTACCATTTTTTTTATTTAATGGTACCTACACTGGATACAAATTGCCTTCCCTGAATAAGAAACCATGAGTCCACCACTCCACCATTATGGCTTTTGATATAAGGTAATAAAGGAAAAATCATGTAAATTATGCTTGGTGGCGTGCCTTATAAATTTAAATTATTATGAGTCATCTATTAAGAATGAATAATAACTATAGGGATATTAAATTATGATCCATATAATTATTATTAATTTTATACCTCTTTTTTGTACAAACAAGATTGATACACACACCTTTATGCAACATTTGCATTAAGAAATAAAACATACAGACAAACCGATAACCTCTTCCTTTTTTCGAAGTTAGTTTAAAATAACAAATAAAATGTTTTGTACTACATTAAATTTGGCACTAATAAGAACTATAACAATCCGTAAAACACCTTATTATGTAGTATTCAAGTGCTTAGGTATTAGTCCTTATAACACGAAATATGCAGAGAGAGCACTGATTGAACTACATAGATCTCAAAGTTATAAAGTAAAGTTTCTATCTTTCTAACATTTTGGCAATGCCTAATTTCTGTTTTTTAACATATTTTGCAAAGGCATAGAAGATATACGAATAATAATAAGACAAAAAACATCTAAGGTTAATTTGAATTTATTTAAAATTACTTATAGTTTGCACACTATGTTCAGTTGTTAATTCTAAGAATGTGTGATAATTAAACTGTATTCATGTAATACCTGTAAATTGTATATATAAATTACGCTGATTCTACATATCCTGTGAAATATATAATCTTAAATTGAAAAAGAAAGAACGAAATAATTAAAAACTATGTAAAAATGATATTAACTGATTGTCATCACCACCAACCCATAACTGAATTTAGTATAATTGATTTGACAGTTCAATAATTTAAAAAAAATAACACCTTTCCCACTTTACAATAAAACTAATATCAATTGAAAACTTCTCAGATAAATTACATATGTAACTCACAAAATTTATGGTATTTATGAAAGTATAAGATTTTACAAAATAATTGAAATCTAGAAAATATTGTAGAATTAGGTACATTGGTAGTTATTAATTGGAAGAGTCAAGAAATGGGAAACAAGCTATAGTTAAGGCTGTAGAGGATAATAAAATTATTTAATGTTTAATTTTTAAAGCAATTTTATAAAAATAGGCAGCTAAAATCAAATTATGATGTCCCTGCAACAATTCTGGGAGTTTGTGTAGCTTGTCACTTCATAACGAGGCAACTTGGTTGGTCTAAAATCACAAAATGGTCTTTCCTATTAGTGAGGTTTGTGTCCTGCAGTAGAAAAATTACCAATTGGAAGTAACAAACTCAATGTTTATAAGAATTTTTGTAACACAAAATTATCGTGCCTAAAGTAGAATCTCACAATACCCCAAAATATAGCACTTTGGCATGGTAGACATTGTGTTTTTATCGAATTCAGTAATCAAATCTAAATCATAGTTTAACTTACTGTGACATTTGAAGAGTGTGTATTACATTATTATTTTTGTAAAAATGTTAAATATTTAGTGAAGAAAAAATAAACGTGAGTAAAGTCACGGTCATACATTATAAGAATACGTCATGCCGGCGAGTTCGCCGTCACTAATGACTAACCTGTAGTGAAAGTTTATGCGACAAAAACTAAGGTGATTCATCTTATATCCCATGACTCATAAGTGGCTCCTGGTTATAATCGACCTCGCAAGTAAGTAAATCTCTAGTTATTGTCACGTACAGCGACTCTTATTGGAATTAAAGATAACAAGTTATTTAGATAAGCGACCTTGGCATTGGAAATCGCTGCAATCATAAAAGGATTTCACTTTAAAAACTTGTCAAGGGTGATAGGAGACGCCCAGTCGATTCGCCCCCCAAAAATAGACCTGAAATGGTTATCTTGCGACAGCGGCCGACTATGCCTTATATGGTTAAGTAGTAAAGCGACTGCGCGTAGCAATGCCGAGGGTTCGATGCCCTCACCGGCTGGCGGCTGATAACCCGTAAATCACGAAAATTTAAAGCCACCATGCATAAACACTATCGCTTGTCATAAAAGGCGGTGATTCGGTACCTTTCACAAAGTGAAATTTAACACCATAATCACAAATTTTAAGAATAAGGACTCCTACCCTATACTTATTCCTGGACAATTATCTTCCTTGGAATATAACACGTGGCATAAAATCACTGAACGGTGACATTATTTCTATGAAAAGGCGTGCGGAGTCGGCAGACGTGCAAATAATGGCCGACAGCCGCGCCGGTTGCCGTCGAGCAATAATGCGCCATTTTGATAATCATTGACACGGTCAGATTTGACAAAACACGACACAAATACGAAACACTGAAATTTATTTATATCACTTACCATTTTTTGATGCTAAGCACGTAAAAATTCCACCACTAACTTCACCGACTCCACGACAACGGCGACCGGAACGACACTGATTCGAACAGTTGGTAAAACGCAACTCTGTGACCCACCAATCAGCGCATGTGTCAAAATTATTAGAATGAGTCAACACAGTATCTCTTTTGAATGATATGCAATCGAAAATTCACTATAATATTATATGGAAATAAGTTTGACAGCAATAAAAAAAAATTAAAGTTTTTTATGAATATATTAGCCTCGCGAAATTCCGTGGAATATTTTATAATTTTTTAAGGGGTACACACAAGACGACAACTTTTCAAAATACTAGTAGCTCCGTTGCGATTTATGATACCACTACAGAAATATATACGATTTATTTTATTTAAAGGAGCTTCTACCGCGAGAAGATTAGATAAAATACATAATTCTTTTCAGCGTACAGATAGGACTATTTTCAACACTTCTTTGCGTTTGATTACTACTTGAAGAGTGAGTCACTGATGACGATAATATTGTGGCCAATCCGCGTTGAGTTTTCAATAAATGTCCATATATGGACTGGCGGAAACTGCCGTAAAATTGTATGGTTGTTTAAATAAGCGCGGGATTTTTACATTACAAAAAATATTTACTTAGCTTATTGTGTTTATATTTACCGTCACAATAATTATCTTCGTGTTTGAATTCACCTTTATGGGTAACACTGCTATTTTATTAGTATTGTAGTTATAAGACTTTTGCTTGTGTATAATGTTGAAATGAAAAGAACATTTTCACTTTACATAAAATGTTTTATTGTTTTTGAATATAAATTTTAAGACAATCATAAATTGTTGAATGTTAGTGTGGTATACACAAATTAACTATGTAAATTCTTTGTTGCTAGAAATCTTTATATAATTTCCAATAAATGTGTAAAGTTGCATCAAAATCAGATTAATAGTTTAGAGATGTCTAGATGACAAATATACTAAACGATTTATTCAATTAATAATTTACATATGATATTACTAGAATTAGTGAGTTAAATTAACGAAATTCATAAAACGACGGCGAGTAATTGAAAAAATTGATTCCTTAGCTATTATATAAGTTTTCCTTTAATTACTTGACTATGTATATAGTTATGAAGTAAATTACCTCTGATCAAGTTAAGGCGCTTTTATGTCAGATTGTATTATTACTTACTATCATAATTCATCATCATAATCAGTCTATTTTACTATAAATGTTATAAACCTCAATAACAGTCAAGAGCTAATTAAAAATAATTATTCATTGAACTGTGCATACACAGATATTTAAGGTTATTCTGTTTCAAAGTTTTGTATAATTGTTTTTGTGTTAATTTTAATTCCGTGACTGTTTTTTGATTTTTTTTCTTAAAACAACTCTTAAATATAATATTTTCATCATCAATACTGGAATTTTTGTTACCTAAATAAATACATATACAAAAAAATACAAAATTCAAAACTATATCACATATTTTTTTTTATTGCCGACAGGTAAGCGCTTGACAGATCACACTGATGACAAAGTCTAATATGGAAGCGCGCTAATCTGGTAAGAGGTAATTTACCTCTTATGAATTGACACAATATCGTATCGGAACACAGTTCTATTTAATTAGCCGTACGTCATTGCTGGTAGGGTGGTAACTAGCCATGGCCGAAGTCTCCCACCAGTTAAATTAGAAAATGCAATTTTCTAAATTGGTCCTATCGGAGATGGAATCAGGGACCTCTGCTAGCAAAGCGGGTACACGCACTACTGCGTCAACGAGGCGGCCAAATTATGCCTTGGTAATGGGATTTTTTTTAAAAGTGGGGCAAATTAGATGTTCATATTTTATTCTTGGAAAAGGTGATAAAAAAATAAAAGTATGTGCGTACAAACTACACATGTCAGAAGTAAAACTTCTTTGACAAACTAATTTTTAATTCTTGTTTATATTTATAAAAATCTAAAACTCCAGATTTCCGAGACTTGGAGGGAGGGAAAAAGGAAGACATGTTAGGAATTTAATTATCATTAAAATCTTATACATATATTAATACAAATAATTTATCGAAATCTTAAATGACGAATTTTGAATAAATATGCCACGTGTTATTTGATAATATTAGAAATTCTTAATGAAATATTTTTTTTTTAAATTTAAAATTAAGAAAAGAGAATTTATGAAATATTTGTCTTATGAAAAATAGTATATTAAATGTTAAGATAACAAGTGAAAAATGAATTAGCATAAAAAACGCTGCACATCTTCGTGACACTTCAAAAAATAAAAAAAATTAAGTAATCATATTACTGAAGTGAAAACTTCTTAAGCATCGTTGTGATTTGAAAAATCAACATTAAAAAGAGACAGACATATAAATTGATAAGATTGAATGTAGGAGAAAATGAGACAGTAAGCATTTATACAGTGTTTATGTTCGTGGTTCTGTTTATGCTCCCTGCACTCGTGTCAATCAAAGTATAGTGGGTATTAACATTAAATCATTACTAAAACCTACAATTATACTCTTGCCGAAATTTTAACTAAGTCTCATTATCTTGAAACCAAAAACTAGTGAAGGTTTCTTTTTTTATTATTATTGCTGACAGTCTAAGATGGAAGCGCTCTAATCTGGGTAAGAGGTGATATATCCCTTACGGTTTCTACACAGCATCGTACCGGAACACAAATCTCTTTGTTTTGGCGGTACGTCTTTGCTAGTAGGTGTGGTTACTAGCCGCCAGACCAAACTCGGACCTACCGGGGATGGAACCCGGGGCCTTTGCTAGCAAGGTGAGTACTCGCACCACTGCGTCAATTTCTAGCATGTATGAATTACACAATCATTTTTATTATTTTCTCTAGGTAAAGGTGTTAAAAAAATCGCAAAATAATTAAATCATTTAATTAATTCAAGCATTACCAACATATTTATGATATCTCTTATACATAGTATACATATTAGATAATGTCATTTGACCAACTGATCCAGCTAAAGCTCTTCTTAAAAATGCCATAGCGTAAGATGAATCCGAGACCTGTATCAGCAGAGCCACGGAATTTTCGATGTGCTGTCGTACCATTTTCGGTGGTGGACTGTTTTCTAACCATATACATATATCTGCTACAGCGTATGCTGATATACGGGATACATGTATTTTTCGCTTGCATATTGACTGGGTTAATCTGAAAAAGTTAAGACGTTTTCATAATATCTATATATAAAAATCAATTTATGTTCGTTAGCCATGCTAAAACTCGAGAACAGTTTCATTTGGCTAATTTTATTTGTGGCAGTCGAGGTTAAGAAAAATGAAAAGTGCGTGCGTACAAAATACGTATGTCAGAAGTCTAACTTCATTGGCAAACTAATTTTTAAGTCTTGTTTATAATAATATTTATTATATATAAAAAGGCAGATATGTTACGAATTAAATTGTCATTAAATATTAAGTATCGTAAATTAATACAAATATTTTAATGATAATTCAAATGACGAATTAAAGTAAATATAAATGCCACGTGTTTTTTTGTTATTATTAGAAATTATTAAATAAATTTTGTTTACAATTTAGAATAGAGAATTTTTGAAATATTTTTATTTCATATTATATGAAATAAAAATAGTAAATTAAATGGTTAAATGACGAGTGGCAAATTAAAATGCCACATCTTATTTGTAAATATCAATGTATCAAAAAATTGTAATATCATTGGTAAATATTTTATCCTCATGACTAAAGAAGTTTCACTTCAAAAAAGCCCATTAACGTCCCACTATTGGGCACAAGCCTCCTCACTCATATGAGACAGGGTTTTTGGAGCATAGACCCACCACGCTGCTCCACTGTGGATTGGTAGGCATAGTTCACAAATGCACTCTCTATTCCTTCACTCTCATAGTCCGACGTGACGGCAATATGACACGATCGGCGAGAGATTAGGCGGAGGATTGACGGTTTAACGTGCTCTCCGAGGCACGGGGGTGGATCACACCGCCAAATTTTTCCCAACTTCGGGCAAATATTGAGAAAATTTTAATAGAAAACTCAATATCGATTTTTAAATTGGCCCGACCCGGGACTCGAGCCCAGGACCTCATGTCTGTAGTCGAACATGCTAACCACTTGACCAATGAGGCAGTCGGCAGGCGCAGTGGAATATAATAAAAACAATTAATTCGCTTTCCCTTCGAAACTACTCTCATCTGTCAAGCATTTGATGTCAGTCTCGACGTTTAGAAATCAATTCAACTTAAAAGTTGTTAAGTTTTTTTCCCTTGTTTTGAAAATGCGACTTTGACAACTGACAATTTCTGATCGCAACTCAATTTTTACTGAATTTAGCCGGAATGTGGGCATAAAGGTCGCGTTTATTGATTAAATTTTTTGTTCCGATTAAGTTTTGACCACATTTTTGACAAAAGTTGAAACATTTTGCAATTATCATTGTTTTTTTTATTTATTGAATCTAAGACGGTACGAAGTTTTATTAGAATATAGCCAACATAAGGAATAATAAAGAATACTTTTCACTTTTCCTATATAGATATTTTGATTTTCACTCCTACTACTAACTACTACAGATAATTTGATTTTGAATAAATAAAACATACTTCTCCATGGAGTGTGCCATTTCAGCCATCTTGTGTTCCACGGCTTTGTCTGCCTCGTTCTCTGCAGTCGACCTCTCGCAGAGACATAACATTAAAGCTTTATAACATTGCATAAAACATGGCCACCTGAAAATAATTTAATAGCACATTCGAAATAACTTTTTTTATTGAGATTAACATGTGACTAATATTGGTTCATTTCATATTTAACTTTAAGGATAGTTTTCGCTTTTTTTTGTTAATCAACTTACATTTTTATTTCAATTAGACTTTGAAGTCGTTTATACTTAGACTAACCGAATCCGCGACTTCGTCTGCGTGGAATGTTCTTTTGGTAGCATTTTCATTAATTTAGGCAAATTGTTTTACAAATAAAAAATGATTTTTATTTCAAAGGACAGTACAGGTATGAATCCGTACTGCCCTTTGTGGGTGGAATTTCCTAAAATTTACTTGACAGAATTAAAAATTCTGACCAAGTTATACATACCCTAAAAGATATAGTTTGTAAATGTGAAAGTTTGATTTTTTTGTTAATGTAAAAATTTGAATTTTTTAAATTAACACCCCCGGAAACCCCCATGCAGGTGGAATTTCAAAAATCCGTTCTCAGCCGACCTCTAGTCGGCAAAAGAAATGTTCCTACCAAATTTCAATTCTGTACGCCCTAATAATAATCATTGACCCCCGGCCGTTTGGTCTCCCTGCCGGGGATGTATTTATTTGAAATATCTGTTTATGATTTTTTATTTATCTATTTGCAATACAAAATTATATATTTGCGTACAAGGGCGTGAGTGTTAAACTAGAATAATAATCATATCACTTATTTCGAACTACTTTGTCCATATAGTGTTAGTAACAATTATCTTACATACTATGTTAGTATTACCACCTGGTAATACTTTAAACAAACCATTATGGTATTATGATTCCAGAGATATCGTGATGAGTCAATAGATACCTGGATATTTCTTATATATAAGAAATATATATATCAATATATATATATACATAGATTCGAAAAGTATATACTATAAAGAGATAAATATAGGAAACTTTTTGTAACTTTAAAAAATTAACCACTAAAACACCGTATAACCCTTTAATTTTTTTAAATTAAAATCTCATTGTTTTATTAATTTTTAGGTAGAAATATATTGAAGAGTGAGCTAGCACGATATAACGCTTGCTCGTTGAATATTGAACGATTGTCAGCTGCGTTATAGGCCGTTTGGGCGCCAAATGGAATTCGGGATTCGGAAGCTACAATTTGTTAAATAAAACGAGAATAGATACAAGACTGCAGAATAGAAGCCAGAAAGTTTTATTTATTCATTGGAAACAAAATTTTGCTTTTCAGCAACTCTTGTAGAGTGGTACCTAGACACGCCCGAAGCCTATGAGACTTATGAGATTTCCTAATTACGCTTTACATGAACCCGGGACTGCTAAATATTACGACAACGAGGTAGATATATATAAAAAATAATGTTTTTTAAAATTATGGTGGGTTTATTCTGTAAATGTAAAGGCTGGAGCCGGTCGATATTATGGAACAATACGATATTCTAAATTCACTGTCCTGAATCGAAACCGAGACCTTCATAAGAAAAACGAAACTTGGCCAAATTAGAAAATTACAATTTTCTAAATTCCCTTGTATCAAACGCGAAAACTTCATAACTAAAACTATCATCGCGTTGGTGGTGTGATCGTAATTTTATTTATTACCTGTCCTCCAACAATTCTTCCCTTGAAAGAAGCAAATTATTTAATATGGCAACACAGCCATCATAAATCAATACGAATCCGTTCCAAGCGATATCGCACTTTGTGTCCATTGTCCTACGGCCGAGAATGTAGTGCATTAGGCTATGGAGTTCAAATATTGAATCAAGGAATTTGTAGTCCAACGGGATCTGAAAGTGATGAAATTCTTTTTCAGGATTATTCAACCAGATTTGGTGGCTAATAAGTTACATTTCTTTAATTCTGTAATGGTTGACTGTAATCTCACTCACGGCATCATATAGTGACACACTGTACCTGTCTCTTTCCGTTAGTATTTCATTAGCTTTATTAACGTAAGCTTTTAGAAAGAGAGAGAAAATACTTTGTAAATTAAAAACAATATAGAAAATACATACAAGAATAGCCATTTCTTTCAGGCAACCAGGGTTAGGTTGATTTATAAGAATTTTGAATTAAATTCAATCATCAAATGAAAAATAATAATTAGAAGATGAACTTATTATGAAGATAAAAAATAATTACATTCTGTTGCTCTGTTTAATATTTACAAATGTAATTAAATTTTTTGTTGTATTAATGTTGTATGTATGTATTTTATAATTGTTTATTCTTTTTTAAGTGAAACTTCTTTAGGCGCATGAGGGTATAATTTTTACGGATGAAATGCCACGAATATGTGCAGCGTTTTTTATGCAAATTCGTTTGAAGGGTAGGTATTTTTAAAATTTACAAAGAACATGAGGCATATTAATTTTCCACTCGTCATTTACTATTTTAATATTTTTATAAATTTCTGATTCAAAAACAAAATTTAATAAATAATTTTTAGTACTGACAAAAAATGCGTGGCATTTTTATTTATAATTCGTCAGTTGAGAGTTCAATAAATTATTTGTGTTAATTTGCGACACTTTTATTTCAATGACGATGAAAGTCTTTTAATTCCTGACCCTTTTCCCTTCCCTCGTCTCGGAATACATTTGTATAAATATAAACAAGACTTAAAAATTATTTTGCCAGAGAAGTTTCACTTCTGACATGTGCATTTTGCACGCAGGCACTTTTAATTTTTTTATTGTGTCCTAGAATTATTCGTTAATTATATGTATAGGGAAAGTGTGAAGTAATAGTATGAATTGTAAAGTTACCTTTTTAGCAGCCAAAATAACTTCCGACAATATATCCAGGTCACACCTCAGTATTTCGCAAATGGATTCACTTATTTTCAGTATCTTCAACGGTTCATCGTTTGCATCTTCACCAGGAACTTCCACGTCGCCGTCTTGTGTGTCGTGCCGCTGTCCGACATTTTGTATGCAATCATAGTGTTGCTGTATCCAAAATTTGATGTTTTTTGTGGCTCGGAATATTAACTTCGTCATCGCAACACATTTCGGTTCGATTATGTTTGCTTTAAGACAATTTTGCCACAGATACTTGGATACTTTCCGTGACGTCAGTTGGTTGTTAGTAATGTCCTTATTTTTTAATATAATCGACGGTTTCTGGAAGCAAATGATTTCTTTTAAATGCTGAGAAATTAGCGCTGTAATCTGAATTGAAGATAGATAAGTGATGATATAGTCTAAAAGGGTAGCGCTGACTTAGAGGTAATTTACCTCTTATGATCGTCATAGTTATAATATCGATTAACCAAGCAGGCCCGAAGCAGGGGATTTGACATTCCCCAAATGTGAGTTTAAGTTTTTATAACTTGAGAAACAGTACAATTACTTTTTTCATATCTTTTCTAATGATAAAAGCATTATAAGGATACCTTTTCTCGTTTTTTATTGATCAAAGTGTACATCGTTTAATAATACTGTCTTTTTAAAACGAAAACTTAAATAGTTGAATACGCAATATCTACATTCCTATATAGCAAGTTTTATTTAGTTTGTTTTCACATGTCTTTTTCTCTCTTCAACAAACGCAGTAATACCGTTAGGAAAGAGCGAGACAAATGTATGACACTGTTTTCGTTTACACCGATTTGTTCAGCCGCGTATGTCCCATGACTGTTTATGATTTCGATACAAATGAACTGGGGTCTTTTAGTACCCCCGTTCGGATCACGCGTAGTTTTTTGACACTTGGACCGAATAGCGGTTCTGTTCTTCTCAAAACAGAGCGCAAATGTTTTAAAGCTTCTTTAAATTCTCCACCAGTTTCAAATTTGATATAATATGAATAAATTAGTGTATTGCTATGAAAATTATATTTCTTGGGTCAGCTAATAAAAAATTATACCTTCAACAGAGCCAACGTTGCGAGATCACCAACGAAGTGCATCGCAAAACAATCCACCGAAGACAATTCGGCCAAGAACTTCAAACACACTGCAATCTCATCCAGGCAGGTACCCATACTCCTCCCCCTACCCCCCTCCGTGAACATTTGCAGCAATCTCCCTTTGATACTGAGCCACATTTGATGGAACAGCTTGTCTTTGTTTTGTAATATTTTGTGAGATTCGAGTTTCTTTATATATCGCAAAAGAACATTTAGCAAATGCAATGAAAGCTCAACATGTTGGGTCTTCGCTGATGGACTTTGTATTGTTTTCATCTGTGAAATTAAATATGTAGGTTAGCATTGATTGTGAACTCAACTGATGTTAAGTTGAATGAAATGAATTGTTCTAATGTAAATAAAATAAATTAAAATTTCATTGTAATGTAGATTGTAAAAAATGACATCTGACTGACTTTGTGCATGAGTAATATTTTTACGAAAAAACGCGTGATTAGCGTCACAAAGATGTGCAGCACTTTTTTATGTTAATTCGTTTCAAGGTTAAGTAGTTTTAATATTTACTAAGAAAAATGTGGCAATTTAATTTGCCACTCGTCATTTAATAATTAAATATAGTATTTTTCATAAGTTCTCTTTACGAAATTTTAATTTTAAAAATAGAATTTTTATAATTAATTTACAATGATATTGTATAAATTTAATACCCGAGGAATTTTAATTTAATATTCATTATCTGAATTTAAAACAATATACAATGAATGTATTGTAATAATTCCTATTAATTATTAAATTAAAATAATTTTTCATATTCAGATCGCAATGCCAAAAATTGTAGTGCGAGAATGTGAAATGCTTTAATGAATATATTGATAAATTAATTTTAAAAATTAATTCATCGAAATAAATTTATAATTTGTATTAATTTTCGGTAGTTTGACTGTTTCAATGACAATTAAATTCATTTGATTACTAACATATCTTTCTTTTTCCTTTCCTATCAGTTTTCGGAATCTAAAGCTTTAGATTTGATTTAAAAATAGTTTGCCAAAGAAGAGTCAATTCAGTCATGTGTATCATGTACGCGCGTACTTTTTTAATTAGACCAGGGCACGAATGAGAACTCGTTTTCAAATGTTTATTTGATATTATAATTTTTCGTACATTGTGAATAATATTTAAAAAATAACTGTATTTAACTATTAAAAAGTGCTGTAAAACACTACTCGAATTTATTACTATTTTGATTTGATACAGTTTAAGGCTGTATTGAGCTAAAAATTAAATAATAATGAACGTTGCTAGTACGTTTGGTAACGAAGTACGAAAGTAACCACTTTCGGATTATATTATTTGTAACAAAGTACTTACAGCATTTCGTACGAAGAACTCCAGTCCAGATAATATACAATCCATATTTTGAACTTCTTCGTTATCCGAGGACTCGCAATACTTTAAAAGTGTCAATGTGTAAGCACCCAATGCGTTCAGTGTTGCCACAGTGCTTTCAGCAACTACCAAACTATAATCAGTGTCGCCAGAATCTTCCTCATAATAATTATTTTTCTCAGCAAAATCAATATTTTTGAACGAATTCAGCATAGCTTTATTCAATTTCTCTTGCAAATTTGCCAAGATAGATCGGTAAGCACTAGTTGTGATTGCTTTCTTTTCTTTAGCGATCAATGGTAGTATTATACAAATTATTTGGAATACAGGCTCTCTAAAGTATTCTATACTCGATATTATGCCTTTATTTTTATGATTAATCAACAGAATTTCCACAATGTTTTTAACGATATCCGCATCCGTTTTAACTTTTTTCACAGCGGATTCAAGGATACTTTTCAAAATAAGTGTTTGATTAGATGTCTTTATTGTTAATTTAAATAACTCCAAAAGAGTATTGTCGTTAAAATCAAATATGTAGTCGATTGAAAACAATTTGTATATATCCGGGTATTTCGGACTCAGTTCGTAAATACTTTGCAATACATAGTCTATGTTCCTCTTCATTTTTTTCGAGTGGCAACAGTTTTTAACTGTCAGCAAAACAAAAATAGCGGCCAGTTGGAAATTTTCATCGAAGTAGGGTAGTTGTAAAAGTTTAAGAACCTCTATCATATCTTCGATTTCATTTTGATTTTGAATGGCCGTATTATTAATAAGTTCCTTAAAATCGACATCTCTGACCATATTTGTTACATCAAAATCAATTTTGCTTAATGTCTTGCTTAAAACGTTTGCATTCTCGACACAATCGCAAATATTTCTAGCGACTTTTAGGAATATCGCTTGCAACAATGACTTATTGCGAATAACCCCCTCTGTTTTGAATATATTTACATTAGAATAATATGCGTATGATTTTAGGAATGATTTAGAAAGCGTTTTCAATTGCCCGTCATTTAAATCTCTGAACAAATTGCTGGTTATGTAATTGTTGTTTAGAAGGATTTGTGGGTAGTTTGATATTTGTTTTATTATATATGCCTTTGTTTCCGATATCATTGCGGATGTTTGTTCGTCTGTGTTGCCGTTTGATAATAATTCATGCGATAGAGTTTTTGTGAGAAGTAATTCCATCTGTAATTATTATAGAATGATTTTGATTATGTAAGAAGTTTGTAACTGTTTGGCAGTGGCTTGTCAAATATCAATGGTTTTTTTTTAAATTTATATTTTGTATATACCGCGCTCTATTTTCAAAAATACTGGAATTTAAACCAACTATTGTAAGGTTTCTCAAAAGGGATGCCAATTTGGGACCAATTCATGAAAAACAAAAAAAAAAAAGGAATATCCTTCTATGCAATTCCCACGTAGAAGTAGTCAAACCTTAAAAAATTTTTGGCTTTAAGACAATGATAAGCATTTATATAGAACGGGCTAATACCAGATTTCACCAACATTCCCTAAAGCATCACATAGTTAGGGGACCCCTTAAATATAGAAATAACAAATATTGTATAATGCTTCTTATCTCATTTTCCCGCGTCCAATCTTATCAATTATTCTACTGTCGCTTATTAGTTTTATCGACTTTCAAATTACAATGGTGTTAAAGAAGTATCCAATAAAAAAAATTATTAAATCCATTTTGAAAGTGTCTGTCAATTTGGCTGAGTTATGAGATTGAAATTATTTTCTTACCCATACAATATTTGCATCTTCATCTTGTATTTTTGCAACAAAAGCGATCCATTTCTCCTTATTTAAAAACGGTAGCAAGTTATTATCTATGAGTTTCAATTTCGTATTGCTGTATTTTAGATTCAGTAGTTTCAAATGACAGAAATTCAAGCACAGTTTCAGGAATGCCGAAACTAATGAAGGATTCTGAAATTAATGCAATCATTACATAGTATAAAATAAAATACTTCATTTGAACTATTTTGTAAACTAGATAGTAAAGGACTCCTAATTCAGATGTATAAAACGTAACTTTTTCTTTCTATCTTTACTAACCACGAGTGTGGTGCTCCTGTGGAAAAAGCGCACCACGCGGTGGCCGAATGTCCTGCTTGGGGACCTCAGCGTCATCTTCTGATATCGCAGATCGGTGCGGACCTCTCGCTGGCAAGTATTATTATAGGTACAATGTTTGTCAAAGAGCGGGCCTGGAATGCTGTTGCTACCTTCTGCGATATTATCATTTACCTAAAGGAGGCACGGCAAAGAGAGAGGGCGAATGCAACTGAAGCGCAGCACCCCCGACGGAGGGGAATAGGAAACAGGAGACGGAGGTTTATCCAACTCCTCCCCCTGTAGTGCTCTTTTGAGCCGGCTTTACTCGGAGGGGCCAGAGTTGAGTGCAACAACGAACTTCTGGTCCTTCCATTCTCAAATGACGAGGGCTACACTAGGTTTTAGCGGGTGTTCAGGTACTACCGGCGAGTCCCACACTTGCGTCTGTCTCCCTGGCGGAGTGTGTCAATGCATTTCCCAGTGACAAAAATAAAAAATCTTCACGAACTTATATCTCCCTTTTCCTGATTACACTTTTCATAACGATCATCTGACGCATTCACGCGTAATGTAAACTTCAAACACTTACGTAGTTCAACTTCAAGATGCATTCGCCAAATTTATTTACACACTGGCTTTCAAAATCTTGAAAAGTCGACCAGAAATCCTCAGCTATATGAAGCGGCACCGTGTGATCCGCCATTTTGTTGTGTCGTAGGAAGCTCGACAAAATGGCGGCCAGCATCTCTGCCAGGGTTATTATCGATGGACCTAGAATAGATTGATATAAATAGAAAATGCTTTATTGAACTCTACAGGAGGAATAATAATAAAAAGACTAAAGTAATTCTAGTGTTCAATAGGGGGCCTTATAACAATTGAGCAATCTCTTTCGGAAAACCAAACATATACATAAGGAAATAAAATTCTATAAACCACTTGCGAGCTTTTATGGTGTTTTTAAGTGTTCATTAAACAAGGGAGAGAAAGGCGTGTAATATTAGAGTCCAAAATATTAACATAGACCAGCTCATTGGTGAAGGTAAACATCGTGAGAACATCTTTATATTCCAGGAGCTATTCTAGAATATGTAGCCTGCCTATTCACATTAGAGCATCATAGTGGGTCTAAGCTCAACAACACACTCTCATCAAATAAATGTTAATATACAACTTCAATAGGAACATTTAAAAGAGTCAAATAAAAGCCTTTCAAATAGGTTTCTCCAATAAAAAACTATTACATACTGACAAATCCTTCTTCAAGCATCATCAGACAATTTTCTTCAAAATCCTTTTGCAATGACAGCAACAAATCCTTATTCTGTCTAAAGAGCAATTCAGATGTTAACTTCCCATACATTTCAACACAGTTTGGTGGGAAAATATCATTTCCAGTGATTATTTTCCCTTTAATTTTATTGTAATTATCACCGTTGTTAGCTGCTTCATTCAACTTTTGTTTCAATTCAAATTGTTCTATGTTACTTGCTTCGAGGCTTGTTTTAAGATGTGGTACCATTTGATTAAGAAAATCAACTCCTCTGCTCAATTTAAATAGGGTTTCAAGCAAGCAATTCAACATTTCAGTATATGATTCCAGAAAATCAGCATTATTCTTCTTTGCTGTCATTATGTGAGGTAGGATATGATCCATTTTTTGCTCAACCAAACTTGGATCTAATTTCAATGCAATTTTTATTATATTCAATGTGGTTTTATCTAGTTTCCCTTCTAACTTCAATTGTCCAAGCATTAACGTCTGTAAGAAAGCCATAAATGTTTTCTTCATATCAACCTTCGAACCTCTCTCACCTGATGTATCAGTCAGCTTTACAGTAATATCTACTTCGTTTTTCAACAGCACTTCAAGCATATTTAAGAATATACTTCGTTTTATTTTATCATTGTGCTCCTCGAACATAATGGGAGGCACTTTCATAACTGGAACTATGTAATTTTGTGGCATATTCAATGCGCTGGTGGCCATTATATAAAAGGCGAAGATAATTTGACTCTCGTTATGGAAACAGGTGACAAATATGTTAATGAAGTCTGTGAGAAAACTATGGTCACCATCAATCCTGCCATTTGGAAATGTAAAGAAGGCTCTCATTATCTTTGCTACAGACAGCATTATATCACCTTTCTCTGCTATGAGTTCATCTACTTCATCATTTTTAATCAAGTGATTAAGAAAAGTTAAATAATATTGCTTTTTGCTTATCGGGAATAATATATTTTGGCACAAATTAATAACAGAGTCATGGCATTCAGTGTTCAGATAACTGAATATGGTTTCCAAGTGATCTCCATCATACACCAATTTAATTATAAACTCAAGCTTCTTCTTGGACTCCTTGTAATATTTTACAATCTTATTAAAAATTGATTGGATTTTTGAAACATTCTCATGGCGGATGTTATGTAAATTTTCTAACAATGATGTTGTGATGATTAAAAATTTTTTTGTTAATAAATTCAGTTGAGCTGCCACCTTATTGTTGTCTAAAAATGATATGATTGCTGGATAGTCTTCACTGTGTAATGCACTGCCATCGAGATACTGTAACACAACCTGAAGACATGCAAATTGTAATGTATAAATATATTGTAATGGAACGATGACAATATGAACAGTTCAGTGATCATTTTAGAAATAAATATATTTTTTTAGTGTTAAGTGAATGTTACCAGTTCAGCACTGCTATCATTTCAGAATGTATTATCACTTACTTTCAGTTGAGTGCTGAACTGTCAGCAATATAAAAAAATTATAATGTAACACTGTTACATTAAGTTATGTTTTTAAAAGCGTCATATTTTAATAGCACCTGATTTTTAAAAGTAAATTAAAATAATATCTTCATTTACAGGATAAAAAAACAACAATAGCTTTTGTGAAGTTGTAATATTATAATACACCTTAACTCAACACTAGTGAACATCAATAACTTTGTTAAATTTACCTGTCAAGATAATATAAAAAACAGTTCAATATTTTAAACACACATTTTCTTTAGTCAATATGTCAATGTGCTCCATAAAGTACAAGTTACGGGTAAATCATATAAAAATAACACATTTGTATCTGGACTGCTCTTTTGGGTAGCAAGATTGTGTCGCTTGATTCCAGTGTTATTGACAACTTTGCACAATGGGGAATACAATATCCAGTGCATTGTCGCCATTCAAGCACCTTGGGGACTGAACATACATCATATTGTTCATATTGCTTCTTCAGCCTTGCTATTCATGCGACTATGTCAGTGACTTGGTCCTTCTATAAATCTCTTCATTTCTGATTTGATCACATAAAGAAATTCCAAGCCCTCAGCCACTGCCCATTCTCCGAGATTTTGTATGAGGCCTATAGTCTGCAACCACATACTTAACTGGATCTAATAATAAATTAAAATTCTTACCTTAATGATTTTATACTTTAATTCATTTGTAAAATCATCAACTCCATTCAACCAGTCAAGTATGTCTCTTAGTTCTTTACTTGTTATACAGTGACCTTTAATTAAGTCATTTATCCATTCACCCACTATCCTTTCTTTGGGAACAGCTGGAAAGTGGTGAGAGTGGACAATATTTCTTGCTAACCTGAGACGTTTTGTTAGCGGTGTTGAGTTGTCTACGAGGCGACGTTTTAGCTCTAAAACACAACATTGAAATTTCATCTATCTTATAATAAACAATCAACTATAAAGTGTAACTCAAATAAAGATATGAGGTCAATTTCATATACATATATTCATAATTTGCTTATTATGCCAATAAGGGGGCATTCATTGATAACATGAGGTGACAATTTTTTGACTGGTGAGATTTGGTAACATGAATATATTTTGATATCTCACATACACACATTAGTTTTCTTTATTTTACTTGGAGTATACTTTTTATATTTCTAATTGTATGGGGATACTCTACATGGATTTTGAAACAGACATGTAACACATAACTGAAATACAAATGCCATATTGTTATCTACCTTAAAAATTATACTATAGTTCCAACAAACACCTGCTTTTGGTAAAGAGAAAACAAAGATTGAATTGATCAGATCATTACTTGGAAAGCTATAATATTTGGCCAGTTTTCCATTGAAATATTCTTTGATAACTTTTATTAACATTTTATAGACTAGCAATTATATAAAGAATCAAAATATTCTTTATGTTAATTAAAATCTTTTGTATAGTCAAGGCTATCTGTTGTTAAGAAATCTACCAACAGTTCGGATGGTTTTTACTGAGATATCAGCGAGAAACTCTATAGTCACTCTTTTGACCATAGTTTTTACAATAATGATATTTTACAAAAAAATTATTGAGCCTACTCATATGACATTGAATTCAAATCAAATGGTTTCTGTCATTGAAATATTTATCAAATGTGGTTTGAAATATATTGAGTCAAAGAATGTTTTTGTTCTCTTATTATATATATGTATACACAGTCTGGAAAATTACTTCTGGAGCTTTTAGGTCTAAAAAATATGTATGCATACAATTTCTCTTATTGCTTTGTATAAAATTATTAGGCCGATACTAAAACATTTTTTGTTTTTCTAATTGATTTTTTATTAAATAATCGAATAGGTACTACCACTGATCCCACTGCCGTTACGAATATGATTTTCTGATTATAAAACGAATAATTATCACTCTATTGGGCGTCAATTAAGTTTTCTAATTTAGCGAGCTAAAAAAAATAGGTTAGAAAATGTGTTGTTTATAATTATATATTTAAATTACTATGAATATATTATACTCACCGTTTAGTGGAAAATGTGACATCTTTGTCTTGTTCTTTATAAACACTTTCGTTATAAATTCTTACCACATAATTATAACTCGTAAGTGGTCACTTTGAAAACAAATAATATCGATTTGTATTTTATTCATATTTTATATTGTCAAAATTGTGTTTTGTTTTTGCATAACGCAACATAATGTTCTTAAGTATTTTACATTAGAAATTTAAAATTTATAGACATATCAGTAAACAAATTCTCACAATCTCTAAATAAAAAAATATCATTTATTAAATAGCTCATTAATTTAAGGATATTATCAGTACGCAGTGTTGATTTTTATAAGTAATTCTTTTAATGCAATAACGATACGCAAAAAAGTTGCCAGTATAACAGGTCATGTAATTGTTATCTATACTGCATAGGTAGTCGTTTAATTATGCGTTCGGAATAATAAAATACTTTTCACATTTTGTCAGTCTTATTTATTTTCGTCATAAATATAATTGAGAAAACTAAAATGGTCCAATATATGCTAAAGAGCGTTTAATTTTTATGAAATAACAGAACTTGCGTATAGTTTGATTTTGTAGAAAATAAAATGAGTTTACATGAACTTCTCGAGCAATTGTTAATATTTATTTAATATTAGCCTTGAGCCGCTGAACTTCAAGTCTTACTTAGACTCTTGTGGTGGTTCCTGTTGCTAAGATTGTATTCAAGTTATAGATAATGTATTCAGGGTCAGCTACTTTATAAAATTATATATAGGACCTAATGTCACCCGTTTCGAGATGATGAAGGGGAAACCAACTTTTTTCAGTTGATCAAGTTCCCTTGAATCTTAGCCTCGTAATTAAATGTGAAAAATTATAAAACGTTTATTAACAAAATTTGCGCATTTCCTTCCCTTTCATGAAACATTGAAATGAGAGGGCTTGCGGTTTTTTCCGGAATAGTAAGTAGCAGCCCTTTAACGTCCCACTGCTGGGCACAGGCTGCCTAACTCGCATGACAGAGGGTTTTTAGAGCATAGATCCACCACGCTGCTCCACTGCGGATTGGCAGACATAGTACACAAGTGCACTCTCATAGACCGGTGTGATGGGATTCCGACACGACCGGAGAGAGATCAGGCGCAGGACCGACGGCTTAACGTGCTCTCCGAGGCACGGGGGTGGATCACACCGCCAACTTCTCAACTTCGGGCAAATATTGAGAAAATTATAATAGCAAACTCAATATCGATTTTGGAATTGGCCCGATCCGGGACTCGAACCCACGACCTCATGTCTGTAGTCGAATATGCTATCCACTAGACCAATGAGGCAATATTGATCATAAGTGACTTATCTCTTACAAAATTTGCTGGAGCCTGATTTCCAGAACCCCTACTTTTCCTATAAGAAATGTGCTAGTTCTGTGTCTTTACAGAAATCTGGGTTCTGCTGAGTTTTACTGGATATTGCATGGATCTTCCCACGCCGAGACCTACAACTTAAACTCATCTCTATTGATTGGACACTACCTCATTGGTCAGATTGTTAGGTCGCAAACATGAGGTCCTGGTACGAGTCTCGGGTCAGGTTAATTCAAAATTCGATATTAAGTTAAGAAGTTGGACGTATTTGCCCTGTGTTGTGTCATTAGCGGTGTGCCCCAACCCCGTGCCTCGGAGAGCACGTTGTTTCTGCGCCTGAACTCTCTTCGGTTGTGTAGGATTGCTGTCATATCCCATTATAAGAGTGATAGAATAGATTTGCAGTGGGGTTGAGCAACGTCTTGGGTCTAAGCTCTAAAAACCGTCTCTCTGAGGAGTATGGAGGCCTATGCGCAGCAATGGCACGCAACGTCGGTCTGGCCATATAGACGGGGTGGAATTTGCCAGCCGAGCTCCTCATGGACCTGGCTTGCTGCGGCAACCGTAGAGCAAGAGGTAGGAAATGTAAAACTCAGATAGTTCGTTCATACAATGGGGTTTTTTTTTAAATCAAAAGTTTATGTGCATAATCCCCAAACGATTCAACCTCTTAAAGACAATATTCGTCACGAAATTAAAGAAATTCAGCCTGAGATGTTCTTATGAAAATGCCTTAAAAAGAGCCGAAAGTTGTAAAACGGATCTCGATCACCATTTAGCTGATATAATTTTCAAATCATAACGAACAAACATTTTTTCAATCTTTTCTTTGAACAAAGTTATAGACAAAAAGGTAACGGAACTTTTGCCCCATCTTGTACAAAAAACAAAAATAGGACATCATTGCCAAAGTAACCAAGCACTCAATGGTTGCTTTATTAAGTTGTTGATATTTAAATTTAAGTTTTTGTTTAACTCAGTATTTTCCAATAATATCCCATCTACCATCATCTAGTCGCGGACCCCGGCCTGTCAGCCACCCGGGCCCAGTCCGACCCTGGTGGGACTTGAATGGGCTGCTACTTACCTCATGGTTAAGGATGTGTTTCTCCTGTTAAGCTAGCCTACAATCAGTGATTTATCAAATGTGGACTACAGTACTATCTATTTTAAAACGAATGGATAAAAGTGTTGTTTTCAATTTTATCACTTCTATTGGACGTTCACCTTATCCGTGGATTGGAAAATACAAAAATAACAGGTGAATGAGTGAACGATATTCATTCATAAAATTCATCGCCATTTTGAGATGACGATGAAATTAAACATGGCGTCATGGTCAGAAGGCGACGCCGTTAAGTGGGCCAAGGAGAAAATTTGCGCATGTCCAAAAGGATTGATTTTTCCCGTGACGTCACAAAATGTCCGCCGCTCCACCAAATCGGTCGGTATAAAAAGTTAAAAAAACAAGAAACTCTCCTAGTTTCGTCCAAATGGATCGCAGATGTACCTAGTTTTCCAACACTCTAACCCGATAACACATATATTCGTTTACAAAATTTCCACGTTGACAGTAAAGGGCTTCAGTACTCGAGCGGTGTCTGAAACGAAATGTTCCTACGTGTAGCGGTTAGAAAAATTTCTTCAATCCTAGATGCAAGCATGGGTATCCCGACGAAACTGTTGTTTTTATGTGAGTAAATCATTTCTAACATCAAAAATTGCTTAAAGAATTACATCAAGACATTTATTTTATTAAGCGTGGTTTCTTTGTAAAGATAAAGCTTTCATATCTGGCATATTGTAATGTGACTTCAGACTCTCTAGGATAATTAAAAAAAAAAAAGAAAAATTTAACAAATACATATTTAAATTTGGAGAATACGTTTTTAAGATTCAATGTAGCAAAAGTTTTGACGTGTGTAAGATTATTAATTTATTTAATTAATCCTATAAGGTATTACATACAGTACGTTAAATTGTAGAAAAATATTGATTAAACAATGATTCATCATTTCAGTTGTACAGTTCTTTACAATAATGTTAGGTTATTGTCTTCTAAGTGATAATGGAGCGTGATTGTTGGAAGAATCGTACCAGGTCACTAGGCAGTTTTCCTAAATTAGAACTATAGAGGGACATTCTATTATTACTATCCTTTTGATTTTATAAATAATAAATAAAATGAGATCGCGTCTAACATATACATCAAAACAAAGACATTTTAGTAATCTTTTGATAGTCTCTTTATTAGTAGAACGCCTTTGTGTGATAATCTGTATTTATTATACTTTTTCAAATCATTAAATAATTGTGGCTTTGATAATCACAGAGTACATAATCTACGAAATTATAAAGTACTAGTAATGCCCCGCGGTTTCACACGCGTAGATCTCGATGTCGATCTCGTGCCAGTAGAAACTCTAATCCGGACTATAGATTTATTTTCGTTAAGATAAAAGTTTTATTTCATTTAGTTTTTAATTACTTCCTTTCAGATTATTACCTGATCAGAATATACAGATTTCACTTTACAACGAATACATATAACTAATATATTTTAAATTTGTCATTAGCACATTTATATATATTTTACATTTGATTTTGATAATTTTGATTGGAATATGAGTTAACTCACCAGTCATAGGCCCAGTTATAAGGGTCGCTATTGATTTTTGAATTGGCCCGACCCGGGACTCGAACCCAGGACCTCATGTCTGTAGTCGAACATGCTAACCACTAGACCAATTGGCATGTAAAAATATTTTACAGATATTTAAATAATCTTTAATATTTCATTTCATAGAATTAACTTTAATACAGAGGTATGATAATAAGGTTTGATTATTGTCGGCACTTTTATTATCTTTTATAGGTAAAAAAGTAATTTTACTGGCATACACAGTAATAGGACGTATGGTATCGCGGACTTTTTTGTAGATATTAATACTTTCTATAATATTGTAGAACATTCTTTTCGTTCTATCATCAATAGTTTCTCACCGCACGAGTTGACAAATCTAAATATCTTTATTGAAGTAGGCATATTACAGCACTTTTGAATGGTCAAATAATTTTTTTTTTACCTTTTCCACACTCTAATTCTAATGTACGTCTGATGATGGTACTCCAGAACGACTTAAAATCTAAAGTTACGACGGTTCCTTCGCGCCCTGATCCGAGAAGAGCCCACAACAAACTCAGTCGGGTATTTTGTTTTTTTTTACCATCATCATTACAATATCATATTAGTTTAATATATTTCAATTAAAATTAGAGCAGTTCGTTCACTCCCACGCTTTTCTATCGTCTAAGTAATTTTGCAACTTATAATACAATTTTTTTATCAACTTTTTTTTTAACAAAGACTTAGAATTTATTAATTGACATCTCTAAAACGTCTTGTGGGAGTTTATTACAGACAGGACAGATTTCATGTGAGTAATTTTTTCACGCCTTGGGTTATATTAATGCTTATTTATTAGGGATCCCTATTGTTATTGAGAAAGTAATACACTCTACTTCGTAAAGTGAAAATGTAGCGTGAAAAAATGTTTGTAATCGGTCCAGTAGTTTTTGTGTGAAAACGTTACAAACATTCATACATACAAAAACACAAATGTTTCTTTATAATATTAGTTTCGATGTTACATGTTAAATAAATGGAAATTGTTAGTGAAATACTGTAAGTACTCTTTCCGTTGTGTATTGCAGGACTGCAGTATTAATTCCTTTAAGGACGATTATCGATTTCTTTTGGCTATATTGAAGACCAGGTCTGGACTGCGGGCATTAGACTTACTACTTTACCAGTAATTGTGTGCCATGATGGCCTAGTGATTCGAAACTGGGGCAGGCACCGTCAATTATTTCTTTAAGCATTTTAAATATGATACCCGAATCAATCTGTGTTGACACATAGTTTTATAATATATAGAATATAGAAATATGTTAATAACGTCCTATTACAAAAAGCATATTATGATATAGAAGATTAAGTGATAAAGATGTTTAGACTGATTCCAGTTGCACATAAAAGCTAAACACATTGTAACGTACAAAAACTATGTTTAAAGTAGTAACCGTTGAGATTCTTGCCGATTTCTTCCCTGCGGAATCAACTTTCCGAACCGGTGGTAGATTTGTCACCAACGGTCAGACTACTTACGATTCAAAAAAATTTGATTTATAAAAATATAACTTACGCTCTTGAGTGTTCATTTCCATCAACCATTGTGCTTTGCGGTTAAGGTCATCATCGTGATATCCCGAGGTTAATTCTGGGCTATGTGTAGCCTGGCAACCTGGAGGAAAGTAGACTGGTCTTTGCTTTGAAACCCTCTCTCATATGAGTGAGAAGATCCTTATCTATCTTATATACAAATACGCCAGTACGAATATAACATTAGGTGTTCCCCTTAATGTTACTCCCTTAGATTAGCGGGAACAAACATAAAATACTCGAAAATTTTAAGAATCCATTTTATGATACATACACGTGCATTGATCTAGTGGTTAGAATGTTCGACTATAGACACGAAGTCTTGGGTTTGAGTCCCGGGTCGGGCCAATCCAAAAATCGATATTGAGTTTTCTATTAAAATTTTCTCAATATTTGCCCGAAGTTTGGAAGTTGGCGGTGTGATCTACCCCCGTGCCTCGGAGAGCACGTTAAGCCGTCGGTCCTACCGGAGTAGCAAGATAATAAGCTGTAACGTGTTTTATTTATTACGTGATTATGTACTATATCTGCACGTAAGAACACGCAATACTTACCTTCCTTTAGGTTTAACAAAATTTTAGAAATATTTGATGAATTTATAAACAGTTTCATCGTGTAGTTTATAGAAAAAAATGATTTTTGAATAACAAATAACTTGATAATATATCAGTTACTAGCTACGATCTCGTGGCAGTGGAAAGTACTAATTGGGACTATAGATTTATTTTCGTTAACTTAAAAGTTATATTTCAGTTTTTAATCACTTCCTTTCAGATTATTAGGAACAGACATACAATTATAGTCTAATGAATATATAGATTTTACTTGACAACGAATATACGTCTAACTAATATTAAATACATAACATCATTTACGTAGAAAATCCGTCATTAGTAAATTAAAACATACTCTAAAGATATTGAAAGAATTTTTCAAGTAATTTTTAGCTTGATTATTATATTCAAAATGCAACATTTTCTTCTGTAATATTAAAGAAAAGATTTATTTGTAATTCTTTATTGTCTCAGAACTTCCCTATACACAACATTTGACACTCGAGTCGGGAGACTTTAATATCTTTAGGTAGATATTTTAAAATTCGTTACATCTTTTAAATTTGAATTCCCGATTTTAATAATTTGAATAGTGTTTTACAGGTATTGAAACGGTTTTTAATATAATATCATTTAATAAGATAAAATATAGTTAGTAATATAGATAATAAAATATAAAATATTTCCGGCACTTTTATTAACTTTTAAAATGCAAAAAAGTAGTTATAGTGGCATAACTACAGTAGTTATTTGTATGGTGTTGCGGACTTTTTAGTAGATATTAACACGTTCTATAATATTGTAGAACATTTTTTTGTTCTATCTTTTGTTTTGTTTCTATGTTTTCGCAGCTTATGCGATGTCAGATTTTATGTGAACAATTTTTTCACACTTTGGGTTACATTAATGCATTTTTATTAGGGATCCCTATTTTTTTTGAGAAACTAATTTAGCGTATGTCGCTCAGTAAAAATGTAGGTTACTAATGGTGAAAAAATTTTTGAAATAGGTCCAGTAGTTTTTTTGTAAAAACGTAACAAACATACATATATACATACTTATATACAAAATCACAAATCTTTCCTCTTTATAATATTAGTATAGAACAGGGCTTCTTAAACTTTTGTCATTCACGACCTCATACAAATATAAAAGCAAATAAATTAATACTTTTTTGATGATTTATTTATTAGGTAACAATATGCATATACATATGAAAATATAGTTTTAGAATTCGTTTTGAAACATACAAAAAAATCTAAAATTAAAAATTAAAAATTGATGTTATAAAATGGTATATATAAATACAAGCTGAACCCGCGATTTCGTCTGCGTTAGATGTTTTTTTCATTGGTTTGAATGGGTAGAATTTTCATTAATTTAGGCAAATTACTTTTAACCAAATTAAAAACATACATATATATAAGTATAAAGCATACGGGCTTAATGGCTTCCATAATGTCCATGCTGTGGGCGTTTGTTGGGTAATATTGGTGCAATCAAACTACTTTACTAATTAACTCTGATTATAATGTTCAATCACTTAATGTTCCCGATATCAATTTACACACTCTCATTAATAATAATAGCTAGGAACGCGACAGTTTCAATAGTCGAGCGCACCGGCGGGCCGTCACCCGAGAAATGCCGAGAGATGCGCGCCGAACTGCCACTTATTGACTCGGCCCCACGCCGATATACAAATGGCGCCAGCGTTCCTCAGCACTCCGACATATATATACTTCAATGAGTTATTTGCTGAGTATTACAGCAAAAAGCTTATAGTCCTTTTTCAGGCTCTAGATTATCGCTGTACCAAATTTCAATCAATTTCGTAAAATCCGTTTTTAAAAATTTAAAGTCTCTATGCCTTATGTGATACATCAATAGTTAATACCTCCGTAACCCCCCTTGCGGGTGGAATTTCGTAAAATCCGTCCTTAGCTGACCTCTACTCGGCAAAAGGAATTTTCCTACCAAAATTGAAGTCTCTACGCCTTATGGTTCTAGAGATATCGTGATGAGTCAATAGACACCTGGATATCTCTTTTATATATATAGATTTGACATTAAAATCTCTCGCGACCGCAGAATTTTGCTACGCAACCCCATTTGGGGTCGCGACCCATAGTTTAGGGAGCTCTGGTATAGAAGTATAGATTGGGCTTAAAATAACGTCCGAGTTATAGTTATTAAAAAAAAAGCAATAACTCCCATGCTTAGAGTGTGTGTGTCTTTTGTGTGGGTTACAGAGTTTCCTCTGTATTGCGTCAATATGCACATGTTTGTTAAGGTCTAGTTCCGATGTTCGTTGCTTTTAGTTACCACAGTTCTGTGGCGCTATGCCAAAGAAACGTAATATATACCGCTATCAGAAATTGGCACAGCTCCATATTAATAAATGATCTTTATATCTTATATAAGTAAACCTACAAATGAGAATATTGTTTACGAGATTTTAGAAATTGAATGTATTACTGGCTGTAAGACCTTGCAAACAAATATACAAAACGTAGTAATATGATACTGCTTTTTCTATGACATGTACATTGTCGTATTCACCTGAAATTTATATTTAAATTCATTCTACTGTCACTATACAAAGGACTAGAACAATTCCGATAATGCTTTTGTTATTCTGTTTGTTATATAGGAGATGTTTCTTACGAAAAAAAATAACCTGACCTTAGTGCTTTTGATAATAAGCATAATAGGCAAAAGAGATCCGAGTAGATTGTTATTTCCGGTTTGTCGTCTAGGGCTTTATGAAAGAAGTTGCTTCGTAATGGTAATAAAAATATTTAATAACGTTCCTCGTTATTTGAGAGAATTGCCACTGAAATATTTCAAACCAAAAATTAAAAATTGGTTGGTGGACGAATGTTTATTTATTTATTTAGAAAAAGATACACCATCGACTTATTACTAGACATTCTTATAAATTTACAACATAGATTCGTTCAGTATGACTCGCCATTACAGGTGTATACAGCACTATTGAATATAAATTGAAATTAAATTAAATTAAGTGTGATGTAAACAAAAAAAGAGAAATAAAAACATGCAAATAAAGAAAAATAATGAATACTAAAATTAAAAGTAACTTAGTCTAAAACTAAATCTAAATACGAGAACGTGCGTAATAATTTTGACAAATTTTATATAATTGTCACAACCGAGAATGTCAATATCGCCCTTCCGTGAGACTTTGTTGTATGTTTCCATAAGTCTGTTCAAAGGAGCATATCTTCCAACATTGGTCCTAGAGCAATTTAAGTGAGTGAGTGAGTGGGGGTAGCGAAATATTCTGATTTCCTCGTTTTTTTATTTCTTTCTAATATTT
Source organism: Elymnias hypermnestra (assembly GCA_015832385.1). Taxonomy (NCBI): domain Eukaryota; kingdom Metazoa; phylum Arthropoda; class Insecta; order Lepidoptera; family Nymphalidae; genus Elymnias; species Elymnias hypermnestra. Next base: position 10,485 of record JACTOM010000075.1, on the reverse strand, counting down.
GTTATGTATTTTACGTTTAGATAATTTTAATAATGTAAATCGAAATTATTTTATTTTATGATCTTTTATAATTTTTTTTTAAATGGTTACTACAAGAGACAGGCAGTATAGAATAATTTCGACATTGTTTCATTTTAAATTTTAATTTTGCAACACCCTCACGGGGTTTCACTTGTAATTAATGTTACTTGTTGAATGCAATAAATAAATAATTAATATCTCAACGGTACGTAATATTTTCTTGCTTTCCATCTACAGATAATTATAACTAAGGTTAACTGTTGTATGTCCACAATTCGCGGATGATACCGCTCTATTCACCACCTCACGAGAGCCCAATCTGATCATCTCGAGACTCCAGAAAGCGGCCAATCGCATCGCCAAATGGCTTCGCAAATGGAGAATCGAGGTGAACCCTGAGAAAAGTGTAGCAGTACTTTTCACAGGAGTGAAGAGGATTTGGGATCGCAAACTGCCTAACATTAAGCTTTACGACATGGACATCCCATGGAGTAAAGAAGCCAAATATCTTGGAGTTACCCTAGATAAAGCCATGAACTTTAGTAAGCACATTCGCAATGTTCGTGGCAGAGCCGCGTTTGTGCTTGGTAGATTATCCCCTCTCATCTGCAAGAAAAGTAAAATGTCACTTCGCCACAAGGTGACACTCTACAAAACTTGCATCCGCCCCATCATATCGTACGCCAGCATCGTCTTCGCACACGTGCCAGCCTATAGACTGGCCCGTCTGCAGACGCTGCAAAATAAATTCATGAGGATGGCCACGGGATGCCCCTGGTACGTCCGAAATGTCGATCTACATAGGGACTTAGAACTCCCCACGATAAAGAGTCATTTTAAAGAGCTCTCCGAAAATTATTTCGAGAGAGCCATAAATCATAGGAACCCACTAGTGGTTAACGCGTCCTCTTATAGGATCCGTCTTAACGTTCCGCCTAGGAAGAGACGGCCTAAATATGTCCTTAACGACCCCGACGATACGATAACTATCGACAATCTACCTTACCAGGTAGGGACAGACACATACACAAGCGATACACAGCGATTCCGCCGGCGGAGTCGAGGTCCCCGATTTCTGACGTCACCCGGACGTGGACTTCACCCACGTTCCCGGGGGCGCTTCTGATTCTTCCTTTTCAGGTGATGTTTCAGCGATAACGTCGCTCCAAGCCGAGGCTCGGTCTCGCAGGAGACGCCCTTGGAGCGGCGTTTCCCCGGAGAGCGAGCCCTTTTCAGGGCTCGCACTCGAAATGTGGCGGCCTCCTTAAGAGCCCGTCCTCCTCCCGGTTACGCTGTAAAAGCCAGTAGGGCTAACAGCTAAACACAGTTCGAAAAAAAAAAAATAAACAACAACATTCCTGCTGAACAACAGTTCGGTACTTAAATACTCGTCTGGTGACAAGTAGACAGCGGAGCGTTGGAGTGAAGAATCTGGTGGCATTTTCATTAATCCTGAACCGGCAAGTCTTCGCAAGAG